>CM049597.1:373799-434791 GCA_026979955.1 Megalurothrips usitatus
TTTTTTTGATCCCCTTAAAATGAAATTGGGCACGTAATATTTTTATCCCATGATCTACTAACACTATAGAGTCGACCTGCAAAATTTGGTCGAAATCGCAGACTTACACTTGGCGGCCTCCCCTTGTCAGTAACATCCGCGGTGTGGGCACGAGCCCCGTGACCCCGGACAGCGGCGCCAGTCCCATACCCTGGTGCAGATTGCCACCCGGTGGCACAAGGTGTGCAGCGCGCTGCACACCTGCACAGTGGGACGAAAGGCCTGAAAGTGCGCTAAAATTATTTTTGGTATTCTCTGGGCATTATTTCGGTTGAAAGGTGTCGAAAAGTTGTTACCCTGACTCAAACGGCGTAATTCGCAAATTCGGCCAAGTTAGTATGAAGCATGTAGGAAAAATTGGCTCGAAAAGTGGTAACCGTGCAGGCAAAGTCCTAAACCTGAGCGAAACAGCAATTTTTAAAAACAGTCCCCCGATGAGCTTGGCATACCACAACAACCCTCAAGAGCGGAAAGCGCCAGGTACCGGGTAACCAGAGATAATTTCCGCCGATTTATGTTAATTTTAATAAATTCCACAAACCGCCTAAAATCTAGGATCTAACATTTTATTTTTACGCGAAGGTTGAAAATGTTGGTCGCAACCTGCCCCCGGGTCTAAATTACAAAAACGCACTGTGACAATTTCCAGAATTTTCGGACAACCAGAACTGCCTCTACATTGGTCGAGAAGACCCCAGATGACGTCTATGGGAACAGAGAAGTTACTCTTAGTAGAGCTCAATAAAAAAATTCCGAAAGCACTGAAATGAAATTTGTTATCAGTAATACACCCAATATTAATACCTGTAGCACGAAAATTTAGTCCGTTTAGCTCTGTCTTGCACCGTTTTTGAGTTATGATTGCACCGTTTTTGAGTTATGATCAGTAAGCGAATCTTTATAAACGTTTAAAAGCATATTTAATATTCGACGTACAAGTCAGTACTTCTAACTCAAAACCGAGGCCGATTTAAAATATCACAAGCCGGTTCGATCCTACTCTCGTGATATTTTCCGTGCGCTGTAACTCTGCAGGACAAACTGCTGCATTGCTCGTCTTGTGCGCATTTGTGCTGGAGGGTTCCAGCGTGTCGTCCTGTAAGGGAGCGGTACACCGTATTTCGCTTGACCGTGTATCGATCATAGCTTCTCATGCTAAAGTACATTTTTCTTCTGTAACAGGTATCCCACGAATGGTATTATTTGTGGAGGCGAATGCGCCGAGCAGGGACAGAGCCAAGTGACGATGAAAGGACACGACGTGAAGTACTCCTGAAGAATCTGAAGGCGTCTATATCTGGAGCGCCAAGAGCAAGGTGATTCAGATGACGGGACAGTGCAGAATGTTCGACGTTACGTAGTTCCATCCACCACGTACAAGATGTGGATCGATGTTCTGCCACTCAAGGTAACGATTCCTGTGCTCCGTTGTGAAGGGACTGCGGTCCGCTACTATCGGCAGGTGGCTCCGCGCTGGTATGTGCCATAGCTCTCATTCCAACGCGAGGTTACCGGCTCGGCAAAAGCATCATGGTTCGGGTAAGGTAATGCAATTCCATAGTAAAATATTTTCCTCAAGCAGTATCAATCCTTGGGTAAAATATTTTTCCCCATAACAATTATCCAAATAAGTAAACACGGGCGTACCTCATGCACTGTTTTAAAAATGTGTGGAGCTCTAAGGGGTCATCCATAAAGGATGTCCGGGTATATGAGGGGGGGGGGGGTCCTAGAAACCGGACATGGCCGAACGTAAGGGGGGGGGGGGTATTAAAAACGTGGACGTCCTCTTTAAAAAAAATCGTTGTAAAGTCGTACATGATTCCGAGACGAGCCGGGAATCGAACCCACGACGCTCATTCCGCAAGTTAGTGCGCTACAGCAGAGCTACCCCGCCCACACGCTGCGCCGCAACCCTGGGTGCCATGCGCTTGCGCTGCCACCCGCGCTGGATAGACATCGCCTCAGCTGAGCACGTCGTGTCGTCGCTAGGACTAACAGTTTGCGCAAAAATGTTGAAAGTACACACCAGATTGGCGCTTCCAAATCGACTGTTTATTATACGCACGTTTTTGAAAACCGGACGTCCAAGGGGGGGGGGGGGGTCTTAAATGCGGACATGGCCGGACATAGAGGGGGAGGGGGGTGCTTTTTCCACAAAATACCCGGACATCCTTTATGGATGACCCCTAGTCCGCGAGGTTAAAACCACATCACAGTCCGGCTAGAACGGTATCGTCAGAACATTCCTAAGTTATGTGGTTTTCGAGATGAAAGTGTGGTTTAACAGACAAGGCGAGCGCGATACTCGTCTTTTTGCTTCTACATATGTAGTAGTAGCAAAGAACGAGTAAAAACGACCGAGACTTACTTGCTTTCTTCTGCGGTTATGGAAAAAAATCCGCTGCGCCGTTCTGTAGTATGTTCTTCTATCCAATGGTCCTAGACCAGTGCGTTGAACGGTTTGGCGTTAATCTTGATACCAGCGAACCTCGGCACAGCTCATTTTCAACATTTTTCGGGACTCCTCGGATGTTGGGGCTAATGTTGCAGCGACCAAGCTGTGCGTCGCCCCCGCACTGCCTCCCTTGCCTCTCTGGCCCCACGCACGTGCTGCAGACGACGGTGTGTAAAGTATAAGGGGCGTGCTGCCGTCATCATCGTGGCTTTGTGGCCGCATGGGTGAAGTAGCTGACCGGCGACCGGAAGGTCGTGGGTTCGACTGTTGCCCGTCCCTTGAATTTTTCTTGTGTCCACGCTTGGAAGACTGAGGGTAAAATAAAATATACTTTCGAACGTGGCGGCGGTATGGCTGTCTCTGAACGGCCGTGCGCGCTGCATCACTGAGAGTAAGCGTTGGGTTTCAACTTAGATTCACTGGGATTCTGTGCTTCGTTCGGAGACTCGGGGGTGTTCTACGAGAATACCGGCATTAGTTTTCGCTCCCTGTAAATCTGTCAGTTGAGGACATGCCGCCACGACTACGGTTCATCGTGAAGTACAGCAGCTTCGGCTGTGTACGATATAGGAAAGCCTACCCCCCCCCCCCCCAACCCCCCTCCAGTCCGCTCGGGAGTGGCCGCAGTGCCACAGACCAACCAGCCAGCCGAAGGGAGTTGATTCCGGAAATCTGGCTGGCGGAGGGGGACATTGGCCGTTCCGAGGGGTCCCTCACTGGCTTGAAAAGTGTACACAGGATTGTGATTGTGCCGGATTGTGTAGGATTGTGTATGATTGTGTGGAATGTTTCGGATCGTGTGGATTGTGCCTAGATTGTGTCGGATTGTGTGGAATGTGTGGGATCGTTTTTGGATTGTGTCGGATTGTGTTTGGATTGTGTCGGACTGTGTCGGATTGCGTTTGGATTGTGTCGGATTGTGTCAAGTTGTGTTCTATTTCCAAGGATGAGGGTCAATATCTGGGGATTGTGGACTTACTGTGACTACATTACTACATGAACAGACGTTTCCCATCTCTTTCGACGCTCGTCACCACCCGCCGTCGTGAAGGAGGGGGGGGGGGGGGGGGGTACCCACCTGCCGAAGCCCCCCCCCCCCCCCCCCCCCGGGGTCTCTCCCTCTCCCCTCCATGAGGATAGGCGGGCGCCTGCAAGAGTGGGGTAAGTCAACCCACTCCGCATGCGTGCGTGCAGAACGCATAGGTTGCCTACCCAAAAGGCGTTCAAAGTGCCTGCCTATGCTCGTGACGCAGCCCGGTAGCAGCGCGCACCTCATGCGGGAGGGTAGACGGACACCTTCTTATTTTAGGAATTTTCGAAATCAAGAAGGTTCCGCACGACAAAATGATCGTTTTGGTGTGTTAACTCATGTCCGAAAATTTGATCGCGATACAACGTCATTTGGTGGTGCCGCGGAGGCCCTAAAGGCACCTGTACAAAGCCGAAAAAAGTTTGAAAAGAATTTTTTATGTCCCTAGGTCAATTCATCAAAATGAGGATCCGTATTTCAACAGAAACAACGTATCTCTTACGGTTTCGGAGATATCGGCCTCAAAAGTGAGAAAAACGGCCATTTTTGGCCTTTTTAGCCCGTCCCGGCACGTTTCGGTAGAAACGTACGGGTGCCGGGCTTATAGTCTGATGCCGACTGTTCGATCGTTTGGACGTCTGTTCGCTAACTTATCGTTTATACAGAAACTTCAAATTTGGAGGATAGACTCCTTTTATGGCGTATACAAACGTACTGTGGCAAAAATTTTCAAATTTTGTCGCGTTTCTGTTTTATGAGAATTGTTTGATTTGTTAGGTTAGCGTTGGCCGCTGCGTCTGGAGCGCCTGCAAGGCGCACTCCGCCGCGTGTCGGGACGGGCTGAGGTTATCGACTTTAATCGTTTCAAAAATATGTACCACCGGACACATCGATAGTGACTTGAGGCGGGGGCCGGAGGCCCCCGCGAACGCCGCTGGCAGGCCAAGCTGGCCAAGTCCCCTTGTCTGGAGGGACGGGCCAGCCTGTCGTGCAAATGCTTGTCTTTCTCTCTTTCTCACCGCGAGGGACGAGGAAGCCTAGCTCCATGTGATCCAACCAATCACAGCCCCGATAAGCAAACTTCCAACGCTACATCCTATTCCATGGTGCGCTCTATTTCCTAAAGGTGGTTGCCAGAATTGTCAGGTCGTGGTAAATTACCCACGCCATGGGAACTTCTAACATCTGTAGGAAAAAGGGAAATTTTTCTAAAATATGGGAAATTTTGGGATTTTGACCAATATTTTGTCAAAATCTTCCCCTTTTTGCTAATATTAGGGCAAAAAGCAATGAGTTGATGGAGACAAGTATTACTAAGTTGGCTGACATGACCAGGCTGGTTATATCCGCCTGAGGTGGATGGGACTAGCACAATTTACAATACTTATGGTAAATAGTACACACAGCCTTCTCTAAAGCTCGCAGGCAGTTTGGAGGGAGCCATGCTGCCAGCCTAACATCCGCGCCAGATTTGGAAATATCCTAATTGTTTTGATAAGTTTGACAAGAAATAGTATTTAAATGATGTGTATTGTGTACTTCAGGTCGGAAATAGCGTTTAATATGAATTTTAGTCGATTTTTGGAAATTTTGGCAGCCTGCATGGGAGGAACGTCTGTCTTGACCTGGCAACTCTGGTGGTTGCAATAGCTTGTGGCAGGTTCGGACTGGCCAGGGCGGCAATTTGTAAGTGGCCGCCGGGGCCATGGGCCGGGCTGCGGTCCTTTCTAACGGATATGCACAGAGTTTAACACATGTAGGGGGTTGGAGACCAATTGAACACAAGGATAGGGCTGCCACTCGATTAATCTGCTTGAGAAGGTACCCGCCCTTGCCCCTAGCACAATAGTTTGATAAAAGCGTGAGCAGTCTATGGGAAATAAAATGAAACATGGCAGCTACCCAACCGAGTGAAATGTAACAAGTTCTTGGTGAAGGGTAGGCACTCGACTCCGAAATGTTGTTGGAAACTGTTCCTTAAAAGCCTCCTGTCCCCTCGGCTATCTGTTTCCTCCTGTTTCCTCGCCCGTCCCGACACGTTTCGGTAGAAGCGGACAAGAGCCGGGCTTATTTTCAATAAATTTTATTTCTTGGGAGGGGGGGGGGGGGCTGTTCAGGCCGCCGCCGGGGTCTTTAGGTAGCCAGTCCAACCCTGGCTTGTGCCCAACCAGATAGTGTGCAATAAAGTTACATTTCCACACGGATTGCTTGAGATTTCTTCGGATTGTGTGGGATTGTGTGGATTGTGTTGGGAATGTGTGGATTGTGTTGAGAATGTGTGGATTGTGTCGGGAATGAGCGGATTGTGTCGGGATTGCGTGGATTGTGTTTGGATTGTGTCGCCGGCTGTACACGGATCGTGTCCAGTGAGGGACCCCTCGGGCCGTTCCGGAAGCTCGTCTCTCAGCTTTCCGCTCCGCTCCGTGCATAGGGCACAGCACGGCATGGACCGACGCGAGGCTTATCGTAAACACTGGTAGGGCGGGCCGTGCCGCGCGCGTAAACAGATTCCTTTCGACACTCGAGGCGGCGCGGCGCGTCATCAGCAGCCCCGGCCCGACCCGCGAGCCCCCGGCCCGCCAGCCCCGGCCAACATAACGCTTCGGTTTAGTTAGGGACCACAACAACGATACGCATTGTTCACCCGATATCAAGCATAGCTAGCTGTATATAGTTACGCGGTTCTTGACAGCATCTTTTACCTCGTCTTTCAATTGCCTGTCAGTTTCGTCATCTGCTTTCACGTTGGTGCCAGCGTTAACGTTTTTTTTTTTTTTCAAATGTACAGATTTTTAACCAAAACAAAAATATTTTCGAACGTCTTAAAAGTGATGACTTTTGGTCGTCACGGTAGAAATGGGTGACCGGTGACTTGACTTTTCAACCACTTTGGGGGTGGGTAACAGCTCAGAACAGGATAATCTTAAATGATAGTGAAATTTTCATTCCAGCCAATGGAAAAGTCCGGTCACCAGTCAGTGTACACCCGTCCGTGAGCTGAGGTACCCCTCGGCTTTTTCGATACGTTAAGGGTTCGCGCAAGGCGCCTAAATGGGGTGTAAATAACCCTATGACAGTCCAAATCAATGTGTCCAAAAGATTCGGATAGAAATTCTATTGGATAATTGGGCGAAAGTAGAGATTTACGACGCATCTCTCGCGGTTTTAAAGTACCGAGTTTCTGGAAACGCCGATATCTTGAAAACCGTACGAAAAACGGCATTTTTCTCGCTATTGTAGCTATTCAGAACTCTATGTTGGTCCAATTACCCTTCGTAGTATTTTTCGGTATCACTTGGAAACACCGATTTAGACCGTCATGCACGCGGTGGATGAAATTGCTGGAAAAAATATTTATGTGAATGAGATCAGAAGTATTTTATAAAAGTAACTTCAGCCTCCCAACATTTTTAACTTTTTCCCTGTCAGCGTGACGATTTTCGAAGAATTCTGGTCCATGTAAATCGTTATTGCGTGTTTGTTCAGCAATGCTTAGCTAAGCAACCCTGGCGAAAATCAAGAGCGGTGCAAACGCCCTGGTAACCGCCCTCTGAAGGCGTATTGCCTACGCTCTCCGAGAGTTCGAAACGCCTTTAAAACGCCTTCGGAAGGCGTGTTTGTCACGCTTTGGGCGTTTACGCTAAACGCCTTCCGAGAGCGTAAAGGGCGTTTGAGGGCGGTTTTCATCCGCTCTGGGACAGCGCTGCGAGGGCGTTTGCTATACGCCTTCCCGAGCCCCAGCGAAGGCGGATTGCAAACGCCCTGGGAAGGCGGAGGGGTACGCTCTCGGAGGGCGTGTGGGGCGGGCTGCGGGCTCTCTGCGTGCCGCGCGAAGGCGTTTTGTAAACGCCTTTAACCGCTCTGGGACAGCGTTGCGAGGGTGTTTGCTTTACGCTTTCCTGAGCCCCAGCGAAGGCGGAGTGTGAGCGCCTTGTGAAGGCGGAGTGAAACGCTCTCGGAGGGCGTGTGGGGCGGGCTGTATTCGCTCTGGGACAGGCGGAGTGTACAGTGCCAACTCACCAAACGGCGCAACCTGGGAAGGCGGACTGATCAACGCCGCTCTCGGAGGGCGTGTGAGGCGGGCTGCACCCGCTACGCCCTGAAACTGGCGGAGAGGGCGTGTGAGGCGGGCTGCACGCCTTTGGAAAGGTGTGTTTGGGCGTATTAAATACGCTCTGAGCCGAGAAGGCGTTTACGAAACGCTGTACTTCGGTCGGAAGGTGTTTTGAAAACACTCTTAGTAGGCGTTGTGCAAACACTTCAGACAGTTCAAAAAGGCGTTTCCGAAACACTGCATACTGCGAGCGAAAAGTTTCGTACAAAAGTAGTAAAATAATGAAATAAAAAATACAGCAAGCTTATGAAACAAAAACATATATTCTAATATTAGATTACATATCATCAAATGGGATGATGCGCGGGGTCGGTATGGGTGTCGATGGCCGCATGGGCGTCAGCACCACGTCGCCTGCACGGCCTCCGCCGACGCACACCGGAGTCGCTCCGCGGCCGAGCAGAGGCGACACTGCTGCCCAGTCCGTCGTGTCCGCGTCCGCCGCTGAGTGGCCCGACGCCGATGCCGTGGCCTTTGGGGTGGCGGTAGCATATAGGGACGCCCGGGGTAGAGCTGGGCGGTCCATGATAATGAATTTTCAATATCAATATCCGGTATTCCAAGTATTGTATTGAAAGTCAATATCGGAAACCTCATATTTCCCATTGAATGCTGGCGAAAGTGAAAGTTTCGAAATATTGAAAAATATTACCAAAAAGGTAGACACTTTATCGACAAAATTTTAGTGGACTTCCTCACTTTATCATTTTCATTTTCAGTGTCAAGACAAGAATAAGCCACAGGCGGCATGCAACCCCTTTCCCACGCGCAGCGACGCCTCGGGCGAAGGACTGCACTGGGAGGCGCACCCCCGGCTTTCTGCCGTTGGCGGGATAGGCCAAATGCAGGCGGAGTTGGGCGGAGTCGGTCAATAACGCCACGGTCCGTCTCTTGTCCAAACTGAAACCTTGTCATGCGCGTGGGCGTGGACTGGCGAAGACAGCTCACGATGCATAACGAGCGTTCTTGCGAAATGGCATTAGTGTATGCGTGTGTGTGTGAGGGGGGGGGGGGGGGGTGTACAGACGAAAGATTGGGAGGTACTAAATGACGCATAAATGCTATTAATGGCTATAAATGGTAATGAAATGGCGATAAATGGCATAAATGGATATAAATTGCCATAAATGGCTATACATGGCTATAAATGGCCATAAATGGCTATAAATGGCCATAACTGCATACTGCGAGCGAAAAGTTTCGTACAAAAGTAGTAAAATAATGAAATAAAAAATACAGCAAGCTTATGAGACAAACATATATTCTAATATTAGGTTACATATCATCAAATGGGATGATGCGCGGGGTCGGTATGGGTGTCGATGGCCGCATGGGCGTCAGCACCACGTCGCCTGCAGGGCCCCCGCCGACGCACACCGGAGTCGCCCCGGGGCCGAGCAGAGGCGACACTGCTGCCCAGTCCGTCGTGTCCGCGTCCGCCGCTGAGGGGCCCGACGCCGATGCCGTGGCCGGGGTGGACGGAGCAGCCGGGGCGCCCGGGGTGGTAGCTGGGGTGCCCGGGGCGGCCGCACTCGCCACTTCGCCGCGGCGCCGGTAGTGGCGCGGCGTGCCGGTGGCCGCCTTGGCGGCGCGCTCCGCGGCCCTGAAGCGGGCCTCCGCGATCAGCGGCGTCACGTCCTCGCCCTCGGACCCCCGCCGCTTGATGTCCCCGAGAAGCCCCCGGGCGCCCATCCGGTCCATGGCCACATCGCCGACGATGGACCCCAGCCGCCGCGTGTGGGACTCCACCTCCAAGTCGGTAAACTTCCCCAGTGATGCCAGCCACTTCCGAAATTCACCTGGCAAAGATATACAATAGGAGATTAATATGAGAATATTTGTGATTTTATGAACCACTTATCATGCCCATGTAATTTCTTAAACACGTACTTCTTGCCACGTCCATGACGACCCCCGGGATCGCCCTGATGCCTTCCTTAGACTTCACTGTACGCCGTACCCGTAGGTACGGTACTTCTTCTTCTTCGAAGCAGCCGTCCAGGAAGCAGGTGACCCACTCCGAAAATTGGGTCACCCGCTTCATACTCTCCAGGCTGCCTCGCCGGATCATCACCCCCGAGCCCAAGGTCCACTGCACCTGTGAGGAATTAAAAAAAAATGTGTAAAAATCTTATGGTATACGAGCTTCAATTAACATAGAGGTCACAATAATGTGTAATTTAATACAACAAAACTTACTTTGTCCTGGGGGACATCACCATTTCCCGCTAAGCAGCTTGAGCCAATGCTTCTGCTGGCCGAGCATGTCGTCGATTTTTCTAAAACAAGCAAAACAGAAATCAGAGAAGTATCGAAAGGAACTGAACCGAGACGAAGAAAACCAAAACCAGACTGATAACGGTTCGAGTTGAGTTTCACAAGGCTGCACGGGTGTAACAGGGGGGTGACAGCGTCTCCCAAGAACACACAAAAAGCAAAACATAGCAGAGGCATGTCAAAAATGATTATGCAAGCTAAATTTCGCAAGGCTGTTCAACTTGGTTGCTGCACACCATCTCCCAAACACCCAGGAAGTACAGAGAAAAAAAGCAAAGCTATGAATAATTGTAATTTGCACTCTCAGTAATTTGCATAGCCAACGTGGGTTCTCACCTTTGCTGATGCTGAAAGAGTACCGCCCCATATCATTGATCTCAGTTTTACGTCCCACCCTAGAAGGGACATAATTACCCTACGAGGCATTATTTAGAACAAGGACAATTGTCCTGTGATATTATGGATTGTTGCCATACCATATCTGCCTCACTTCTTTAATTGTTGTGAGCTGGAAGTCGTTCAACTTCACATAAAAATAACAAACACTGCAGTATTAAGAAAATTCTCAATCAACATGTTCTGTTTACGTCTCATGAACCCCACTTTATCACGTCACATGCTCTTGCACTATTCCGCCACGTAACCGTACTAGACGCAAAGTATTATTCGGATCAATGTAATGTCGTGAGTGCCAAGTTCTTGTTGATGCATTCCCGAATATTCGGGTTGATGCATTCTTGTTGATGCACTATTTCATACTTTGAGGGACACTAGATGCTCAACCTTCACTGTTTGCAAACTAGGACCCACATGAACATTCACGTCTTGCAATCAACAAATTTGCAGTGCTTTGACACCGTAAGTAAGCTTATATATTGCAAACTGTCAAACTCCAACCTTATACAAAAACATGTAAAAAGTTAAGTGACAAGCAGGCAGTGCATTTAAACATTGCAAAGCCCAACCAATAAATATAGAAATATAATATATAATGAAGAAATATATGCTATAGTTAGATATATATAATATATGTAAATGTAAAATAAATAATTTCCTAGAATATTGTAACCTCAACTCAATGCAAAAACATAAGTAGAAGTGCAAAGCAGACATAACAATATTGAAGGTCTTTGACCTAATAATAAGCATCTTGAGACAAATACAATTAAAAGGAAAGGGGGTTTCAATGTTAACATTGAGAGCAGAATGGTGTTAAATCAACCGGCGCTTTGCGCCCTTTTCACCACTACATCACACTTCTCGCAAAAGACGAGGACTAAGTAACTAAGTATTTAACAGGTGAAAGGTGCTAAACCAGAACCATAGAATTTGGCTTGTTAAGAAATTGTTATTGCATGACTAGAAGTTACAACATGTATGATTAAAGCTATATCAGGAGAAAATACCAATAGTACGGCTTTTAAATTGTATCACAGACACACCCTGGAGAAATGCTATTGCACCGGTAGACGATTCAGCCAGTCCTGAACATATCCACGAGGTTTAGTGGGAGACCTACCTAACGCACGCTTGACTTCCTCCCTCACACTTAGTACATCCTGTTGAAGCTTCTTTAGCTCCTCCCGCATTGCTGCAACATTTGAGATTATGGTCTCCATAGTGAGGTCTGGGCCCCTTGACACCTGCGCTTCTAACTCCTTAATTCTGGCTTTTAATTTATCAACTTCTGCTGTTGGTTCAGTATCGTCAATCAACTGTGTTGATGCTACAAATTGATCAAAATCATTTCTTTGTGCCATTTGTTTGTCAGTTTTAACACCAGTCTGAAACAAGAACAAGAAAAACACACATTAAGATACCACTTTTAAATTGAACTCACACTCCAGTCCACTTCAGCCCTACCCGTACCCTTCTTATCTTCTCCCGATGCACTTCAATTGTCTGGGGATCAGACGCAGACTCTTCCTCATGCGTAAGTGGCTCATCAGGTTCATCTGGTACTTTAGGCCACCTAATCCTTTTCTTGTTGGACGCCAGCTCATTTTCAGACTCTAAAAGCAATAAAAAAAAACAAGAAAACGCTTGTGAGCACTATAAGAAAAATTTGTTATTTCAAGTCTGCTAATAAAATATTTTTTTTTTCTTAAATCTAAACGAAGCAGCGAGAAGACTACGACCAGACCCAAAAGTATATTCCCTCCAAACGGCTGCTATAGGACAACGTAACCTACAGAGAGCAACATTACAACAAGAAGACCGTTTTGTTTACCTGCAAGCCTGCCAATCAGTGCGTAGAACGCGTGTGCTTCGGAGTCTGCAGAGTGATCGGAAGTTAACACTATATACCACTTTCCTCTTTCGAAGTCATCTAGGGCATCTGGCTTGAAACTTTTCCTCTTGGTCTTTCCAGTCTTCGACACATACTCATACTGAATTTTGGCGACGGGGACGTTGGCGTATCTCTGAATGCCGTACTCGGATCTATATCGAACAGCAGCGTACCACAAGCTCGAATCCATGATATATAAAGCAATTTAGTACCATACACGAAAGTCAGAAAGAAAAGACCGGCCGGTTAGCCTAGCGTCCTCAAGATGGCGGCTACGGAAGTGTGACGGCTCTTCGTCTTCTTCTTCCTCTACATTCCACTGCATCCAGGGCTACCAGCCCACAAGTGCGTACCTATAGTTGAAAGATAGGTAAGAATCCTCATGAGGCAAAATGTTAAAGTAAAATTAAGATTTGAAAATTATTTTACGGTTTACGTCGGATTTACACACATAAAAAGATCAAACTGTGTGTTTCCGAAAGAGAACCAAAGTTATACAGTGTTGGCATGTGTGGATGAGAAGTTTCGCGATACGCTCACTCGTTGTTATTGTCGTTTCCACCAGTTGCGTCTACGGTTTTCTATCTTTGTGAAAAATATAAAAAAATGGGAAAAATTAAGAGAGTTTTTTGAACCTTGGTTTCATACCGCAAACATTTTTAGACGACTCTTAGTTACTTGGAAGCGGTATTTGTGAACATGTTGAATTTTTCATGTGCCAGCGTGTTTTTTGTTCCGGCGTAGGTTAGGTGCCCTAGTGTCCTGGGTGTACCATGGGCCCGGCCGTATTGCTGCGCCCGTTTCTCTAGACTGCGTTTGCTACGTCCCCGAGCACTTTCATCATTTTGATCCATCTTCCTTTATTGCGCTTCTTTATTTTGAATATATCATGCGTTCTTGCTTCCAGCTATTCCTGTCCATCTTTCTGGACTACGTTCTGCTTTTTTAATTTTATTTTGTGTGCTTGCCCTTAGCCGTTCTGACCCACCATTCTGAACCACTTTTAATATTTGTTTCCCAGGTTTCCACTGTTCTGCATCAAATTTTCTTGGCCGAGCTTACTTGTTTTTCTGATTCCTAGGTTTGATACAGGTTGCTATGGGCCGTTACAAGCGTCACCTTTTATCCGGGGAACATGTTCCATCAGCGACTTTAAGACAGCGACGTTTGAGGGACAGACAAAGAAATTCAGAACTGATGGTGAGTTTCATTTTCAGAACAAAATTTCAAGATGATGTTAAGAGTTAAAAAAGCAGCCCCATTTCAACTGCGTATTTTTAAGAATAGTGACACTTAGCTTGGCTTAAGAGTTGTGTGTGACTAGTACAGCCTAAATACTGTGCAGTGCCTACATGTGAAATCAACTTTGTTATTTGCCCGTGTTAATCCAGGTTAGTGAGCATCACGAGACTACAAGTGAAGACATGGCATTGCAGAATGTGAATACATCATCACAGTCGATCCCGTGCACTGACTCGACAATTGCTGTAGATGCTGGTGGATCAGTGGTACGTTTCCATCGAACTCTTATTTGACATCGAATGCATCTTCCCTCCTGTGCTCCTATTGCAATTTGTATACGTTTACAGGAAACTGGACGTAAAGAGTCAGACCCATCAGGAAATCACGTGGCATTGTGTGATAAGGAATCTGATTTACACTTGACTCAGCCAAGCAATGATATGACGTTCACGACCCTACCTGGTACATCACTTCATGAACAACTTGACGCTGATAGAGAGGTAAGGATACATGTCCCTAATCAGTAACATCTGCTCCTGCCTTGTGCATACCAGTGCAGAAAGCGGCTCTAGTCTTACAACCAACTACTTTTTTCTGTGTTGCAGAAGAATGACTTCATTAGTGAGCAGGATGCTGCATTTCATGAAAGGATGCCAACCCTTTGCTCACATACTGAGTGCACGGCTGATGATGTCATGTTGATGTGTTTGTCTTTAGGTTTTCGGCATAATCTGTCTTGGGTAGCAATAGTAGATATTATGAAAATGATTAACTCCATTTATGGCACCAAAAAAGTTAGTGCAACAAAGTATAAACTAATGCAGCGTTTGTTTGAAAGAGGTGATTTTAACGTAGATTACCACTATTACTGTGAAAAGTGCTGTGTTTATGTTTCTCAAGTAGACAGTTCTAAAGGTAATGTTGTTTGCAACTTTTGTAAAGCACTTGTGAGTGACCCTAAGAAAGCAACGTACTTTGCCTCTCTACCATTTGAACCACAGGTAAAGAAATTATTAGAGGATGATGGAATGGGAGAGATGGCTTTAAATTATCGATTTTCTCGTCCTACTGTACAAGAAGGTGATTTGGAGGATATTTATGATGGTTCAGAGTACAGAAATCATTCCAGTCCAGGGGGCATTCTGTCCGTTCCTGAGAATCTCTCTTACACTTTTTTCACTGATGGTGTAGCTGTTGGGAAAACTAAGAAAAGTATGTGGCCAATTTATGCTACAATAAATGAGTTGTCACCCAGGGAAAGAGCAAAGCATGTCTTGTTAGTTGGATTGTACTATGGAGGTAAGGATCCCAACCAAAGGATGTTCATGGCCCCTTTTGTGAAAGAAGCAAATAAGTTATCAACTGAAGGGCTCACATGGAATCACCGAGGCAGGACGGTGAAGAGCAGATTAGTGCCGCTGCTCTGTGTAACTGATTCGGTTGCTCGCTGTCAGGTTCTTAACATGCAGACATTTACTGCTCATTGCGGTTGTACATTTTGTGAGCAGAAAACCACTCGCACAGTTAAAAGATTAAAATTTACCCTTCCTGAAGAACGTGTGGTGGAGCGTACTTTGGAAACTTATAAAGAATATCTGGTTGAGGCTCATGCACGGCAAGATGAGGTTCAGGAGTCAAAGCGCCAGTACAGAGGTGTGAAAGGGCCATCATCACTTGGGTCATTATTATATTTTAACTTGTGTACTGGGTTTAGTGTAGATTATATGCATAATATATTGCTCGGTGTGACGAAGACTTACTTTGAGCTGGCTCTTGATTGTTCAAGAAGTAAATTTTGGAATGTTCCGGAAAATGAACGCTTTGCGATGGAGGATGTACAGTCGGCTATTGACAAGCGCTTGAAAATGATTAGGCCGCCTACTGCCATTAGCCGCACACCAAGAACGATCAAAGACTGCGGTAACTGGAAAACGCATGAGTGGTGAACATTTTTGTTATTTTACAGCATCCCTTGTCTTAAGGGCTTACTTAATGATAAGTATTTAATCCATTTTTCATTGTTGTCAAAAGGTTGTCATTTGTTACTTCAGAAGTTAGTGAGTAGAAATGATATTGAGGAGGCCCATAGACTGTTTCAGGAGTTCACATACTCTTATCAAAAATATTTTGGTCCTGAGCATATGTATTATAACATTCATCTTCTATCTCATGTTGCGAAAGGTGCATTAAGATTTGGAGGTCTATGGACTCACAATTCCTTTATTTATGAATCATACAACCGTCAACTGCTTCAACTTTGTAAAAATCCATTCCGCGTTGTAAGGGAAGTTTCCAGGAAGTACCTTGTGATGAAAGCTTTGCCTCGGCTACTTGATTCATTTGCATCTACTGAAAACACCCTATTTTACTGTGAAGATGTATTAGAAAGGAAACTTGTCAGATTCAAGCGTTGTGATTCCTGTATTTTGTTAGGTGCTAGTAAGTCTTTCAAACTGCTTCATAATGAAATTTCATTTCTTTGTAATGCAGGGTTTGTTCCAAATAGATGTTTATTTTACGATCGAATGCTGTACAAAGGTATGAGGTTTACTACAGAAGGATATAGTGTTGACAAAAAAAACAATGATTCTGTGTTTTACACCGCTGGAGGGGAAATGTTTAAAGTGCTTGCAGTTTTTACTCCTTCAAATTCAGTGACGTACATTTTAGCAAGACAAATAATTATTTCTGATTCTGGGATTATGATAGGTGCTGGTAAAGATGTTGGATACATCGGTGTTGTGTTACAGTTTGGGAATTTAAGAATAGTAAAGTCGGAGGAAATTTGTGGTCAATGTATATGGATCGATACTGTGTGTGGTGTGTATGTTTGTAAGATGCCGTATGGCTGTTATGGTGATTGATCGTTTTGTTGTATTATGTGTATGCTACGCTTAAGAATAAAGAAAATATGTGCGAAAATTGGGTTATCTTACTTCCCCATTGCATTTATATTTGGATTCAAAACAGAGTGCGTGTGACCGCTGTGGGGCTGCGATTCTGGATCACCAAGGAAATGTCTTGCCATGGGCGGGAGGAGAGAGGGGGGGGGGGGTACAACTGCTGACGATATTTTTGAATATTGAAGGTTTTAACTGGTTCCTGGTTAGAAAGCGATCGATTTGGGTAGAAACCCTTTGTTTCGAAGTAGGAAATTCGTACGAGCGCCCATGTCCGTGCCCCAAGAGCCTAAGTGCAGCGGGACCAAAATTGCTAATTTACGAGAAAAAAAAATCAACTGCTTTTAGGTAAACCAGGACTCGCCTGCCCGCGGTGGTGGCGCGCGGCGGGCGGAGATGTAGGGCCGGGTTTCACCATAAGAGGGAAAAACTCGTCAAAACGGACGAAATTTCGGTTCCTACGTGGACACAAAATAGCGGTTTTAACCATAAGCAGTTTTTTTTTTTTAAGCAATTTTTGTCCCGTTGCACTAGGCTTTTCGGGCACGTACATGGTATGTCGTACGAGTTTCCGACATCGAAACAGAGGGTTTCTAACCTAATCGGTCTCCTTACAAAACGAAACTAAAAAGTGCAATATGAAAAAGTAGCGGTAGGTCTAGCGGGTGTCGCACCGCATTAAGCCTGCCTACAGGCGGAAAGACTGCTATTTATGGTTGACGGGAAAGGGAGGCAGATTTACTCACACGCGCGTCTTGCCAAGGCAAAAGCTCTCGTTACGCCCAGGAGTAGAGCGTCTCCAACACGCCCAGCACACGCCTTGCGAGGGCGGAGTGAGGGCGTTTTCCATCCGCCTTTATCCGCTCTCCCTACAGAGCGTCTCCAACACGCCCAGCACACGCCATGCGCGGGCGGAGTGAGGGCGTTTTCCATCCGCCTTTATCCGCTCTCCCTGCAGAGCGTCTCCAACACGCCCAGCACACGCCTTGCGAGGGCGGAGTGAGGGCGTTTTCCATACGCCCAAATCCACTCCCACGCAGAGCGTATTTCAAACGCCCAGTGCAGCGCCTTGCGAGGGCGGAGTGAGGGCGTTTTCCATCCGCCTTTATCCGCTCTCCCTGCAGAGCGTCTCCAACACGCCCAGCACACGCCTTGCGAGGGCGGAGTGAGGGCGTTTTCCATCCGCCTAAATCCACTCCCACGCAGAGCGTATTTCAAACGCCCAGTGCAGCGCCTTGCGAGGGCGGAGTGAGGGCGGTTCCCATCCGCCTTCACCGCTCTGGGCGCACAGCGGAGCGGGGGGCCTTTTCGATACGCCAAGCAGACGGTATTTGAAGGCGGAGTGACGGCGTTTTCAGTCCGCTAAAATCGATAGGTCTGTTGCGTGTATGACGCGGCGCTCGTAACTCCGGAATTTGAAAGCTGAACCAAGGCTTGGACTCGCTACGTCGGCTCGGGGCCCCGGCGGTGGTTTACGATCTGACCAGTCCGAGCCTGTCTGAGCCCTTGAAAAAAATTTTGTGGTCGATTTTTCTCCTTCTCCTCCTTTGTCATGGGGTAAACCTAACCGTCCAATGCAGTTTTAGGCAATAGCGACAAATGTATGGAACGCAAGGGCATTTGCAACTCCGTGCACACCGCCCAGCACACGCCTTGCAAGGGCGGAGTGAGGGCGTTATCCATCCGCCCAAATCCACTCCCACGCAGAGCGTATTTCAAACGCCCAGCACAGCGCCTTGCGAGGGCGGAGTGAGGGCGTTTCCACCCGCCCTTAGCCGCTCTCCGCGCAGAGAGTTTTCAACACGCCCAGCACACGCCTAGCGAGGGCGGAGTGAGGGCGTGTTCCATACGCCCAAATCCACTCCCACGCAGAGCGTATTTCAAACGCCCAGTGCAGCGCCTTGCGAGGGCGGAGTGAGGGCGTTTTCCATACGCCTTCATACGCTCAGCACACGCCTTGCGAGGGCGGAGTGAGGGCGTTTTCCATACGCCTTCATACGCTCTCGCGGAAAACGCCCTCATACGTCTTCGCAGAGCGTAGACACAACGCCCTCAGAAGGCGTTTGCCAAAGGCGTTTGAGGGCGTTGTGCTAAAAGGCGTTTCTGAAACGCCTTCAGAACGCCTTCATACGCCCTTAAACGCCCTTACACGCCTTCTACACGCCCTCGGAGAGCGTTTCCATTTTCGCCAGGGAATTCTTAGCTGAGGTGGACGTCAGAGAGAGAGACAGAGAGAGAGAGAGAGAGAAAGAGGGAAGCATGGCATCAGTCTCCTGTTCCAATTTTCTCTTTATCAAATCTCAAATCTTCTGACTACCTATTGTGAGTACATAAGTTACATAACATTAGGGGGTAGCTTCACGGCGGCCCGAACTCCGCAGCCGCCGCGTCGCTGGGGGCACGCGCGCCGCCGTGCGGATTCATTAGCGCGGCGCAAAGTGCGATGCAGACCTATTTTCAAAAGCTCTTTTTAGTCTCACCGTTCAAGATTTCGACTTAGAATGTTGTGACAAGCCACAGAAAGGAACTGCCAAGGGCCTGGCAGGGCCAAAATTTTGAAAAACGGCCTCCGCTTGGAGTTACGTGAACCCAGCCAATTTTTATCACTAGATGTAGAGTTTGAGAAATGCTAGAACGATTCTGATTGGTCTTTTACTGGGCAGTGCTGAAAATTTGAGACCTATTCATGGAACCGTTTTCGTACAGCGATGTGAACAGTTTACCTCTGCACGGCGGCGCGCGCGCCCAGCGACGCGGCGGCTGCGGAGTTCGGGCCGCTGTGAAGCTACCCCCTAGGGATGACCTTTCCAACAAATTCCAACAAGGTTAACTAATTTCAAAACATTGCAAGTCATTGAAAGTCGGGCGGGTCTATTCATTTTGCCAAGGGTCAGCAACACTAGGGTGTCCTAAATTTCAACGGAACTCGAAATGTTCGACTCTTTCCCTCCGGAAAGGTGGCATGTGATGAGAAACCCCCGTGAATTTTTTTCGGCAAGATCGGGCAAGGTTTAGGGGTCGCGACGGGGCCTTATAGTTAAACATGGGAACTCCCGTAAGAATAATTGGGCTATTTGAAATCCTTCGGCCATTTCTTCAAATTTGGTGGTACAGGGTTTCTGAACAGTTCATTTTAATTGCAATGCTATTCTCTATCCAAAACGCTTTTCAGATTTTTAATATCTTATCTAGTTTAAAAGTTAATTTTCGTAATTTTACGTAATTTTATGAAATTACCAAAAAATTCATTTTTAAACTAGATAAGACATTAAAAATCTGAAAAGCGTTTTGGATAGAGAATCGCACTGCGATCAAAATGAGCTGTTCAGAAACTCATTACCACCAAATTTGAAGAAATAGCCGAAGGATTTCGAAAGGCCCAATTCCTCTGACGGGAGTTCCCATGTTAAACTATAAGGCCCCGTCGCGACCCCTAAAGCTTGCGCGATCTTGCTGAAATAAAATTCACCGGGGTTTCTCATCATATGTCACCTATCCAGAGGGTAAGAGTCGAACATTTCGAGTTCCGTTGAAATTTGGGACACCCTAAGCAACACACTCCTTTTTGTCCCCTATCGCTCGAATCTACTGGCAGATTACTGTAGTTTAAATGAATCATTCAGTTTCTGTAGTGAGATAATTTTTGCGATAATTTTTCGTGTTCTGGGATTTTTTTTTGTAACTATGTTTGGTGTGAGAATGATTGTTAATTTATGGGACCACTTGAACTTGCCCAAAAGACTACCAGAATTTGCCTAACATAGTTTAGCATGGTTTAAGAGTTCTTTTAGCCACCACATTTGTCATTAGTATTCAGGTATCTTCAAACTTGTTCAATTTCAGGCACATGTAAGGTTAGTCTTAAAAAATAGCTGTTGGTTCATTCCACGCCACGAATATCATAGATATGTGATGAGGCCATTGTCAAATGTGAGCAGGGGGCGTTAGGCAAGTTCACACTTACAGCACATGGCACATAATTGTTTCGATGCACCATACTTAGAATAGCTGTGTTCCATGATAATAGCAAATAATCTTTATTTATATCAGAGTGCCAGTGAGAAAAGAAATATGGGTAAATATATGAAACATGTCACTTTATAATGGTCATGTGATCATATCTGTTCAGAGTCTCATTGTCTTAAAAAATCTAGCTTCTTATAATTTACGAGACCTCCCAAAACATAATGCTTGACCCATTCCACAGTTAGTGTCGGGCCACTTTTGAAAATTGTTGGGGATGATCAAACAGTTACAGTGGTGCTCTGTGGTTTTTTTCCATAATTTTTCTCATAACATGTATTTTGGCAAATTAGAGAGAAGTTGTTTAAATGTGAACTATTTCAAAAATTTTGTAGTTGATACCTTGGTCCATTTTTTTTTGTAAGATCAGTAGATTTGGGATGAAAAGTAGATTCTCGAGTGCTTGGGAACAATGCAATGCAAGATTCTTGTTTTAAACTGTTTCTTTCCCCTTTTTTTTAAATGTCTAAAAATGGCTGTTACCCAAAACCCAGCAGATTTTTTTGGAAAAAAAAATCCTTTGGTTTGTGAGTCCTTTGGGTCACCCTGATAGAGTTTTTACCCATCCCAGCCAAATCTGAGAACCTCTGTTTCAGGCCCTGGGGTGGTTTGGCATGGAATGATCCCTTTCCAAAGACTATACCTGTAAGTCCATTATCACCTGTGTAAAATTAACTTAAAGGGAGTTGCTTACTCACAAATTACGATCCTCTGAAGGTACTAAAGGTGTTATTTATTGATCAAGCGGCTGCTGAACAAACATAACAATGAAAATAACCTAGTTTAATACAGTTCTTTCTCTGCAGGGGTGCTCTAGAGTTGGTACCTGATATACTGTGCCTGATTGTCACCCTTGAGAACCATGTCATCTGATCAGAATATTTTTGTCTGGTTTTATATGCACATTCCAGATGGGTGCTGTGTTCCCAGAATGTCCCAGGGGGCAAGAGTGCAACAACAACAAAAAAAAGAAGTGGGGTGCAATGTTTGTTTTATGAACTGGAGAATCTGAAACTGTTCTCACGAGCAATTTTCATTTTGTAGGCCTTTAAGGCCAAAATGGTTGGTAAGTCACCGTTTGATGGATGGGACACTTTTACATACGATTGCCCGATTTGCTACTCTAAGAAAGTCACAGCTTTCCAACCCAAAGAAATAAAGCGCCAAAATGCTGACATCAAAATTCCATGCATGTTTCAACTGCCAAAAAATTTAAATTTGATCCCAAGTTCTTTATTGGTGTTTGGGCAGTTTCTGATGATGGTCCCAACGAATTCTGAGCCCATAACCAAGATCAAAGGTGGAGACCTCAGAACCCGATTTATTTTTAAAAAGAAGAAAGAACACAAAGGTCAATGTGTGATTGATGTGCCATTATTAAAAATGCATTTGATAATAGTAGCTTCCTTTATTCCACAGTCACATAATGTACATTTGTATTTCATGAAGATTGTGGTGCATTTTATTTGCATGCTTAAGGCTTTCTGTGAACATCAGACATTCATGCACTTCAAATGATCACAGGTGAAAAGAGGCAAAGAAAAATAAAAACAAAATAAAATGATGTAAAATGAAGTGATGATACAGTCATATGAATTGTACTGCTTTCATATTGACCAAGTATCGTATTTTACCAGGTGTTTTGTGACTTTTTGGTCAGCGTTGCGTTTGGTACTTTAAGGAGAAGGTACATGCAGTGCTACTCTCCCCAGCTAATTTGATATAAAATGAACTTTGTAAGCTGCGTCACAAATAATCTTTGCTAACATCCATATTATATCAAATTGTTTTTTACCCACTATGGCTTTACATGTTTTCATGAACATACTGAAAGAAGTTGATGCTGTTGTGCTTATTGGATTTTTCATTTTTTATTTCTTAAATATCGACTGATTGTGATTGAGTGTCATATGGTAAACGTTGCATATACTTATTCATCCTTTTTTTTCGGTTTCAGGTTTGTGTCCTTCATTATTATAAAGGGACCAACGTCAGAATGCTGCTGTTGGTATTTAAAGAAGCACCAAAAGACTGGGAGAATGTTGGTGGTTGTGAGAACAAGCTTTTCGGCGATGGAGGACCAGAATTTTAGAATTTGCTTTCACTGCACAAAACATAGAAACACGTGAAACCTATTGCAATATGTATTTGCCAACATTACCCCCAACATATAGAAATTCTGATATATATGTATATTGAAATTCATGACATCAATCCTTGTCATTTTATGTTGCATCTGATATTAGGAGTTGGTTGTAGATGTGGATTGGTATGTGCTGCTAGTTATGTGCTGGGATACGGAGGTTTTCTTCGTAATTCTCTTGTTCAGGTTGTTGTCCTGTGGTTGTGCATGTTAATGGATTTGTGTTCTAACAAGGGTGGTGTCTATTATCTATTACATCTGCATTTGATCCCTTCTTCTTTTACAGCACATTTTTCTGCTTATCTGGTCTCCCCTTAGTAGGGCTGCATTGTTTGTGTGCATAGTAAATAAAGATGTGTTACTCTGATGACAATTATTTCCCCCTCCCAAATCTGCTATAGATAACTACCATTAAGGCTAAGTTGAGCATATGACAAGTGTGGGGCTGAGCTGTTTGCCAGTTTACACGAGACATACAGGAAAGAAATTGTGTGCCTTTATTGCACACCAGTGACAAGCTGTAGACATTTTCAGACATCTGCATAAAAAGTGTGCGCGTTAAGTTGATGAATAAATTCTTAGGTGTCATTTGAATAAAAAGTAATTATGTCAATAAGAAGACCCAGGACAATCAACTTTTCATAAGCATATTGCACTAAAATTTACGTACTAATTCTTAAATATCTGAACAGAATCAGACTTATGCGCACCTGAATCGAGGGGAAGCGTTTGTATTCGTAGTTTGACGCAATGTGTGTCAGCGGAGCAACTGCTCGTGAAATCTTGTGATGGAATTCACAGATGCACCCAAATCTGCGTCCTGACACGACTTTTTCATAACATTTAGCATCTTTGGGCTCTCATTTAGCTGAAAACTGCCATACAACAGTTCCGAATTGAAACAACGGTGCGTCTCTGTCTCAGAAAGTCATTTGAAATCCTGTGTACGAGTTATGGTCGAGTGAAATTGATACTTAGGTCAATTTTGTTGTTTTGGTGCTGGCTGACAATTTCATTTAATTAAAACGTAACCTGGTTTTGGAATGTCTTTGCACCGCTGAAATGGCTACTGTATTAAATTGTATATTTTATGCCGTATTCTGCAGAATTATTAACAAGGTAGGCGTACGCCAGACCGCGTTGTGGCGTAACAGGCTTCGCTCAGCGCGAATCACTGTTCCGCCACTCCACGCCTCGCGCACGCCTACCTTGGCCTGCCGGCGGCTGTCTTCTGACAAGCAACATCCTGCGAAGCCAACCACTCAGTAGGACGCCCTGCGGGCGTCGCTGTTTCCGCCCAGTCGCAACTACGCTCATGTTGTGGCAGCCGGACGTATCTTACATTGCCTTTTTGTCATCGGCGCCCGTTAACCTTTCCTACACTACCCTTACCTAACTGAGCCTAACCTAGCCAGGTCCCAACTAACCTAACCTAACCGACCGTAACCGTCTCGAGTCACTGATCCGCTGCTCGACGACTCTCGAGGACGCGGTCCCTTGTATCGAGACCGGATGCTGTATTCGTTCGCCACCCGTACGAAGCTTTTGTGCAGTGCCGCAAGCGCATTTCTATGACCCTTAGTTCTCGAGTTTCCGCGGTCGTTACATGTGGCCCTCGAGGACGGGGTCCCTAGTTTCGAGACCAGTGGCTGTCCTCGTTCACAGCACCCCCCCCCCCCCTCCCCCATGCCCTCTGCAGTAACGCAAAACTTATCCCTCTAAAACGCATCGCTTACTTGGTACTCGTATAACAATTTTTTTCAATGTGGCTCTCGAGGACGGGGTGCAAGGTCTCGAGATCGGTAAGCGTGGCGTGGTGCCCTTGTTTCCCATTGCCGCGGCCCGCAAAGTCCAACGTCGAAAACCGCAAGTCAGTACCTCCTACCGTTCGGAAGATAGAAGTTGGCTCTCGAGCACGGGGTGCGTGGTCTGGAGAGTGGTTGTCTTGGTGTGGCGCCCATGTTCCCCTTTGCCGCGGCCCGCAAAGGCCAATGTCGAAAACCGCACGACGCTAGACCGTACCGTTTATAAGATGGAAAGTGGCTCTCGAGGACGGGGTGCGTGGTCTCGAGCCCGGTGCCATTGCGAAAAGATCGCAATGATGGCCAAACCGCTACGATGCCCAGCGCTGCAAACCGCACCTCTCTAGGTGGCTCGGTTCTCCAGATATTCCTAAATGTTTACTTCAAATGGACGCCATCTTGGATCTCGAGCACGGGGTAGCGCGGAGGGGTTTACTATGCACAAACCTGTATTCCTTGTCCCATTCCACGGAGGGTCGGTTCTATAGCATATTTGGATAGGGGCCTTCGTTTGGCCGTGAGAGGGGATAGTAGAGGGCTGCGCCCCCGCAGTCAATCTTCCCTATAATTTATTTTTTGAATTTTATGACAATTGTAAAACTTTTCTGAAAAACTGCCCTAGATACGGTGCTGTAAATGTGAGGTTGACTCTGATATGCTGGTAGGAAGGTATGGTCCAAATTTCAGCCTTCTACGACTAACCGTTCTCGAGAAATCGCGCGGACAGACAGACGGACAGACAGACAGACAGACGCACAGACAGACACACAGACAAAACATTTTTGACCCAGTCGGTCCAGGGCTTCGCTATCGCTCAGCCAATAAAGTCATTGAACACACCTATCCAGTCCTTTCGTTTAATCCTTACCCGTTCCTTCCAAAAGAGGTATTGCACCCGAGTTTTGATATTTTCACAACGAGAAATTACAAAACTGTCACTGACAGAGACTTAACATAATTTTGAGAGGTTTTATAAAATTTAATAAATGCATTGCCTGATCCGGCGTACGTGTTTCATTTCCTAGTGGTACTTTGCCAATCGTTGTTCAATTTTCGAGCTGATAATTTCGTGTAAACGCAATTTCTCATACTGGGTTCATCACATGCTTTATGGACGGTCCCCAATTGATACGACGTCATTCCCTCGATGACGTGACATGTGCTTCCTAGGTGTTGGGGGAAGCTACCCGGTCCGTGTCGAGCCCGCCGGGACGATTTGCTTAGACCCCGTTCAGGACGAAAACTGCAGGGGACGAATAAGTGACTCCCCAAAATTTGTGGAATACGGGAGTGGGTTTGAGTGACAACGCAGGGTTGGCTATCAATGTCACAAATGGGTCAAGGAGGAACACTAAACCGAAAATTGGACTTTTCTGACTACCCTGGGTACCCGAAACCGCTATGATTTTCTCAAAATTTCTACCGTCCCCTACTCGAAGGGATCGTGCGTCGGATAGGGGTTGCGTGCGAATGTTGCACTTCTGGAGGTTTAAGTAGACACTTGGGGACGTCCGTATTCTATAGGGCGAATTTCTAGGTGCATCGGGGACTTGGCAGTGAACCTGAGCAAAAGTAGGCCGCTAATTTTGTTGATGTGTAGTCTTACGCTAGGTATTTGTTCAAGTGGACGTGTGCGCTGACCTATCGTTGACAGAGAAACTTCAAATTAGGAGGATAGACCTATTTTATGACGTAGGTAAACGTACGGTGGCAACAATTTTCAAATTTTGTCGCGTTTCTGTTTCATGAGAATTGATTGATTTGTTAGGCTGGGTTGGCCGCTGCGGTGGTACACCTGCAAGTCGGGACGGGCTGAGGGTAGCGATTTTAATCGTCACAAAAATATCTACCACCGGACACATGTCTAGTGACTTAAGGCGGGGGTCAGAGGGCCACGCAAACGCCGCCGGCAGGCCAAGTCCCCCTGTCGAACCGAGGTGCCGGTGGAGCGGTGCGGAACCGGCACCGAGGTTCGACGGAGGGATGGGCCAGCTATATTTCAGGTGACGAGGACAAGCTTTGAATGCTCATTGGCTTACCTGAGAGTAAATTTATGCTGGTATATTATACTGCTCAAGGTCTGTGGTTCATGAATCTGAAAAAAACTCTCTTGTCTCATCACACTCACCTTATCACACGAAACATCCGGCCGCACTAGCATCGCGATGAGATCTCTGTAATGACATTGTATTCCTCGGGAACCGGAAGTAGAGGGAACATAAGTGAAAAACGCCATGAGCTAGGCTGAAAATAGGAAGCAGGGCCGTCAGCGGTACGCCCATCGCTGTATTGTCAATAAATAATAATATGACAATTAGGAGGGTGGGACGTGCGCGGATTTATGGCGAGGTCAAAAGGACGCCGAGCAAGTTGAACGAAGCTATACATTTGGCAGGTCGAAATGTTACGTTTCAGTATTATCTTAGCTTACCCCATGACGTTCCGAAAGCAACACACGTTCAGATTTTACGTAACACGCAGACCAATCGTTTCTCTGAAGCTCTCTTTATCCCTCGCGCTAGAAACAATGGCGTGTAAGGGAGAGGACGTTCCTAAAATACGTAACGTACCGCTGACGACAGTCGTATGCGGGGAATTTTCACTCGATTCACAGAGGTGGCCTGCCAGTATTGTTTCTGAACTGTTAAATAGCGATTCGGGGAGGGGCACATCCATACAAAGTGAGCATCTGGACCGTGATTTATAACTTTTCAGTGCTCTTCCCCTCCTATCTTAAACGTTACCAGTTTTACCTCCGCTTATTGGCTGAGCGATAGCGAAGCCCTGGACCGACTGGGTCAAAACTGTTGTCTGTCTGTTTGTCTGTCTGTTTGTCCGCGCGATATCTCGAGAACGGTTTGACATAGAAAGCTCAAATTTGGACCACATCTTTCTTGCATCATACCAGAGTCAACCTCCCCTCAGGGGCACCGCAGCCCAAGCGTTTTTTTTAAGATAATTTTCACATGTGGACCAAAATTATAAATCCGCCGGTTGGGTAAAGTCAGTATGCGCCATGCGCCTGTCGTGGAGGGGCGGATCAGTGACGCGAGTGGGTTACGCTCGGTTAGGTTAGGTTAGTAGGGGCCTGGGTAGGCTAGGCTCGGGCAGGTAAGGGTAGGTTAGGACTGGTTGAGCGGCATTGATACGAAAAGGCTGATGTAAGATACGTTCGGAAGGCAGAACATGAGCGTGGCTGCGACCTTGCGGAGAGAGTGACGCCCGCAGGGTCCTACACGTCAAGTGGCAGCCGCCGGCAGGCCAAGGTAGGCGTGCGCCAGGCGTGGAGTGGCGGAACAGTGATTTGCGATGAGCGAAGCCTGTTACCCCACGACGCGGTCTGGCGTACGCCTACCTTGTCTAACCCTGACGAGCGCCAGGTACATAGGGACGTGCACGCGTGAATGTATTGCGGGCTAGCCTATCCCCGCCATAGCAGGCGCCACACACAAGCATCGCTTATCGGAGTGAGCGATTCGGCGCGGCATAACTGCCGTTACGTGCTAGTGCTGGCAGTCGGGCTCAAAGCGAGGACCGCTCCGCCAACCATGGAATTGGCCGCCTACGTGCTTTCCGTTGTTGGTCTCAGGCTTGCGACGCTGACCGTCGCTTCCGGCAGAGCCATCCACAGTTTCGCGGTGCGCACTACATACGATGCGGACGTCGGCCAAGGGGTTTCTCGAAGCCAGATTAGCGCAGGACTCATTTAACGAGACTGTCCGTGTGAGCGCATAGCGTTCATGGAGAGGCTCGTTCTTTGTGTTCCATGTCCCTCACACGAATTTCTGTTGGGATTTGCTATCGTTTTCTTACAATCTCACGTAGAGGCATAAAAAACAAGTACTGCGCTCGCCCTGTCTATTTTCGAGGCGCGGATTTATGCCCTCCTTACAGGGGGGGGGGGGGGTCACTTTTCACTGCTCGACGACCAGGCGGGTTGCCTACCTTCGTGAATATCCCGTAGGGCTTATGTCGCGAGCTAACTGAGCGAACGAGCTACAAATAGGGTGGATCGAAAATCTTGAATCGTAAATTATGGCACAAACTTTTGATACTCAGTGTATGCAACGGTCGAATACCAAGTTTTGCCGTAGGACGCACCTGTCGGTAACGTTTGGCGTGTGTCGGGGACGCGTGTGCGAAACGAGACCACAGCGGTTAAAGGGTATGATCACCCGTTACTGACCAAGCTGGGGCCGAAAGGTGTTGCCGCGTCTGGTTTGTACCCCTTTTGAGTTTGTATTTGACGTCTTTCTCATGAAATGGAGACTCAAATCGAAATGCGGCTCAGAAATTTAAAGATCTACGTCGTCTTCCGATTATAATGGGCACTATAAAAACCAATTTATCCCACGCATGAGTGACGGAGCATAAATAGGTTGAAAAACGGAGCAAAGCGGAGCACAGGGGGCAAAATTCAAGGATATAGCGAAACGGCTGTACCTACGGCTGAACTTGTGGGCTTATCCCAGGGTATGTCGGCAGGAGAAACTCAATTCTGTGAATGAAAATTTTGGAGCTGAAATTTTTGCTGAGATATCAAGAAAAATGTATCAGAGCCACTGTAAATCCTGGAGCGACATTAAGAGTTATTTTACTGAAGAATTTTTCTTTAAAAGAACGACGTACGTCGCTCTATTAAGGCGATGTTTCAAACATCGCTCTATTGGAGCTCCGCCCAAATTGGGCAACTAACGTTTCTCTTCGATTTACAGTAAGATTCAGTAAATTCGACTTAACTCCGTTCGTGAAATAGAACGCGCGCTACCAATGTTACTTTTTCCTGTTCCTCCTTCATCCTTGGATTTCGCCCCCTCCGCTCCGTTTTGCTCCGTTTTCAACCTCTCTGGTCGCGGTTCGTTACTTAAACGTTGGATCAAATGGTTTTCTTGGTGCTTATTAGAATCGCAAGCCAAGAAAGATCATGACATTTCAAAGCCGCAATTTGATTTTAGCCCCTTTCCTAAGTGTGATAATTTAGTACGTCAAAATTTTCAGAATTTTTTATTTTTTGAAAAAAAAAAACGCTAAATACAAACTCAAAAACAGTGCGTCTTACAGCAAAACGACTTTGGTTTCGACGGCTGCATACACCGAGGATTAAAAATTCGTGTCAAAATTTCCGATCCAAGATTTTTGATCCACCCTAGCCACTAATGCACCAAAAATTCATTAATTTCACCTCTGAAGGTTGCATAAAATAGTCGCCCGAACGAGCTTATATTTTTGCAAGGCTCGACTTCCAAGAAGAAAACCAACGGAGTAGCGATTTAGGAGCCACCGACGCGGCAATTTCTAAAGGCTCGTGAATTTCACACCACCATGACCAGATTAGGGGCGAGCGTATTGGTGGCGACGTAAAAAATATATGTCAGAAAAGTTAGCCCGCCTTACCAAGCGCCCAAAAAGTTTTTTTTTCAGAATTTTCGGACTTCTAGCGGTGGCAATTTGTTATGCGCTTAGGCCACCCGCAATATACCGTTTTTCCGCATGTTCTGGTTATGAGGAGCGGGAAGATAGCACTTTTTGAGATCAGTTAGGGAAGGATCTTGTTTGAAAAATGTCTAGGAAGTCACCGAGGCCGGCACATCCCATAGCGACACCCAGTGCTCCATCGGTTGATGCCCCTAAAGCTGGGAATCAACCGATGTGTATTAGTCGTATAGCCACTTTCCGAGTAGCTAGTTTTATCAGCAATACGACCCACTATACTCATCACATTACAGATCTCTTAAACCGCGTTTGGCATACATTTTTATTTTCTGCATTTTTTTAAAAAAAGGCTTAAAACGTCGACAGTGAACACTCATGCTGAACGCGGTATAGAAAATCTAATAGTGCCGAGGCCGAGGATGTAGAAACACGACGTGCACACATATTGTTCGTAGAATTAAAATGTGAATTTTTACAGCAAACCTAGGCCTACTGCCCAGCATATTTTCTTTTCATGCTTTTTAGCTCTTCCTTTCTCACGATTTTTTTCCGCTCCATCCCCGGCCCGCGGGCTCACAACCTGAGTCGGCCCGCCGCGGAGTGATGCGGGTTGCCTAGTCGACGGGAGGCCCGAGGGCCGCCCGTCACACCTCCCCCTCCCTCTCTCCCCCTTTCCCTCACCTCTTCCTATTCTCTTCTTTCTCCTTCTTTTCTCCTTTCTTCCCTTTCCCTCGCCTCTTCCTCCTCCTTGCTTCCCTTTGGCGGCTGACCCTACGGGAGGGTGGGGGCACTGGCCCCTAGTGCCCCCCCCCCCATAAATCCGCGCCTGCTACTTTCATCTCGAAAACCACATAACGTAGGACGTTCTGATGATGTGCGGCCTGTGATGCAGACAGCGCGATTTTGGGGGGAAAACGCCAAGAATGAGAGAGCAGGAGGGGAAGAGGCACCGGTCGCGGTCAACAATCGACTCTGCCGCGGTGCCGCTCGGAGTAATTGGTTCGACAATAGGGGATGCGCGGTCCGCGACAGTGGCTACGTCCCATTGAAATGTTAGGGAAACATCGAAAATATTTCTTGCCATTACGTTCATGTTAGAAGTGCTTGACATCAACGATGTCATCATAAATATTTTTATTTCATTTTGGAAAAGTTGAACTTGGATTTAAAAGAGATGAAAGAACAAGTCCATCCCAGAATGCAACGGCGTTCTGCACGGCAGTCTTTACTTTCTTATTATCTCGTACAGTTTATAAAACTTAGCCGCTGCCATCCACATCCAATTACTCCGAGCAGCACTACGGTGGATGAGCGATTGTTGACCCACGGCAGCGCCTTTTCCCCAGACACGATGGACCGCGGCCGGTGCCTGTTGCCCGCTGCTCTGGCGGCCATCTTGGGTCTCAGGAAAAAGCGATTTCATTTTTCGTTTTTTTGCCCTAAAAATGGCGGTCTGCATAACAGACCGATGAAAACAGCAATATCACAACATTTCTACGTTATGACGTACAGACCCTCTAACCAGGGTGACAAAAATTTAAAGACCCTTTTAGCAGTGTGACAATAATTCGTGCACCATCTTAACAGGGTTACAGAAATTCAAAAACTCTTCTAACAGTGACTAAAATTCAAAGCTAGTCTAGGGGTGTCTAGGCATTTTGTCACACTCTTAAAAGGGTTTTTGAATTTTTGTCACACTGTTAAAGGGGTCTAGGAATTTTTGTCACACTGGGGCGTGTCGTTGGATGTTTGACATATACAGTAAAGTCTAGGAACGTATTTGAGTTGTTTAAACGATTAAGAGAATTTTTGTCACAAACCTCACACTAGTGAGCATTTGTTGGCGGCGTTTCGTCGGCTTTTGCGTCGCCTTTACTTCCTATAGTCGATATAATCGGTATAGTCGATCCGGTAAAAGCTGAATTCGTGGCCACGAAATTTTTCGTGGCCGACTTCTTGAAAATTCTTGAAATTTGATGGGCGGAACCTCTATTAAAAAGAATTCATAGGGATGTGGTAGGGCCTTAAGCGACACGGGATCTTGCACGGGATAGTCAACAATGCACGCAGCTGGACCCAGCCTTCCTCAGAAGCGCCCAAAACTCTTAATGAAAACTCCTTTTCGACGCAGGCTGCATTCATAAATTGCGAACCCCCTTCCCAGAACAGTTAACTACAGAGGTTTGAAATTTGGACCACGTAGTTCTTGTGCACTGGAGTCAACATGGCGGCTTCATCGGCCAATAGTTCAGATAATTTCTACACCCTGGTGTAAGGACGTGTGCACACTGTGCAGGGCCCGTACATCGCGTACGGAACACAGTTCTACATGTGCGACCCAGGCAACCCGACTACTATACAGTGGCATATCCGAGCCACGCACTTCAACCCGGTCAAACCACGTGAGCTGCAACGTGTCACCGGCAACGCATCAACTGTTACCGATGTTACTGACTCCCGATGGGTGCGTTAACGGGCACAGCTGGGTTACGTTATAATACCCCCACTGGTCCAAAAATATTCTGACGTTCCCAGACAAGAAAATACACCCTAAGAGGAAGCCCACCTAAGAACTGGTTGGGCGTTCTAATGTGAGACAAAATTTAAAGACTAACATCTAGCATAATCAAACTGCGAATCCGAGTTTAAGTGGCAGAGTGCAGGAACACAGTAATTGCCTACGCGCATTTCGATTTTCATAACTGGCATTACACAGCGTTCACCCAGAAAAGCCCGTTCTTGCCACAAGAGCATTTGCATTGGTTCGAGAGGAAATTGCTCTTGACTTTCGCAAGAGCATTTATCTCATGATCTTTGGTATTTAGATGTAGCTCTGGTCTGCTCTTGCACTGACGTTTGCTCTTGATGGTTGCCCTGAAGGTGTCAAGAACTTGCTACTGGCAAAAGTCAAGAGCATTTGTTCATGAAAGTTTTAAAAGATCACACGCTTCATTTTGAATTTCGCGCGGTTCAAAGAACCTCGCTTGAAAACGGAACCCTGGCCGGGAAGCGAACCCGGCACCGTGCGCCGCCGCCGCCGTCGTCCCGCCGGAACCCCTCAGCCCACACGGCCACGCTGCCACCGCCAGAGAGGAGCGCCTGCCGTGCAGGGGAAGCGGGAGCCGCGCCGCCACCGTGCAGCAGAGCCAGCAGTCAGCAGAGCGGATCTCACAGACGGCATGCTGGCGGCTTGGCGCTGCTCGCCTGCCTTCGCAATACTCCTCTGTGGCCACGTGGGTAGCGTGCGGCGTCGAGGAGCGGTGGGCGTCGGGTTCGTTTCTCGGTCATTCCGCCGCGATAATTTTGTTTTTCTTTCAGAAGTCGACGTCAAGAGCAAAATCAAGTAATGCTCTGGCATTGCAACGAGAACGGCCTTTTCCGGGTGTTTGCTCTTAAGGCTTACAATTTGTCCCAATGTCGTGTTTCGGTTAAAAATGTAACAATTTATTGAACAAAATTGCCCTGTGGACATTTAGAGTGCACTTTATGCTGATTATACTTTGATACCTTCAACACGAGGCAGAATAGCCCCAAATTGTTCTATAGAAAGCCGGTTAGCTTTTAACACTAGTGTAAATGAGATCAGGATTTTCTGATGGTAGTCCTCATTTCCGATGAATACGTGGAATATTACTCATCGTTTTCGGTTAGTGATAGTTTTTTCTGATCGTACCCGTGGTTCTGATGTATATTTTCTGATCGTCGATGGTCAACGGTCTAATGGTATGCCCCGGCTCTTGTCTGATCGTTTTTCTGGTTTACCGCTATTACCATAAGGAAGCGTACCATCAAATATAGACGATGGGTAGCAGGAAATAAACTAGAATTGAAAGAGCTATAAAATAGAAAGTTCTTGGAATTTCGGCACGAAACTTGGTGTGCGGTGTCAGCGTGCAAAATTTACTAGGGCCATTAAGGCCAGATCGGACAACTTTTTCGTGGTATGTGGAGAACGAGAGGTGATATCGCAAAACTGGCCACGGATGAGGGTCGATTCAGACTCCACATAGTGTCGGATTGCATGATTTTGCACGATCAGGACTCACCATCAGTATGTATACGATGTATACGAGCAGTACCATCAGGATATATACGATCAAAGGTGCGCGATTTGGTATTGGTAGTGGGAAACGATACTGATAGTTTACTGTTACTGACGGTAACACCGTGATCCCATTTACACTAGTGAATGACGCGGAAAAGTGTGGGGAATCCAAATATGTACATATTAAACATGTACTTTGCACTTTAAAGTCATCATACGAGAGGTGCCGTGAAAAACTGCACTTTTACCGATATTTCGAAATGGTAAAACCATGGTTTATTAAATTTCTCAAAAACGGACGGAGGAACTTATAGTCCGGGAAACGACGGATTATAGGCCAGAAAAAATCCCAGAGTTTTTCTGAGACTTGTTTTGGGTTCCTAGGACAATACTCTACAACAAATCAAAAGTTCCCAAAAATCCCCTCATCGGCATTCTCGTACAAGGCTTTTTTAACGTAATTGATTTTACAAAAAGGACGAAAAGTTGCATTGGTGGTTTTTAGCCCGTCCCGACACGTTTCGGAAGAAGCGGGCAGGAGCCGGGCTTATAATCTGATGCTGACTCTTTGTTCGTTCGGGCGGACGTGTGTGCGCTGACTTATCGTTCACGGAGAAAGTTCAAATTTGGAAGATAGACTTCTTTGGTGACGTAGAAACGTACGGTGGCAACAATTTTCAAATTTTGTCGCGTACCTGCTGTATGAGAATTGTTTGATTTGTTAGGTTAGGGTTGGCAGCTGCGTGTGGTGCGCCTGTAAGGCGCACTCCGTCGTGGGTCGGGACGGGCTGATGTTAGCGATTTTAATCGTTACAAAAATATGTACCACCGGACACATCTCGAGTGACTTAAGGCGGGGGCCCGAGGCCCTCGCAAACGCCGCCGGCAGGCCAAGCTGGCCAAGTCCCTCTATCGAACCAAGGTGCCAGTGGAGCGGAGCGGAACGGTGAGACGGGCCAGCTTGTTTTTGCTATAATCCGTTCGGAGCATGTGCCTCAAGTTCGGTCGGCATGCAACTCTTAAGTAGCCAGACGGCACGACACCTCCCGGTAAGTCGAAATTCCCGATAAGACGGACGTAACTCGATGTAATTCGTGCATAAAACGAGTTAAACCTGTTCTTCCTGCGCTTTTGGTGCCCTGACCACCGTTCTGCGAACAAATAGCACTGCTGAAGTATCCGGAACAGAACTTGACGACAGTGATGTAATACCGTATCTCAGAGTTCCGCAATGAAACCAAGCAACTAATGATAGTATTTTTTTAAAAAATTAACCTCCCAATGGATTACTGTGCCAAGCTGTTTGCGCGCATTGCTCTTGAGTAAGCATGGCCGCCCATGATGTGTGGTACACTGTTCTTGGCGTACACAGTGCAAAATACATCTTGTATACCGCTACCTGCGTAAATGGCGCCGACGCAGCCCAGCGAAGACATCGCCATGTGGAAACCGCCAAGAACGACGACTACGTTGGACAGCTCTTCGCTTGCAAGTACAATGTCGTAGGCATTCATGTAAAGCGGCAGATCAAAGGTAACAAAGCAGGTGCGTTGCCCTATGATACGGCACTGATCATTCGCAAAAACTAAAGCTGAGAAGATGCAGCTGCGGTTTGTTGGCTCCAGATTTACGAATGGCAGGATATCCACACCTGTCACGTCACATGGGTCACAGAGTGCGTGCGCAATCTCCATGAAACCACTGTAGGCTGGCGTTGGATAGGCCTGCAACGACTAATAATTTTAAGTACCTGTCACTGAATAAATTTAAAATACAGAAGTAAGTTGTTTTACAAACTAACCAAAGGACGTTCTGGATCCAGACAGGAGCTAGCTATCCACAAGACGTCCTTCTTCATAGCCCGGAGGGTGTGTGACGTCATCCTTTGTACCACGACATCTTCAATCTGAAGTTGTCTAAGGCCTACTTGTGCTGGCTTAGCATAGGCCAGAATGGGCACACGACCTTTGCTGACGTCAATGGTGAGCTTTCCCTTTAAGCGAGGTACTGAGAAAAGATAAATTAATGTTTAATTGCGCGACAAAGACGGCTTTGCGATCGGTACCTTGAGAAAGGCAATACTTACTTCTAAGAGGTAGTGAAGTTTCCTGCTCTTGTGTGCTACACTGGATGCCTCCCATGTTGTGGAATGTTCCATGGCCAGTCAGCGATCTTGTCTGGTGGTCGGCGTTGTCCCAGGCGAATTGAACAAACTGTGCCGCCGTATGGAGTTATGGTCGCCCAGCACCCATCAGCGAGACGAGTAAACGCCTGATTTCAGCGTAGCTGCAGCACAGCCCTAGACTGTGGAGCAATTTGACAGAGAGCTTGCTACCGTCCTTTTGGTGCAGATACGCCCCAACATTCAGAAGGACCGGCGAGACGAAGGACCGTGGCCGGCAGGCTTGCACTATCGCCTGCGCCAGAGCTTCACGTTCACGTGTTCTTCCACTTTGCTCCGATTTGCAGTGAATGACCTCAGATAAAAGAAGGCGAAGGACATTCCGAACGAAGCCTTCTGCATCAATCTGCCCAGTCAGCACATAATGGTCCATATCAAAGGGTTGTGCCCGTATCCTTTCCCGCAGGATTTTCCCCGCAGCTTTCACAACCCGAACTTCGTCATCATCACCAGGCTTTCTTGTAGCATGCCACGTGTCATAGACGAACTTGTCCGCCGTCTCACGGAAGCAGAAAATGCTGTTCTTCCCATCAAAGTCAGCGAAGACAACCCGATCGCTGTAGTGAGCTTTCAGGAGTTCCTTGAGATACTGAGCGGTGTATCCACCACCTCTGTCGCAGAGTTCATTCACGCGTGCTGTGAGAGACTTCACTGAAAATTGACACTTGCGATTCTTCTAGCTCACTACAAAGGTGCTGGAAGGCTGTTCTCTTTATTTTGTCCACAGGCCTACCTCTCCCAGTACCAGGAGACGGTTTAGTTGAGAAAGCAATATGGCACTTTCTATGGTATTGAAAAGGGAGGATCTAGCACACTACACATTCTCAAATGCACTTCACTCGCACGGTTTCCGTAATTGCTTGCTTTTAGAGCTATACTTTTCCTGGCCTCTTCCCGGGTCAAGGTGTAAATTGAATCTCTGTGGCTTTGTGGAGTTTTATCACCACACTGATTCTCTAGCAATTTTCCGCAGATCAAACACTGAATTTTGTGGTGACCTTTGCCACAGGGCCGTTCCCTTCTCCATTTTCTTTGTTTTCTTTCTGAAATTGTTTGCTTAAAAATACTACCAGCTATTAAGTTCCGTTTTCGGTAATTTAGTGTCAAAATTGAAAGTTAGGGATCCGCGCGAAGCACACGCCTAACGAGCGGGACACGTGCGATGTGGGCGTGACTCGGACGTGATGGGTGTGAGACGTCCGCGGACGGGGCGGGGGCGCGGCCGTGATGCGGCCGTGACTGGTGGGCTAGGGGCGTGAAGCGGCCGTGACGAGACGGGCGGGGACGTGACGCGGCCGTGACGGGTGGAGCGGGGGCGTGACGCGGCCGTGACGTGACGGGCCGGGACGTGACGCGGTCGTGACGGGTGGGGCGGGAGCATGACGCGTGTGGGGCGGGGGCGTGACGTGACGGGCAGGGACGCAACGCGGCCGTGACGGGTGGGGCGTGACACGGCCGTGACGTGACGGGTAGTGACGCGGCCGTAACGGGTGGGGCGGGGGCGTGACGCGGATTTAACATGCGGGGCGACACGGCGTGACGCGATTGGGCCGCAGGTAAGGCCTAAAGTGGCGCGGGCGTGACGGGCCAGGCACGCACGTGACGCGATTGGGACAGCTCGACGCCGGAAAGGGACGTCGGCAAGGCAAGTCGGACGCCGATGTGACGTACAGGGGCGCGGGCGCGATATAGGAAAAGCCCAGAAAGTGAGGTTATGGTTGCCTTTACGTAAGAATTTACGAGAATCCAGAGAGCAGAATCACATTACGTACCTCTCTGTCGATCGAACGTCCGTGATGCCTGGTGTAGCGTTTTCTGCACGAGGAATGCACCATCACACTTGCAGCCTCTTCAAGCAGGTGTGAAATTCCATGTTTTTAAATAAACTCACTGCTATTAATGATTTACACTGGCGACCAAAATTAGCGGTCCACTTTTCCCGAAGTCCGCCATTTCGTTGCTAGTCGACCTAGAGAGCTGAAACTCCGTGTAAGCACGTACCAAAGGTTCATCTTCCAGGTCCCTGGACGCCAATTTTATTGGTTCACTCTAAGGGATGGAACCACCCCCTTAACTCCGACAATGTCGAAAATCGCCGCGAAGGGCGCCGATAAAACCCATGTGGCGGGCAAAAATTGTCAATTTTTCAGTCGGCGTGAACTCATGGACCATTGAAGCTGCTGATTCCTGAATTTCGACGCCCTACGACCATCCCTTAATTTTGGAGGGGGTGGGGGTAGTTTTTGAATTAGGGGTCGTAGAGTTTCGAAATTGATCGCAAAGGGTAGCAGAGGGCTCAGGGGCGTCAAAAATACCCGGCGCGACTTAAATCGACACCATAAAAGTGTAATAAACTCGAAAAAAACTGAAAAATTAGGCTTGTTTTTACAGTCACTTTGCGTCCCTCTACCGCCGCTCTCAGTCGAGTTAGGGTGTTGCACGAGACGGTTTTTTACAGTTCGAACGTTTACAAACTAGGCCCCAAACGGAGAACTCAAAATCTCGAGGGCTTCAACCTTAAAACTACAGGGGCGCATACCCCTGCAAGCGATTTTCAAGAAAAGTCAATTTTTGAATCGAATTTTATGGCACGCAAATTGCGCGAATATTGACCACAGCCACTGTAATCATTGAAAAAGTGCCAGGCGCGTTCGTTTCCATGGATTTTGTGTCCTGTAAGAGTGATTGTTTGGATGTCACGCTTTAACAATGGGGTGTAAGAGTCTATGCTACCGCAATTTAAGGGTTGAAGCCGTCGAGATTTTGTGTTGTCCGTTTGGGGCCTAGTTTGTAAAGGTTCGAACTGTAAAAAAACCGTCTCGTGCAACACCCTAACTCGACTGAGAGCGGCGGTAGAGGGACGCAAAGTGACTGTAAAAACAAGCCTAATTTTTCAGTTTTTTCGAGTTTATTACACTTTTATGGTGTCGATTTGAGTCGCGCCGGGTATTTTTGACACCCCTGAGCCCTCTGCTACCCTTTGCGATCAATTTCGAAACTCTACGACCCCTAACTCAAAAACTACCCCCACCCCCTCCAAAATTAAGGGATAGTCGTAGGGGGTCGAAATTCAGGAATCAGCAGCTTCAATGGTCCATGAGTTCACGCCGACTGAAAAATTGACAATTTTTGCCCGCCACATGGGTTTTATCGGCGCCCTTCGCGGCGATTTTCGACATTGTCGGGGTTAAGGGGGTGGTTCCACCCCTTAGAGTGAACTAATAAAATTGGCGTCCAGGGACCTCGAAGATGAACCTTTGGCACGTGCTTACACGGAGTTTCAGCTCTCTAGGTCGACTAGCAACGAAATGGCGGACTTCGGAAAAAGTGGACCGCTAATTTTGGTCGCCAGTGTAATTCCACGAGTAGCCTCTATAAGCTGCCCTTCAATGCCTCCACGGCACTGAGGCAAAAGACACTTGATGCACATAGACATTATCGCTCCCAAACACTTTGCAATGCATCACGAAAACTTTTTCTGCAGCTAGTGGCGGAATGGCTATTCAACTTCTGCACGAACAGAAGACGGTCGTCTCCATGGCAACCGTGGCCAACAACAGGATAGTCGAGATCGCGGTCGCTAGGGCGCAATGGTCACCGAAGAGAGGCTGGCCACGCGGTCTACCGCTCAACCGCACGCACACGCAAGCACACACACACACACTCACACACGCACAGGTGTGTGTGTCTGCGCGCACGCACACATCTCCAAATATATTACCGATATACGTGCACTTGTCAGGGCGCTGGCGTGCACAAGTGGCCGACTTCGGTATGAGTTACGTGGTTTCATTGCGAAACTCTGAGATACGGCATTGCATCACTGTCGTCAAGTTCTGTTCCGGATACTTCAGCAGTGCTATTTGTTCGCAGAACGGTGGTCAGGGCACCAAAAGCGCAGAAGAACAGGTTTAACTCGTTTTATGCACGCATTACATCGACTTACGTCCGTCTTAACGGGAATTTCAACTTACCGGGAGGTTTCGTACCGTCTGGGTACTTAAGACTTGCATGCCGACCGAACTTGAGGCACCTGCACATGCTCCGAACGGATTATAGCAAAAAGAACCACTAATGCAACTTTTCGTCCTTTTTGTAAAAATCGATTAAATTTAGAAAGCCTCGTACGAAAATGCCAATGAGGGGATTTTTGGGGACTTTTGATATGTTGTAAGGTATTGTCCTCGGAACCCAAAACAAGTCTCAGAAAAACTCTGGGATTTTTTTTGATGTTCTGGCGGTTATTTTGCTATTATTCCCGGAATGTCAGTGAAGATATATTACAGCGCGTATTAAATGCCTTTCAATTTGCAGTTTGCGGCGTTTGTGCTATATGTAGGTCTTGAGGTAAAAAGGTTAAAGTGTAATCTGATTTGCAAGACAGCTGTTGTATACGTAAGTTACGAAGCAATTCTTCGTAATACCAACCAAATAGTTCGTAACACGTAGCTGCAGTTTTCTTTACAAGCTTTTTACAGTGTGTCCAGCTGCAAGTATAGTCAAACCATCGTCTACACCGTAAAACCGTAAAACTTTTCCCATGATTTTAGCCCTCTAAGGCTCAACTTTGACCGAATTGCCCTTAAGAAAATCTTTGCGAGTCCTTTAAGGACACAAACTTTTATTGCCTAGGACAGTTTCTGCCCTATTTTGGTGACCGGCGCGACCGTTTCATATAATTTCACAGAATAGTTTTTGTTTATGGTATGCACGGGAGCGGGAGCAGCTCCTGAGAATAAGCTTCATGAATTTTTGAATATATTGGCTAAATGGGGCGGTTTAAGTCAGCGCTCATGCGTCCACACTAACGAACAGTTGGCACGGGCTATAAGCCAAGAGATTCTTACTAAATGTCATGGGACAGTTTTGTCCCATTAAATGTTCCGTTTTTAAACAAAACATGAATGAAATACAATTTGTAGCACAATTAAGGGTCAAATTGTATTTTGCGTATTACAATTTGTCCTACTATTACCTTACAAATCGTTCCAATGTCATGTTTTGCTTAAAAACATAAAATTTCATAGGACAAAATTGTCCCATAGATAGAGATGCAAAATTACCGGTTTTCTTGAGCTCGGGTAAAAAACTAGTAAAATACCGAGTAAAATACTGCTTTTTGGCTAAAATTTGTTTTTTTTTTTCGTTTTTGGCCCGAACCTGCCTAATTTTTATCTCATATATTAAAACCCACAATTCGACATGATAAACACTTGCATTAATAGTTGTTACGGGCACGTGGGCACACACAACGCTCAAAATAAGTTTGACAGACCAACAGACCCCGTCGACACTTAAAACGCCATCTTCGACGGGAAAGGGCCCGGCCCCGACTCCTGTCGAAGCTCGACGGGAGGGTTGCCACGGCCGCTTTAAGTCCAAGTTTCATAGTGAAATAGTTAGCCGGTTTCCACTTATTTTCGGTTCTCTCACACTCACCTTCTAAGTTCCTACCTTGCAACTGCATTTAATTCTGCTGCATTTTTATAGGCAGGTTATGATCAAACTGCCATCATTACTACTCAATCAAAAGGAGGAAACAGTGAAATTTATTTGTAAATGGAAGAAACATTTCCTCTGGGTAGCTTGTTCAGGGTAATCTGGCTGTAAGCTGGTTAGATTATTATCCCCATCAAAATAATAAATTTCACCCAAAGTGGCGATGACATTCTCTGAACGCTAGGAAATAACGAAGCGCACTTAAAACGGGACACCATGAAGCCTTAGTTAAAATCACTGATCGAATAGACAATTCCAAATCACATTAAAACTACATCTGGCCTGGCCCTGGCTCAGCCTGGAAGCCAGGGACGGGAATGTTGCCAAATCTCACCACTAGATGGCGCTGCTTGTCGACATCTGCCTCCGAAAGAAACCGCCAAGAATTCAAAATTCACGCATACCAGTTCCCGCAGTTTTTGCTCAATATCCTTGGTTTCGTTTTTTTTTTTTGAGTAAAAAACCAATTTTGGCTCGAGTATAAAACTGTATTTTACTAGTTTTTTACTAGTATTTTTCCCGGAGTTTTTTACTCCGCACATCTCTACCCATAGACATTTAGACTATGGGCGCCGACGCCACTTTCGGCGGCAGCGGCATAAGACCTAATATAATCGGCGGCGGCGGTGTCGCTGGCGTGGACGCCGCCGTCGAAAATTTCGTCGGCGGCGGGGTGGCAACAACAAAACCATTTTCTTCCGGAGAGGTGTGGGGCGCGGTCACTAAGATCAGAGGTTGCCAAAAAGTTGCCAAAATCCATAGAAGCGCTGCGGCGCGCCGAACTCTGAGCGTCAGACCGGCGGCGCGGTGTCATCCGCGCCCATCTCTATATAAGCCCGGCTCCCTCCCGTTTCTGCCGAAAAGTATCGGGATAGGGTAAAAATAGTTCGAAAAGTGCCGCAATTTTGCGTACTTAAGGCGCCAAAACAGTTGCGAACACTTCACGCTATCTGCAATCGCAGATATTATTTCAATTTTAATAAATCCAGACAAGTGTTCCGAATTTGTAAGCTTTTGAAAAAATTTTGTTTATATGTTAATTATATGTTTATATACAGGCCATGTCCGTATAACTCTAGTTCTATCGGAACTTTACAAACGTTTTAGTAAATAACCAGGATCCCAATCATTTCATTGAAAAATTAATGACACATTAGTGCCAGCACTCTTGTGATGTAGCAATAAAATGAATTATACGAGATGGAATGTGCATGGTCATTTTGACGACTCCGTAATTTTACAAGGCAATTTTACAAGTGAGCAGAACATTGGTCGGAAATTTAAGATTCATATTCTAGTAGTGTGCAATGACCCTAGCCGGTGACCCACATTCGCCACTGTTGCGTCTAGACCCGCGTCGTGGTAGACAGCCGAAGCAACAACCAATGGAAGGCAAATGCTTTTGTGTTCAACTTCCGGGGAGGGGCCTGCACAGCCGGCCGTGCCAACGCGCCCGACGTTTTTAGGAAGTTTCTACACTGGAACGACTACGACATGAAGAGAACACCTTGCCGAATACCAGCTGTAGGTGTCAAGTTTTGGATCAGATTCACTGAAAAGTTGTGAGTTGCCTAATGACAAATTCTGTGAAGATTCATTGAACCGATTTACGACAGAACAAATCCATCAAACTAAACGACGATTTTCCTCATTTTAGAAAATCCGAACTTTATTCTAAGGATGATCTCTCGATAAGGGCCTTTCGAAGGGCGTGTCAAACCCCCCGTTTGTTAAAAAGTGACCGCGACAACACGTCATACTGTTCGTTTTGGTGTGAATTTGGTGTACAGGGTGCTGCGTTCACATACAGATAAGCTTGCGGTCGCCTAGCGGCATCAGGGCTGCGGAGGGGGGGGGGGGGGTTGAGTACGTAGTGAGGTACCGTGTGCGGCGCAACTGGCCGGCTGGCTGTTCTGTGTCTCTTTCAGCACGAACGCATCTGTTCATCTCCGTCGCTGCCGACGACCGCAGCAGCGGCGGCCGGAGACGAAGCCGCCAGGGCCAGCCAGCTGGCCGGGTAGGGCGGCGCCCTTGGCGGCGCCGCACACGGCACCGCACTAGGTCCTCAAGCCCCCCGCCCCCCTCCGCAAACCTGATGCCACTGGGCGACTGCTTCTGACGAGCGCCGCGCGGTTAGGCAACCCAAGAGGAAACCCTTTTGGCTGATCTGAATGTGAACGCAGCACCCTGTATGTTGACCCGAAAAAAGTTCATCCCTGTAGGACAATATTTAGAAGGTCACCATTTTGGTTCAAAGCTAGGACTCCGTAGTCACTGCGACCCAAAACAATGTTTCTTCTGTAAATAGCCCCTAATTAGCACCTAGAGACCCAAAATTTAGCAAGTTTTGCTTTCGTTTTAGTTAAACGCTCTCTATGTGCCTAAAATGAGGAAGGTCTATCTAGCTCTGTTTACCCTTTTATGACATAATAGACATTTCAATTTTGCAATGACAGATCGGCTAAGAATGTTGTGAGACCATGCATTAGGACATGCACCGTAGACTATACCGTATGTAATACGTAAAGTCACGCCTTTGGTATTGCAGTGTAGTCATGTTAAAGCGAAAAATAGACATACACGAGGAATATGACATAGGACACTTGGTGTTGGAAATCAAAACTACCACCACCGAAAGAATCTTAATCTTGTGGACCTAACGCCGGCAGGTATACGGTTTTAACCTCCTCCGAGACAAACTTGAGGCCCAGTATTTAGGGTTAACCGGTGCTTGGCAACCTCTTGGTGTCTACACAACAGTTCTCACCGTAGTGAAGAGAGAATCGATCAAAATGTTGTGGGATTCGAGGGTGACTATTTCACATTTCGGTCGAGAGTTCACAATCCGAAACAAGGATAGACTGCCTAAACACCTTAAAATGTTAAAAATTCGTGCACGGTAAATGTACACAAAGAACGAGCCTTCCGGACTGTCTTGTTCACTTCACCTCCGGCTTCGCCCGAGTACCTAGCCGTGGCACGCTGCGGCGCACTCCTATAATCTATGGGACAATTTTGTCCAATGCAATGTTACGTTCGGAAACAAAACACGGCATTGGGACAATTTGAAACGTAACGGTGGCACAAATTTAAACATGCGAGATACAATATGTCCCATAATTGGCTGAGCGATAGCGAAGCCCTTACCCGACTAGGCCAAAAATGTTTTGTGTTTGTCCGTCCGCGCGATTTCTCGAGAGCGGTTAGACGTAGAAACCTCAAATTTGGACAGCATCTTCCTTGCATCATACCACAGTCAATCTACCATCCAGTGCAGCGCAGGGCAAGCGGTTTCGAAGATAAATTTTACAAGTGGTCTAAAATTTAAAATCTGCCGGTTGGGTGAGGTCAGTGTGCGCAACGCGCCTGTCAGGAAGGAGCAAATCAGTGACTCGAGTGGGTTACGCTTGGTTAGGTTAAGTTAGCGGGGGCCTGGGTGGGTTAGGCTCGGGCAAGTAAGGGTAGGTTTGGACTGGCTGAGTGGCATTGATAACGAAAGGGTTATGCAAGATACGTTCGGAAGTGAGAACATGAGCGCGGTTGCGACCGTGCGGAGAGAGTGACGCCCGCAGGGCGACCTGCCGTCTAGCCCTACAAGGTCGTGCTTGTCAGGTGACAGCCGCCGGCAGGACAAGGTAGGCGTGCGCCAGGCGTGGAGTGGTGGGACAGTGATTCGCGGTGAGCGAAGCCTGTTACGCCACGACGCGGTCTGGCGTACGCCTACCTTGTTATGCTGTAAATTGTATCTCAGTTATGTAATGTTTCAAAACGAAACATTTTATGGGACAAAATTGTGTCATGACATTAGGTGTGCATCTTCTACTTTCCACGTGTTTGCACACTGGACGTGATTGCACGTGATTGTGCGCAGGGAAAGTACTACATGGTGGACGAGCCGGTGTCGTGGAGCTTCCCCAACTTTCCCATCATCCCGTACGGCACGTGGCGCTTCAAGCTTCAGAGCGGTGTCCTAGGGCAAAACATCACCGACATGTGTTGGGTGGCCGAGGCCCGTACTGTACCGATGGTTGACTGAAGTGAAGTCTTGTGCCGCACGTCGGGCGAATCCGCCTGTCAAATAAAGGAAGGAGAGAGAACCAAAAATTCCAGCGCTGATACGGCTAGGAATTAAAGTTCACAAAACACAAGGTGGGCGTACGCCAGACCGCGTCGTGGCGTAACAGGCTTCGCTCAGCGCGAATCACTGTTTCACTACTCCACGCCTGGCGCACGCTTACCTTGGCCTGCCAGCGGCTGTCTTCTGCCGAGGAAGACCCTGCGGGGCCAAACACTCAGTAGGACGCCCTGCAGGCGTCGCTACTTCCGCCCAGTCGCAGCTACGCTCATGTTGTGGCAGCCGGACATATCTTACATTGCCTTTTTTTCATCGACGCCCGTTAACCTTTCCCAAACTACCATTACCTGAGCCTAACCTACCCAGGTCTCCACTAACCTAACCTAAGCGAGCGTAACCGACTGGAGTCACTGATCCGCTGCCCGACGACTCTCGAGGACGGTGTCCCTGGTATTGAGACAAGAGGCTGAGTTCGTTCGACCCACCTCTACGATGCCTTTGTGCAGTGCCGCAATCCGCATTTCTATTACACTTAGTTCTCGAGTTTCAGCTGTCGTCACATGTGGCCCTCTAGGACGGGGTCCGTAGTCTCGAGACCAGTGGCTGTACTCGATCACAGGCTCCCCCCCCCTCTCATGCCCTCCGCAGTAACGCAAAAATCATCTTTCTAAAACGCATCGCTTGGTACTCGAGTGACAATGTTTTTTCAATGTGGCTCTCGAGGACGGGGTGCAAGGTCCCGAGAGCGGTAGGCGTGGTTGGTTGCCCTTGTCTCACATTGCCGCGGCCCGCAAAGTCCAACGTCGAAAGCTGCAAGTCAGTACCTCATACCATTCGAAAGATAGAAGGTGGCTATCGAGCACGGGGTGCGTGGCCTGGAGAGAGGTCGTCCTAGTGGGGTGCCCTTCTTTTCCTTTGCCGCGGCCCTCTCATGTTCATGTCGAAAACCGCACGACGCTAGGCCGCACCGTTTAAAAGATTGGTCTCTTGACTTGAGATTGGAAACATGTCACATGAGAACCGAACCACTGTCACAGCAAAGTGGTTTCGCCATACATTTGCATCTTCGCCGCAAGAAAAAAGCACTGCAACAAATTGAAGACATGGTTTTAGGAAACGCACTTTTTCTTTCACCTGTAACGGTGCTTCCAACTCCCTCTTAGTTGGTTGCGACAAGAGTATGCTACTGATAACTGAGCGCAAACAGTACAGTAAGAACTGCTTCCGAACAGTTTAAGGTTATGGCTTGTAGCACATGAGTAGAAATGCGATTAAGAAAGAATATATTTGCAAGGTTACGAAGTAGTCCAAATCGTGAATACTATTGCTGTTTCAACAATAGCCAGGACAGGCACAGGGGAACATAACCTCTGAACGTTGTTTGTAAACAACTGCATCTTTTACTTATGTAACCATAACACAGCGGTCTAGTGAGTGTCCGCGGATGCGAAATTGCTTTAATAACGAAACGCGTAAACGAATGAAGACAGTCAATCGACCCCCACTTCATGATGCACTTTATTCCGTGTCGTAAAAAACGTCATGGAACGGGGAGACGTACGTGAACGCAAACTGCTTTGCAGCCGACGTACTACTTGTCACTTACCTGTCATCACACCACACCACAGCAACAGGAAATCTCGAATTGAATGTCCAAAAGTCATGTGGAACAAGCAACCGGCGACATAATATATCGCAGCAAAAAGAAACCACCAGCCTGCCGAACGGCTGCCGTGACGTCATAGAGTGCCGTCAATGTGCCAACCGCACGGATTGAAATGTCCTACATCTACTAGTACTACGAAATATTTCAAACGCAATTAATCGAAAAAATGGCTCGTCATTTTGTGGGCCGATTATTATAAAACCGATACTTAAAAGCGGAGCTAAAACGGTTGTGTGGTGTTTCTGGAAAGTCCGTGACTGACAGACAGACAGACAGAGTCACGACCAAAGTTGTCGCGGGGCCCGTTTTGAGAATCTGAGCTCGCTTCGCTCGCTAATAAGCTATGTATTGCTCTTTTTCGTGTTTTTGGCTGAGCGATAGCGAAGCCCTGGACCGACTGGGTCAAAAATGTTTTGTCTGTCTGTCTGTTTGTCTGTCTTTCTGTTTGTCCGCGCGATTTCTCGAGAACGGTTAGACGTAGAAAGCTCAAATTTGGACCACATCTTTCTTGCATCATACCAGAGTCAACCTCCCCTCAGGGGCACCGCAGCTCGAGCGGTTTTTTAGATAATTTTCACAAGTGGTCTAAAATTTATTAATACAAGCTGCTGCTTCGAGGTTGGTTCGCGCCGGGCGTGGAGGGCCGCATCATTGACTCGGGTGGTTTCTGTTGGGATAGGTAGGCTGTGGGTAGGTTGCCAGCCAGCAGCTGCCCACGAATGCCACGCCGGGCTGCGTTCAGCGGAGCACGGCGTTAGTGCCCACCACGGGGTAGAGAGATGTCTCTACACCGTGGTGCCCACCATGATGGCCGTCGGCCGTGAAGGCGCCGCGGCCGCCAGAAAAACAAGGAAACAAGAGACATCCTTGATGGTGGCCTCCGACATGACGAAGCCCTTTAAGTACGCGGGGCGCGCCGAGAACCCGCGGGATGGTGCTGTCCCCAGCGAACGTGTAGGGCCCGAGGGCGCACGCGGACTCCACCTTCGGGGTGAGGAGGGAACAACAACGGCAGCAACGAGAGGGGAGCGGGAGCGCTGAGACACGGCGGAGCGGAGGCTCGGTTCCGAGAAGCAGCAGCGGAGCGGCAGACGGAGGGAATGACCACTGCGCTGCCGACGGGGCGCTGAGCGGAACGCTGGGGAGGAAGAGGGGGGGGGGGGGGCTGGCAGCGGCTGGGTGGGCCGAGCGCGCTGCCGTCTCGTTCCAGTCGTGTCTTGGCCGGCCGACTGTTGACATCGCGCGCCGCAGCGTCTGCCCGGTCCGACTTTTTTTTTGTAAAAATCATTCATTAACAGAATAAAATATATACATAAATAACCAATTGTTATAGAAGTAACACTATAAAAGATTTACATATCATGAATAGTCCTTTTTTTCTGTTTTCATTAACAAATTTCAAAATAAAGAAGCAGTTTTAAACTTAGTTTCTACTTAAGCCCATAATGAGGGTGGGGGTTCCGTGGAGCACGCCGCAACAACTGCCACGACGCACTTAGCCTCACGGCCCCCATAGCCCGGACTCGCACAATTAGACTTTTCACTCGCTTGTCGAGTCAAGAAAATAAAAAAAAGGACAGGGCACCCGCCGAGATTCGATGCCGGGACAAACTTCAGTAGAAGTACACCCAGCCAGAAGGTGGCAGAGCCTCGGCATCTCGGTGGTCTAGTGGTTAGCGTGTCTGCTCAGTGTCTAGACTCGGCACTCCTGCCCGTTCGCGCGGCAGTCAAACCAGAGGTAAGGCCTGGAATCTGTCTGAGCGGCGTCATATTCCACAGCCCATCGAGTTGCCGGCGATGACTCTCAAGGTGCAACTGGCGGGAGCTGGAGGCGTCAGAGGGTGGCCGGCGGATCAGTAGGGTGCCTTCTCTCTTATGCCTCCTTGCGTCACGGCGGCGGCGGATAAGGCGGTGTCCTGCTGGTTCCTGGAAGTGGGAGACGCATCGGATGTTAAAATATATGCCAGTTGCAGGATCACCGCCCTTCACTTCTGCAGGCTCAGGCTACTCGCAGGTGCCTGTTTCCGTCAGTGGGCCCCCTCCTAGCGCACCAGAGGGAACTTGGCGGCACCGTCGTCACCAAGGCCGAGGCCAAGGATCGGAGGGCAAGGCAGGACCACCTGGTACTTTCATCTGGCCGACTCTCGTCCTGGGGCGGGAGGACCGTGGAGTACGCCGCGTACAACAGCGCACTTGCCACACAGCCCCCTACTCCCTTCGCTCCTCTCACAACAACTCACGAAGTTCTGCCGCCAAACCTTGCTTCCTCCTCTCCAGGAAGTCCGCCGCTGCCGCCGCCGTCACTTCCCTCCTCGTAGCCAGGAAGTGCACGGCCGTGCCCAGGACCCATATGGCTGCCGCGTCCCGCGCGCCGCCAGGCAAGTCCATGGAGGGCCGGACGATGGCGTCCTCGCTCGGCGCCGCCCCGGTGATGGCCTGCACCCTGGACGCCGCCCACTCCCACGCCTCCTGTCTTCCGGGGCCGCAGCGCGCCAGGCGGTGGATGACGTCCTCCGGCTCTTGGCACCGCGGGCAGTCCGGCGCCTCCGCCTGGTGCGCGGCCTGCAGGCGGATGGCGGTTGGCAGCACGTCATGCGCCGCCTCAAACCAAGTGGCGCGAGCGTCGACGGGGAGGACCTTGTGGTGGACGCGGCGCCAGACGACGGTCTGCTCCACCTCGGGGACGCCCCTCATGGCCCGCGGGGTCTTCTCCACATCATCGATGGCCCTGGAGTAGAGGGCCCGCGTCAGGGCCCTGCCGTCGACTCCCGCGGGAAAGCCTGGCGCCGTCAGCATTCTGCGCGCCTCCCTGAAGTGGCTGACGCTGGCCGGCAGGCGCCCCTCGACGTCGCCGTGCTGCTCCCGCAGCGAACGCAGCCATTCGCCGGACACGGTCTCGGTGGAGGAGCCCTGCGACGTGATCCACCTGCCGACAAACATGGCCGCGGCTTTCCACAGGGGGTCCTGCAGGTCCAGCCCGCCGCGTGCCTTGGGCAGGATCAGGACCTCGAAGGGCACCCGGACCCTCTTGCCGGCCCACAGGAACTTTCCCATAACGCCGCTGATGTCCCTGGCGGTGGGTGGCGGTGGATGTTAAAGGCCCGCAGGCGCGCGCTCACCAGAACGCTGCGGAGGGCCCCCATCCGCTTCCTCCAGTTGGTAGCCGTGAGCCTGCTCGTTTTTGCCGTGAACGTGACGCCCACGATTGTCACCTCCTTCACGACGGGGAACGGAAGCAGAGCGCGCCGAGGCCACCGCGCCACGGGGAGGGCCTTCGACTTGGGGGTCATCCATAAAGGATGTCCGGGTATTTAAGGGGGGGGGGGGGGGGTCCTAGAAACCGGACATGGCCGGACGTAAGGGGGGGGGGGGTCTTAAAAACGTGGACGTCCTCTTTAAAAAAAAATCGTTGTAAAGTCGTACATGATTCCAGGGGCGCCGGAAGTGCATTTTGCCAGGGGGGCAAAACGTGATCGAGCAAACTACCCGTCCGTAACCCCCCCCCCCCCCCATTTTTTTTCTCATCGTTTTTTGTATGGATTGATTTCTATTTGGTGAAAATTATAACTTCGCGTATTACTGTGTTTTATTTGTTTGAAATATATTTGTGGGAAGAATATTTTATAATATTTAATTAAATAATATTTTATAATTTTAAACAAAAATGACATGTTGTGTTAAATCTAAGAAACAAGTACAGTTTACAGTACAGTGCACTAATACAAATTAAAGTGTTACTGTGGCTTAAATGGTGGCCCAAATACCTTAAGCCTTTCGGCTGTTCTAGAAACAAATTCGTTGAATACATCAATAACTGACACGCTGTAAGTGCGTGCCTTGTGCACGTGGCACATCATGAGGTGCGTTAGCCGCTTTTGAGACATGTTTGAACGCAGGTACGTTTTAATGCGGCGCAAGGCACTAAACGACCTCTCGCATGTAGCGGAGGTCGCTGGCACCACTAACAAAAGGACTACCAGTAGTTCCACTTGATTTATCATTTCTCGTGACACTTCAGGTAAATTACGGAGCACCACAGCGTACTCTTTGACATTTTTGACATGTTCAGGTACAACAAGGTTAGCTATTTTCAGTTGAGTAAATAGCATGTCACAATCAAAGTCATCTGCGTGGACCCCCATTTCATTCTTTAAATCTTCAACAGAATCGAGAGGCTCCCTCTGCAAGAGGACATTTTCAAGTTTAACTAATTTCTCCATCCCCGGTTGATTAAAACGAAGTTGAATCTGATTCTTAGCTCTGTCAAGGACTGCAATGAACTTCTGGCGGAGCACCGTACGTGGCGGTACTCTGTCGGTGCTCTGTTTCCCACTTCGCCAAGCCGCCTAGGCGGGGCACGCTGCCGTGGGGCGACTGGCATTTCTAGGCCCATGTCACGACTTTCATTTCTGACCTCAGTTTCTCGCACCGCTGCGGGAGAGTCTTTGGCGTTCAGCCATCGGCCGCCCCGCCTGCATGCGTGCTTGCCTGGATTTTAAAACTTTGAGTCATATCCCAGGGGGGGCAATGCCCCCCCCCCCCTGGCCGATTCCAGGGGGGGGGGGGGGCAGGCTGCCCTCCCTGCACCCCACTTCCGGCGCCCCTGCACGATTCCGAGACGAGCCGGGAATCGAACCCACGACGCTCATTCCGCAAGTTAGTGCGCTACAGTAGAGCTACCCCGCCCACACTGTCTGACGCTGCGCCGCAACCCTGGGTGCCATGCGCTTGCGCTGCCACCCGCGCTGGATAGACATCGCCTCAGCTGAGCACGTCGTGTCGTCGCTGGGACTAACAGTGCTACCCAAGTTTGCAATTATTTGTGCAAAAATGTTGAAAGTACACACTAGATTGGCGCTTCCAAATCGACTGTTTATTATACGCACGTTTTTGAAAACAGGACGTCCAAAGGGGGGGGGGGGGTCTTCAATCCGGACATAGAGGGGGAGGGGGGTGCTTTTTCCACAAAATACCCGGACATCCTTTATGGATGACCCCTTGGCGGGATTCACGTGAAGGCCGGACTCCTCGCCAAACTGCTGCAGCGTCTCCACGAGCACGGGCACCTCGTCCTGGTCCCGGAGCAGCACCACCGTGTCATCCACGTACGCGGACGCGGCCAGCTTGGCGTCCCGCAGGTGCAGTCCCTGCAGCCTGCCGTCAAGCGCGCGGACGAGGGGCGAGGTCGCGATATTGTAAAGGAGCATGCTTAGGGGGCAGCCCTGCCTGATGCCGCGCAGCAGCTGCACCGCCGCCGTCAGCACGCCGTTGACGGAGATCCGCGTCGACGCGCCGTCGTACATACTCTGCAGCAGGCGCAGCAGCTCCTCTGACACACCACACCGCCGCAGGACCTGCCACAGGAAGCCGCGTTTGAGGTTATTAAAGGCACCGGCAATGTCAAGCGCCACCACACAGAGGCCCGTCTTGGAGTACTCGGCGTAGCTGATGGCGTCGCGGACGTCCCCCAGCGCCGCCTGCATCGTCCTGTCACTGCCCGGCTGAACTTGCATAGGATGCAGGATCTTACTCTGCATGGCTGCCATCCGACGCGCGAGCGCCCTCGAGAAAACCTTGCCGTCTACATTCAGCAGAGTCAGCGGGCGAAGGTCCTTGACGGACTCTGGCCTCCTCTCGGACTTCGGGATGAGCACCATGATGCCGCTCTTGTGCGAGGGGGCCACCGCTCGCCGCCCCATCATGGCGTTCATGACGGCCAGGAAGTCCTCGCCGATGATCGGCCAGGCCCCGATATAAAGCTCAGCGGTGATGCCGTCCTCTCCCGGTGACTTGCCGAGAGGGCTGGCCCTGAGTGCGGCCTCGACCTCCTCCAGCGTGAAGGGCTGCAGCACGGCGGCGTTCTCCTCCTCGGTGATGACCGGCTCGGGCACCGCGTCCTCCAGCAGCGAGAGTTCAGCGGGCGCCTGGAAGTTAGGCCACTTGTCCGGCCCGCCAAGCTGCGGCGTCGGATGGGTTGCCTGCTCATCCGGCGCTGCGAACACCGCTGCAAAGTGTGATCTTACGTGCTCAGAGTTTTCGTCGGGGTCCGTCAGGACTCTGCCATCCTGGTCAGTGATGGCCTCGATGGTGCCGTCGAGCCTCCGGCGCAGCCCCGCAGCAACATGGTGCATCCCAACAGCCTCGCCACCGACCTCGTCCGCGCACTTCGCCCTCGCCCTGGTGAAGGCCAATCTCCGCTGCAGCAGCTCCAGGATGCGCGCTCGCACGTCGTCGACCCGCTGGCGCAGATCCCGGTCGCAGTGCCTGCCGTCTCGGTACATCTGCAACGCGAGTTCGTTCAGGACATCAGTCAGGAAGCCCATCATCTGAGCGTCGTCCTTTCTAGCCTGCCTGGAGTAGCGTTGGCAGAGAACTCGCAGCTTGCCCTTGGTGGCTTCCCACCAGTCGACGAGATCCTGGTGGTCGATCCATCGCTGCCACACTGTCCACTGCTCCCGCAGCGCCAGAAGAAAACCAGGGTCCTCGAGGGCGGCAGGATCAAACCTCCACATGGCCTGGGGGCGTCGCTCCCGCTCGCATGGTCCTCCGTCGACGGCGAGGGTCACGCTGACAGCCAGGTGGTCCCCGAAGGCGGCGGCGTGCACTCGGGCCTCCCGGAGGAGCGGCGTCAGGTCCCTGGTGACGTACAGCCGGTCCAGCCTGGAGTTGCAGGTCGGGCCGCTGTAGGTGTGGCTTACCTCACCAGGGTGCAGCGTCAGCCAGGCGTCGTCCATCCTCATGTCTGCGACGAGGTTGCGCAGGACCCGGCACGGCTCGGCAGTCCCGGTGGTGTCCTCGGTACGGGCCACGCAGTTCCAGTCCCCACCCAGGACCACGGGGCCTGCGGCGTCTGCCAGGAGGAGGGCAAGCTGGTTGAGAAGGAAGTCGGGACGCTCACCTCTGCCTTGGGAGCCGGCCGGGCCGTACACGCTGCCGATGGTCACCCCCGCGACCACCGCGCTGACGCCTCGTCCACTCGGGAACCTCTTCAGGTTCACGGCCTTCAGGGGGTGGCGGACGAGCAGCGCCGTGCCTCGCGCCTCGCAGCCATTGTTAATGTATTCCTCGTATCCAGGACAACCGATGAGGGGCGCCCGCACTTCCTGCAGGAGGACGACATCCGGGCGCAACTGTCTGATCAGTTCATGCAGAGCTTGAAGCTTTACTGCCGCCGTCGCTGTGCACATATTGAAGGACATGAGTTTTAGATCCATTTTCAAATTTTGTGAACTACTTCCTGTCCATCTTCGCCTTCTTCTCTAGGCATTTCTTGGTCCTGGCGACATGTCCAGGGTGCGTGGTCCCGCCGAGGAAAGACTGCATGCTCAGGAAGCCGTTGATCAGCCTGTCCTGCGGCCCCGCCTTCCCCCTCTTCCTCTTCCCGGCCGAGCTGTCCGAGGCCCCGCTCCCCGCCCGGCTCCTCAGGCTGCCCAGGCTGGCCAGCGCTTCCTCCCCCTCCGACTCAGTCTCCAGGTCCAGCTCGGTGACCACCTCGAAGGTAGAGGTGGACCCCCTGGGGCGCGGCTCCCCCGTCTCATCGACCCCCGACTCACCGTCCACGAGGAACTCCTCCTCCTCTACGGGTGCCGGCGTCGACGGTAGCGACTCGGCCCGCCTCTCGGCAGGCGAGGCGATGCCGTCTTCTTCGTCCGCTGCCGCTTCTTCTCCATGCGGCTCGGGCTGCGTGCGCTCCAGCTCAGGCTGCGTGCGAGGCATCTCGGGCTGCGTGCGCGGCGTCTCGGGCTGCGTGCGCGGCAGCTCGGGGCTCCCAAGGGGGGGGGGGGGGAGGGGCCACCGCCGGGTGAGGCGTCGCGGTCTTCTCCGCCCTTTCGGCCTCGCGCCCTCTCCGCCCAGGACGGCGGCCTCCTCCTGTTAGGGCAGTTAGCACGGATATGAGAAGTCCCCCCACAAACATGACACGTTGGCTTCTGCCCCGCATAAAATACCATGGCCCCTACGCCCCCTATCCTGACATAGCTTGGCACCGCCCTCTTCATTCTGATTTTCACCAGCCTCGTTCCCGACAGCAAGCCTTCAAAACACGATCCCTTAGGGTATCTTTCCTCCCTAACCTCCAAAACAGTTCCATACTGCCCAAAATACAGCTCCACGGCGTCCGTTTCAACCTCACATGGCAGGTTTCTGACTCTCAGGATCTTAACTCCCAGCCCGCTGCCGCGGATTTGGACACCACACTTAGTTCCGTCATTAAATAAAAACTCACCGGACTCCGCCGCCGCCACTTCCTCTGCTCTCTGCCCATCCACATACTTGACATGTACTACCTTGCCCGACACTTCCACTTGCACCATCCTCAACTCTTTCAGTTCAACATTCCATTCTTTCTTCAGGTACTGCCAAAACTCTAGCCCGCTGACCGTCCTCTGCCCGTCAAACACGAAAGAAACCGTGCTCTTCCGCAGGACCGCCATGTAGCTAGGTTATGGCGGCGCAGGCGGCCGCCCGCCCGGCTTCTCTCTTGCGTCTTGACTCCTCTTCTATGCAAATACTTTCTCCTCCGGCCAAAAAAAGCTCTTTCTTCCGCTTTCATAAAATCAAGCACCGAGCAGTCAGAAAATAAAATTCAGAAGCTCAGCTTGAAGAACAAGCTCGCGGATGCGCGTGCGACTCCGCCAGGTGGAGCCGGCCCTTGCGTCCGGACCCGGCCGATGCGCGGGATGGACTTGGGGGATGGACGGGATGGACTGAGTCAGTGTTTACGCCGCGCGAGTGCCTTCTCCTTGGTTACGCCGTCCGGACAGCAGTGCCGAAGCACTCACCTTCTACAGCCTTCATCGAATCCACAACAGCGCCGGAAAATATCAGGTCTGTAAAATGCGTTTGCCGACGTCTAGGCGAGCTAGTGTTTTCAGCAACATTTCACAAGGGGAAGGCATCCTCAGTTTCGAGATCGCATGTTATAGCGCTGCTCGATGGTTACCTGCCGTTCAGTTATTATTTAACATATATACTAATGTTTGTGTTTGTAGAAGTCTCCGGCATTGTGTCGCTCTTTCCAACCTCGTGTGGGGGGCGTGACTCGTTTCTCCAGAAATGGCTAACAATATTATGCCGACTGTTCGTTTGGGCGGACGTATGCGCGCTGTCTTATCGTTCACAGAGATAGTCTAAAATTGGCGGATAGATTTCTTTTGTCACTTAAACAAATGCACGATGGCAAGTTTATGTTTTATGAGAAATACTAGATGTTATGTCCGGGTCGGCCGCTGCGTCTGGTGCGCAGACGAGGCGCTCTCTATGTCCCTGTTTGTGGCTACAACTTTGTAGGCCACAAACCAACTCCCCAAATTCAGCTTAATCCGGACCGACTCACGACAGCAACACGTCGCCGAGCACTCGTTCAGAAATACCCACAGCCGTCCACAAACCCTGGGGGCTGTCCACAAATGTTGGGGACCGTCCACAAATGTCGGGGACCGTCCACAAATGGTCGTACCCATCCACAAAGACTCAGGTCTGTCCACAAATGTTGGGGACCGTCCAGAAATGGTCGTACCCATCCACAAAGACTCGGGGCTGTCCACAAATGTTGGGGACCGTCCACAAATGGTCATACCCGTCCACAAATGTTGGCAGCCGTCCACAACTGTTGGGGACCGTCCACAAATGTTAGGGGCCGTCCACAAATGGTCGTACCCATCCACAAAGACTCGGGGCTGTCCACAAATGTTGGAGACTGTCCACAAAGTACCAGGACCATCCACAAATAGTATTACCAGTCCACAAATGTTGGCAGCCGTCCACAACTGTTGGGAACCGTCCATAAATGTTGGCAGCCGTCCACAAATGGTCGTACCCATCCACAAAGACTCGGGGCTGTCCACAAATGTTAGGAACCGTCCACAAAGTATCAGGACCATCCACAAGTGGTCATACCCGTCCACAAATGTTGGCAGCCGTCCACAACTGTTGGGGACCGTCCACAAATGTTGGGGGCCGTCCACAAATGGTCGTACCCATCCACAAAGACTCGGGGCTGTCCACAAATGTTGGGGACCGTCCACAAATGGTCATACCCGTCCACAAATGTTGGCAGCCTTCCACAACTGTTGGGGACCGTCCACAAATGTTGGGAGCCGTCCACAAATGGTCGTACCCATCCACAAAGACTCGGGGCTGTCCACAAATGTTGGAGACTGTCCACAAAGTACCAGGACCATCCACAAATAGTCATACTAGTCAACAAATGTTGGCAGCCGTCCACAACTGTTGGGAACCGTCCATAAATGTTGGCAGCCGTCCACAAATGGTCGTACCCATCCACAAAGACTCGGGGCTGTCCACAAATGTTGGGAACCGTCCACAAAGTATCAGGAGCATCCACAAGTGGTCATACCCGTCCACAAATGTTGGCAGCCGTCCACAACTGTTGGGAACCGTCCACAAAGTGCCAGGACCATCCACAAATGGTCATACCCGTCCACAAATGTTGGCTGCCGTCAACAACTGTTAGGTACCGTCCACAAATGTTGGGGGCCGTCCACAAATGGTCGTACCCATCCACAAAACTCGGGGCTGTCCACAAATGTTGGTGACCGTCCACAAATGGTCATACCCGTCCACAAATGTTGGCAGCATTCCACAACTGTTGGGGACCGTCCACAAATGTTGGGGGCCGTCCACAAATGGTCGTACCCATCCACAAAGACTCGGGGCTGTCCACAAATGTTGGAGACTGTCCACAAAGTACCAGGACCATCCACAAATAGTCATACTAGTCCACAAATGTTGGCAGCCGTCCACAACTGTTGGGAACCGTCCATAAATGTTGGCAGCCGTCCACAAATGGTCGTACCCATCCACAAAGACTCGGGGCTGTCCACAAATGTTGGGAACCGTCCACAAAGTATCAGGAGCATCCACAAGTGGTCATACCCGTCCACAAATGTTGGCAGCCGTCCACAACTGTTGGGAACCGTCCACAAAGTGCCAGGACCATCCACAAATGGTCATACCCGTCCACAAATGTTGGCTGCCGTCAACAACTGTTAGGTACCGTCCACAAATGTTGGGGGCCGTCCACAAATGGTCGTACCCATCCACAAAACTCGGGGCTGTCCACAAATGTTGGGGACCGTCCACAAATGGTCATACCCGTCCACAAATGGTCCTACCCATCCACAAATGGTCATACCCGTCCACAAATGTTGCCAGCCGTTCACAACTGTTGGGGACCGTCCACAAATGTTGGGGGCCGTCCACAAATGGTCCTACCCATTCACAAAGACTCGGAGCTGTCCACAAATGATGGGGACCGTCCACAAATGGTCGTACCCATCCACAAAGACTCAGGGCTGACCACAAGTTTTGGGGACCGTCCACAAATGTTGGGGACCGTCCACAAATGGTCGTACCCATAGTTCTAGACAAAGAGTCGGGGCCCCTCCCCTTTCGCACCCGCAAGTTTTCTTCCCGACTTTGACAAGCCGGTACAGCCCCGAACCGACTGGCCAAGGGATCATTCAAACTTCTCTTGGCCAGTAGCGTATGGCGCCTGGAGGGTAGGCAACCCCGACTCCTGCATGCACGCGTGACGTGCGGGCTGGCCTACCCTTGCATTTGCAGGCGCCCGGCTTCGCTGCTTGACAAAATTTGGACGTACTTTATGGACGACGCCCAATAGAGGTTTCCAAGAAGCCTCCGAAAACGGAAGTAGAAGAACAAGAATACTTCAAAACGGAAACGGCTATGATGAGAGATCGCGAAGGGAGTATCTCTGCCACGAGCCCACCTAAAAAATTTGGAAGCTTAGCTCTCGCTGATATGTCACGACTATTTCATTGGTCCAGCGGCGCAGAACTATTCCCCGCGGCCCGGAGAATGCATACCCTCGTGCCTCGGGGAGTGATTCTGTGCCTTTGGACCCTATGAAATAGTCGTGACATATCAGCGAGAGCTAAGCTTCCAAATTTTTTAGGTGGGCTCGTGGCAGAGATACTCCCTGCGGCGCGATCTCTCATCATAGCCGTTTCCGTTTTAGGGTATTCCTGTTCTTCTACTTCCGTTTTCCGAGGCTTGTTGGAAACCTTATCCGAGCGCAGTCTTGATCCCGCATCTCTAAGTGATTCCCGTGCATGCTGCGAAGGCAGGGCGCCGCGGCACCGCGGCTACTGCCAATCGGGCGGCGGAGGTCTGGCGCAGTCTGGCGCGGGCCGCCGGACGTCCGCCGATGTGACATTTTCGATTTTTGCATCCGTTTGATTCGCCGCGAAGCTCTCCGCCAGCAATCAAATCTTTGTGCGCGAAATTACGCATGGAGCTTGTCAATTATCCTGCGGGGACCGTCATTAAATTTCCGTCAGATGCTCTTCGCGACCACTGTCATAGTCAGGGGACGGGATTGTGTAACGTTCCCAATTTGGTGTTAAGAGTTTTGTCCTTTCCATTTCCTCCCGTGAATTTCCAAAGGTAAGGCACGTCACTTACGCGCACATCCCCCGTAATTGTGATCGTGAATAGTTCTGAAACCGTTGGCCGAATGTGAACGAAACTCTCATGGTGCCCCTCTCTAATGTCACTGTACATTTATCTCGAATATGAACTCCATCGGCCCACTCGTTCATGGGCTACGACCGAAGTGACTTTTTCGATTTTGAGCTTTGTCGCCCATGACGATGCGTAGTGTGTTCCCCGACCCTCGAGCAGATTTGTGGGCTTCGAAAAAAACTGCAATTGTGCAGTCCGAGGGCCTTCTTTTTAGTTGGTATGTGCAGGGTCGTGTCCTTTCACATGCAGGGCTGATCTGTACTACCACACATGCCCCCCAAAAAGGGCTTTTACGTGTAAAATCGGTGAAATAATAGTTAATGTCGTCTACAACTGACCGGCGCCTCCCGCCTTCACGGAGGTTTGCGATTGGCCGTTGCTGTCACGTGGTTGGACTCCCTCCTCCCTGCCCCTCCCCTCCTCCGCGCCCCGACCCCGCTCCCATTGCCATTGTGTGGTTCACGTTCACGGCACACCCCGCCGCCGCCAGGTGAGCTCCCCGCTATCACATTGGATCGCGTTTACCTGTACTTCGTTCCATGCGTGAGTGTTGAAGGTAATCTTTGCGGGAACTCAACGTTTTCTGAATATGACATGTCATGATTTTTATGTACTGTGTACTGACAACGTTAGGCTACTACTTCGGTCTTTGTTGACCTATAACCTTAATTCAGGTCAGGCTTGTTTTCGTTAAAAGATTTTATATAGATGCCCGGTCCACCCAATGAATGCAACACAGCATCATGGAGATTCCTTATACCGCAGTGTTTCTGAGCAAGGTTTGACTCGTACGGAAATCTCAAAAGTACCATAGACTACTGTGTGCTCGTATTAGTTACCAAGCTTTACCACCATTCATTTTATCACACAGTGATTGTATTTTTTGTATCAAAATATAAACCTAACCTTTCAACTAACTCAGTTTGCTCTATCCTAAAAATATTATTGCTTCTTCAAAATTATTTCCCTTGTGAACCTGATGCGCAACATATTCGTATTGTCTGCAGAAGTGGACAAAAGCAATTTTGGATGTCGTCATTGTTAAAACTGCGAATTAAGTTCAAATTGTCAAGATGCTGCGAAGTATCATGCGGGTTGTATGCAGAAGTTTATCCAATATCTGTATTATTTTTCTTTTGGTTTCGTATCATTGTGATTGTTTATAGAATTTTGATGATAGTTTCAGTTCTAGTTGTAGCTGGGGAACTGAATATTTGAAATTTGCTTTTTGTCAAGTGTGTATGAATGAATCTTTCTTTTTTCTTCA
>CM049597.1:435291-479768 GCA_026979955.1 Megalurothrips usitatus
TTTTATGGCCATCCTAGTTAAATCTTTCTGTAATTAGCAGTCAGGACCTGTAAGTTTTTATTTGTCTGAAGTAGCCATGGATACATTCATTTTAATGTATGGTGTTTGGCTGAAAAGTTGTAACTGAAAAAAATAAAGAGAAATAAGTCTTGTGCTGAATTGTCAGATGATATTAATGACTCTTAGTTTGTTCCTGTTCAGTATTGTTTTTCAACAATTTGGCGGGTTAATTATTGCTGAGAAGAGCCCGGCGCAGCAGCAGCCCAACCCCTGTTGTGACCAGGGTAGACTAGCCCGCCTAGCATGCGTGCACAATAGGTTGCCTGCTACACGGGGCTTCATGCGCGGGTTGCGTAGACCGGCTAGACGTACCTGAAGATATATTTAGACGTCTTCCCATAGACATACAAAGATCTATTCATCAGGGTGCACTCACAGGGTACATCTACAGACACATCTACCCGAAATTTAACAGAATACCGGATGTCGAAGACTGTTAGATATCTATAAAATTTCTTCCCGCGGACGTTTATTAGACATCGACCAATAGAGGTCTAAAAGACATCCTAAATCTCGTCTGTAGATGGCCTGTAGACGTCTACGAATCGATCAGCGTAGACGACTAATAGATCAGACTTTATCTACAGAGAGATATCTATTAAAAGACTTTTAGAAATCTATTTTCTAGCTGGGCCAGTCCACAAATGTTGGCAGCCGTCCACAACTGTTGGGAACCGTCCACAAATGTTGGCAGCCGTCCACAAATGGTCGTACCCATCCACAAAGACTCGGGGCTGTCCACAAATGTTGGGAACCGTCCACAAAGTATCAGGAGCATCCACAAATGGTCATACCCGTCCACAAATGTTGGCAGCCGTCCACAACTGTTTGGAACCGCCCACAAAGTACTAGGACCATCCACAAATGGTCATTCCCGTCCACAAATGTTGGCTGCCGTCCACAACTGTTAGGGACCGTCCACAAAGTATCAGGAGCATCCACAAATGGTCATACCCGTCCACAAATGTTGGCAGCCGTCCACAACTGTTTGGAACCGCCCACAAAGTACTAGGACCATCCACAAATGGTCATTCCCGTCCACAAATGTTGGCTGCCGTCCACAACTGTTAGGGACCGTCCACAAAGTATCAGGAGCATCCACAAATGGTCATACCCGTCCACAAATGTTGGCAGCTCTCCACGACTGTTGGAAACCGTCCACAAATGTTGGGGACCGTCCACAAATGGTCCGACCCATCCACAAAGACTCAGGGCTGTCCACAAATGTTGGGGACCGTCCACAAATGTTGGGGACCGTCCACAAATGTTGGGGACCGTCCACATATGATGGGGCCCATCCACAAATGTTGGGGACCGTCCACAAATGGTCATACCCGTCCACAAATGTTGGCAGCCGTCCACAACTGTTGGGGACCGTCCTTAATGTTGGGGACCGTCCACAAATGGTCGTACCCATCCACAAAGTCTCGGGATTGTCCACAACTGTTTGGAACCGTCCATACTGCATGGATACTGGTGCTGTCTGTGACGCACTGTGTGTGGGGTAGTATTATAAACCCGCTGCGTATGAGGAACGGGTTTGCGTGTTTGAATAATTTCTATGTTGAAATATTGTCTCAAGTTAATTGTCTCTGGGAAGGGACCGTTAAAGAACACATAATCGATAACATGGATTTTATTCATCACTAAGGATCTGTATGGATGAGAAGGTAATTATATATTTCCTTTTAATTTCGCACGGTTGGAAAGCTTAACGCCTTATACAAATAAATCAGTCCAGGGAATAGAAGTAATACAAAGGAATACACTATTACATGGTATGCAAATACAAAGGAATACACGATGCAAAACATAGAATTTATGGAGTATATATGGAATACATATGAAAGTTATATAAAAGATATATTGAATGTATGAAATACATGTAACACATTTTATCAGCACGATCAAATAAATATTGTTAAAAAAAGATTACATAGCACAATGTGTTTGTTACTTTTAACAATCCGTGCAATCGTCAAGAACCTGCAATGTGCGACCAAACGTTTCTAATGTAAACGCATCAGTGTAGTAAACATTGTACTGCTACCATTGTCCTCCATACTGCCAACCGGGAACAAAAAAAAATACCTCCTTGCCAAACCTTGCATATATTTAGTCGACCATGGTCACAAGTAAGTTTGCGCATTATATTCTGCACCCAATTTGAATTGCATTTACTGCCAAATCGTATTTCTTCATAACATTTGAAAAGGTCTACATTGATGTCCCGACACGACATGCTGTGAAGAATACAATAATTTCTGTGAAATTGAATGCCATATGCAGCCTTGATTTCATTGATCACGCAAGGTACATCTGGTGCGTTCCATGCGTGACGAACCTTGTCGCCAGCCAATAGAAGCTCAACTTGAGAAGACAGGCTGTATGTAGGGCGCAGGGCAGGTCCATATACAAATTGTATATGCCTTACAACGCAAGGTGGTTCACAAGAAGTTGGTGCAAAACGCACCATGTCTCCAGCTAATGCCATATTGTGCAGGAACGACACTCTGTTGTTGGGCGTCAAAGCGTATGTGACAAACATTTCCTGATCATCTATGTTGAACTCAACTGGCAGCATTGTGTAGTTATCTAATCGTATGCAAATGCTGCATGCCAATTTTATTATTGGAACGCATGCCTGGCGTGCCAAATAACGGCCACGTTGTATTATGTCTTTTTCACTGCCTTCGAGGACATGGCATCACATTAAGTAACAAACGTATTGTCATGCCATACCTCCAGAACATGAATCACTGGAGACTGGTGTTCGTGGACGTTCCAGGAAAGGCATTTATGGATTTGGATCCGTACAATCCGGGAGTAGATAAGAAGATGATGGCTAAGTTCATCAAATTTTTAGAAAACAGAGGAGCTGCTGGATTTGAACGTATAAATACAGACTCCTGGCAGTGCATTGGACCACCTTCTGAAGATTGGCCAACGCAAAAAGAGAGCGACACGAGTATGTCATCCAGCGGTTTGTATGTCATCCAGTACGCTACGCTTCTATGACAAGATGACAAGATTTCAACCGAGTCTTTCAACCCTGACGAATTGAGATTAAGTACGGCAAGCAATCTTTTGCAAAATGCAGTCAATATGAAGCCGCTTTGTCTAAAATGTGGCCATGATCAATACCATACCATGTTCGCGACAGTATCTTGTGATACATGCTATCGTTGGATCCACACCCGGTGCAGCTGGAAGCTGAAAGGAATTCATCCAGAAGTCTAAGTGGCGGACGATTACAAATTTGTCTGCGACATCTGCGATTTGCGGAAGGAAAGAGTTGAAACCAATCCCGCGCAGTAGTTCATAATATAAGCACATTCAAAAAATACGCAATTCCTAATCCGTGCACTGCAATTGATCAGTGATACGGAGTCCACAAAAACGTATGAGAAGACGATGTAAAGGAGGCAACCACGACCTTAACAATTGATAGTAAATAATCAACATCAATTCACAACTTGGCAATATTTTCAAAAAAACCAGTTGAGACATTTAAATTGGATGCATAACCAGTTGCAGACATAGACATTTAACAAGGTAATTTATCATGCTGAATTTTTTACCTTATGTATTTCAAATATGATTAGTCAAGTGCTGATATATTTTGCTTTCAACTTTATTCCAGTTATTGCAGTAACGCGCCTAAACCGCGGGTGCATGTTTCCCGTCCGCATTACGCGTTGCTGTGCTTTCATGATTCGTTAGGGTGAAGCGCGTTCAGCGCCTCGCTAGAAATTTCAACCTTGTCCAGTACGTCACAAATGAACGGTTGATTTTTCCTCTTATTAAGTACATATTGATGGCAACATGTAAACTAAGACTAATGTTAGAACGTTTCCTTTTTTCCAGGAACCTCGTTGATTTACATGCAGGCGCACTCTTCCACAGACAGCACTCATTCTTCCATCAGCGGATCTATCCAGCGCGACTGCACTTCACTCTTCACCCTAAGTCGCCGCGTATATGCCCCCCCCCCCCCTCCCCAACATTATCATTTGTTGATTACGAAACTCTGTATCATCCGCTTTTTTGGCACTCGTGTAATACTTAAAATCCAGGTCTTGTACTTTATGGAATTCAGGTATTCCACTTATATTCAATAACCATTCCACGTATTAGTTGTATTACATGCCATTGTCCGTATTACTTCGTATCACTGGTAAAACTTGGACAACTTTGTACCAACCTGTACATTGTGTATTACTTTTGCCATACAAGAATTACGTATACTACATGTACTGCTGCATGACATATTGTGAACGGGTTACGAGTATTTTATACATCTCACTGATATACTACATGCATTCCACATGTGTTGTATTCCTTTGCATTTCCAGTGAAAATGCGTACTACTGTTGTTAATTGCGTATATAACGGACGCTGTCACTGGCGAACAACGACACGCTTTTGTGTAGTTGCAAACGAATTTCGGGTATGATAAGCCCTTAAAAACGTTCAGTCGTACTGCCGATGTAAACGGGTTTGAATGGTGATGGATCTACAGACTTCGTTGACAAAGGCCCCATTAATCGCATCAAAACCCACTAAGCGCAAAAACATTAGGTGTAAGCGTGTTCCGGACGACTCCTGCATGAGAGTGCTGATCGGAGTGTCCGACTGACGATGAATTGTGATCAATTTACAAACACGTGAAACTACGGAGCTGAGCGACGCACCTGTAAACAGACGCATGAAAAAGCATCGAAACTACACTGCAAAGTCGTTACGTATGATTTTGCGCAGCCGCAGTACGGATGTCGGCACGGATGCATTTGTCCATAAAACAGATGCTTTTGGTTTGTACTACGGATGTTTTCGTATCGGTATCATACAATTAAAACGTCTATATGTTACAAATGAGAAAACATCCGAAATGCATACCAAAAGCATCCGTATCACAGACAAATCCATCCGTAACGACATCCGCTATACGGCTGCACAAATTCATCCGTAATACGGATACCATTTATTTGTAAGGACATTAGAGTGTAGTTTAAATTTTTCGTCAGCGGGTTGCGGACGATGTGTGCGGAGGAGGAACTTTGGTTGGAGGCTGTTATCATTTTTGTAAATGGGTTTGGACTGCGAAATCTTCACCTTTGGAATCTACTCTTTGTGCTTTCTGCTAGTGCTGCTCATGGAGGCTCCTAAACTTGTTTCGAAACTTTGAAAGTTTCCGGAAATTTTAAATCGCTACATTTTTTGGTAGAGGTAATGAACCCTTTTTTTCTTTTTTCAGATTTTAGCTTTGCATAAGAAGCGGTTGTGCTGCTGTTTATAACTTGGCGCATGCATTCAGACATTTTTGACGGAAGGCATGAGGTACTGCGTTTTGAGCCGAAGACCCGAAAGTGACGCCTGGTCTGGGAATCGCCCGTTATCGATGGGTTCTGAGAAATGCAGCCACGAACCGCGTCTTGTGACGTCCGTCATCGTGAGCGGTGCGGCACGCTCCTCCCGTGGTGTCAGTCGGAGAGCCAGCCGAGGTGCAATCCTCAACATGGTGTGCACCCTCCTGCTGCTCCTCGCAGCTCTCGCCCCATTCTGTGACGTAAGTCCCCGCCTGTTGAACTGTACAGTGGAGGGGGGGGGGACGGTTTCACTTTTGCGAAACATTTGGAATTTGGGTGGGAGTACTCGGAATCCGGTTCCAATCCTCATAAAACATGACAGTAAAAATTTCAGACCGATTGGACAACTCTGACTCCTGGCGCAATGGGCCTAAATGCCCCTCTACAGCACGAAAAATCAATATTTCCAAAAAAAAAATCCGACATTTTTTTGTCAATTTGACCAATCACACCTCGTCGTGGCGTAACAGGCTTCGCTCAGCGCGAATCACCGTTCTGCCACTCCACGCCTACCTTGGCCTGCCGGCGGCTCTGACCCTCTGACCTGAAGCCCTGGACCGACTGGGTCAGTTATGTTTTGTTTGTCTGCGCGATTTCTCGAGAACGGTTCGACTTCCACGTCTTTCTTGCATCATACCGGAGTCAACCTCCCCTCAGGGGCACCGCAGCTCAAGCGGTTTCCAAGATAATTTTTACAAGTGGTCTAAAATGTAAAATCCACCGCTTGGGTGAGGTCAGTGTGCGCCTGTCAGGAAGGGGCGGATCAATGACTCGGTCGCGACCGTGCGGAAAAAGTGACGCCCGCAGGGCGTCCTACACTGAGAGAAATGTTTTGTACACGAAATCAAAACTTTGGTCTCGGGCATCAAAGTTTGTTTTATCAGTTCTGTCTGGCGCTTCAATCACAGTTTTTGGATGCTGGCATTAAGGCCTTTGGTTCCGTCTTTTAAAGCTGTTTTAGGCTCACTACGATTCTTATTTTACACACCAGTTTGAACCTATTTGATGCGGGACACGAAAACCAGTTCGGTGCTAGTCACCAAACGTACTTGATTACCAGCGCACTAGTGTCGACTGCCATCTGACTGCTGACTGCCATCACGGCGCGATGCGGGACAACGTAGTTGTCTCGGTGGCTCAGTGGGTTCCGCGCCCGCCGTGCGGAGTGTGAGGCGGGTTCGGTCGGGGGATCGATTCCCAATCGGGGCGTGATCAGTTTCTACATCATGAAATGTTCAAAACTGTCGGTATAAAGCACAGCTGTCTGGTTTAAAAAAAAAAACAGTGCAAAGCACACTTTTGCAGATATTTTAAAAGTAAAATAAAAATATTTTGGGACCGAAACGAATCAGCATCAGTGTCCGCAATAAGCGGCTTTGGTTGTGACAAAAAACCTTTTTTAAGCCACGATTAAAATAAGAATGGCATAGCCATTGAACCTGTTTGATGCGGTGCATCAATCAAGGTAATCAAACAGATTTGGGCGCCATGCCGAAATCTTTGGTTAGTTCAAGTATTATCAAGTGTTTAGATCTGGCAACCAAAGTTTTGATACTCTCTATGAAACATTTCTCTCAGTGTACCGTCTGGCCCCGCAGGGTCCTAAGGGAGGGTGGGGCACAATGGGATACTTTTTTCCTCAGCCCTCTCTTTGCAAGACTGGTTGAGATAAAAAAAAATCAAAATGTGCCTGACATATGCTGTGGTGTGTCCTCTTTCTTGTTTAATAGTATTTGAGACACGTAGACTGCTCCGTTGCCTTTAAAAAAAAATAAAAAACCACGTTGCTGCATTTGTCCCACTGTTCCCGGGTACCGGATACAATGGGACATTTACTGGTTCACTAATAATACAGTATATGGGGGCTAAGGAAAATCGAAGATAGCTGAAATATGTTTTATTAAGCATTTTAAAGTAGAAACAAAACGGCTTTCATAGTCACATCTGCCTTAAATTAAAATAAAAAATATAATGGCTTTCAGGTCACATTTTCCTAAAATCAAATAAAAATATACTTAGCCGCGGCATTTTCCCTAAAATGGCGGTTAAAACACATATAATAATACGAAAACTATAATTCACAAGTGAGAAAAACACTCTGGGGTACAACGGGACACTAAACCGAGTGTCCGCCTGTGCCCCAAGCAGCCCTGTTCCATTGTGTACTGAATGGTACCTCACACTCGTCGCGTTCTGGCACCCTGACCTCTCAAGCCGCAGCGATTCGGCGGCGCATGTCCGAAAGGCTAAGCCCGCACACTATTCAATTAAAGTACAACTGGGACCGCTACATTTTGTGCAATACAAAAAATAAAAAAGCGAAATAATTTACTTCGCCTGTCTCTTTGGACGGAGAATGTTTAAAATGCTCCCCTCTGGAAGAGGTTGGTCCGCCGGACTTGCCGCCTCGGGTCAGCAACAGCGACAACCACCACCGTCATCCATCGTTATTGGCAGTCGCTGCCAGTAGCGCAAGGCGGCAAATTTGAAGGTGTCCCATAGTGCCCCATGTCCCATTGTGCCCCACTCTTCCTTACTCGTCAGATCATAGCCGCCGGCAGGCCAAGGTAGGCGTGCGCCAGGCGTGGAGTGGCGGCGAAGCCTGTTACGCCACGACGCGGTCTGTCGTACGCCTGCCTTATAAATTTTAGACCACTTGTAAAAATTATCTGGAAAACCGCTTGAGCTGCAGTGACCCTCGGGGGAGGTTGACTCTGGTGTGATGCAAGAAAGGTGTGGTCCAAATTTGAGCTTTCTAGGTCTAACCGTTCTTGAGAAATCGCGTGGACAGACAAACAGATATAACGTAACCTAGCCGGTCCAGGGCTTCGCTATCGCTCAGCTAAAAATTTAAATATTTGAACTGTATCTCTGACGGTTTTTGAGATTTCAGCGTTTCAAGTGCTAAAATCAAGCCAACTCCTTGAATTGCGTCTATGCGGCGATGACCAATCGAGCGAAATTTTTTTTTTTTTACACCTCGCGCAAACTTGGGATACCGTGATGTCAATGTTTTCTGCGCAGACCGTGCCGGAAACTTGCCATTAGACTTTGTGGGTAAGAGTATACAAGACCCGAATTTTAACGTAACGACCTAGCGACCTCCGGATTTCACGGAAATGCGTCGTTTTACCTCTACTTTCAATTGAACCTCAAACCGAGGTAGGTTAGGATTTTCGAATTTTCGTCAATTTCTTAAGCTTCAAGTAGAGCGAACCGTCGGCAACCCTAGCAATGGCCGACAGTAAACAAGGGCCTCAACAGATGACGATCGCGACGGACTGCTAGGGATGCACGATATGTATCGATATTATCGAAATATCGACATTTTCTCCCGATATTTCGATATTGATATATCAATATGGCTTGCAAACCGATATGCCGATATATCGATCATGTTCTCGGATGAAGGCTTATGGTTCTCGGCTACGGCAAGCACATTTTGCATTCGTGCCTAGTACAAACATCGAGAACACTAAACCGAGTATTGTTCTGGACTTGAACCAAGAACAGCCTTTTTTGGGTGAAAAGAAAAAAAAAAAGTCCAATCGGGTCAGACTATAAGGCAACTCCGTTTCACTTCGTGCCTAAAAATCGATTCGGTTCGCGGGATGCATGCGGCCAATGTTCGAGTAGGAGAAGACCAGTGATGCCCAAGTCCCGCACCCTCTTCAATCAATCGGCTTTGCCAGGAAACATTGCGATTCTTGATACAAGAATCTTCTAAAATATGGATGCTTGTCTCAAGTGTAGCCAAAACAGCATGTAAGGAAGAGTGGGGCACAACGGGACATTGGGCACTATGGGACACCTTCAAATTTGCCGCCTTGCGCTACTGGCAGCGACTGCCAATAACGATGGATGACGGTGGTGGTTGTCGCTGTTGCTGACCTGAGGCGGCAAGTCCGGCGGACCAACCTCTTCCGGAGGGGAACGTTTTAAACCTTCTCCGTTCAAAAAGACAGGCGAAGTAAATTATTTCGCTTTTTTATTTTTTGTATTGCACGAAATGTAGCGGTCCCAGTTGTACCTTAATTAAACACAGTCAATTCTTATGCAGAATTTCTGCACAAGTTATGGACGTTCTTGTGCATACAGAACGTTACGCACAATTAAATGCATAATTGTGGACAAATTATGCATAATTATGCACAAATTATGCATACCTTCTGCATGCACAGAAACGTCCATACTTATGCACGAAAATTCTCCATAAGAGTTTAGTGTGAATAGTGTGCGGGCTTAGCCTTTCGGACATGCGCCGCCGAATCGCTGCGGCTTGAGAGGTCAGGGTGCCAGAATGCGACGAGTGTGAGATACCATTCAGTACACAATGGGACAGGGCTGCTTGGGGCACAGGCGGACACCCGGTTTAGTGTCCCGTTGTACCCCAGAGTGTTTTTCTCACTTGTGAATGATGGTTTTCGTATTATGATATGTGTTTTGACCGCCATTTTAGAGAAAATGCCGCGGCTAAGTATATTTTTATTTGATTTTAGGAAAATGTGACCTGAGAGCCATTATATTTTTTATTTTAATTTAAGGCAGATGTGGCTATGAAAGCCGTTTTGTTTCTACTTTAAAATGCTTAATAAAACATATTTCAGCTATCTTAGATTTTCCTTAGCCCCCAAATACTGTGTTATTAGTGAACCAGTAAGTGTCCTATTGTACCTGGTACCCGGGAACAATGGGACAAATGAAGCAACGTGTTTTTTTAATTTTTTTAAGGCAACGGAGCAATCTACGTGTCTCAAATACTATTAAACAAGGTAGGCGTACGCCAGACCGCGTCGTGGTGTAACAGGCTGCGCTCAGCGCGAATCACTGTTCCGCCACTCCACGCCTCGCGCACGCCTACCTTGGCCTGCCGGCGGCTGTCTTCTGACGAGCAACATCCTGCAAAGCCAACCACTTAGTAGGACGCCCTGCGGGCGTCCCTGTTTCCGCCCAGTCGCAGCTACACTCATGTTGTGGCAGCCGGACGTATCTTGCATTGCCTATTTGTCATCGGCGCCCGTTAACCTTTCCTAAACTACCCTTACCTAACTGAACCTAACCCACCCAGGTCCCCACTAACCTAACCTAACCGAGCGTAACCGTCTCGAGTCACTGATCCGCTGCTCGACGACTCTCGAGGACGCGGTCCCTGGTATCGAGACCGGAGGCTGTATTCGTTCGCCATACCCATACGATGCCTGTGTGCAGTGCCGCTATTCGCATTTCTATGACACTTAGTTCTCCAGTTTCAGCGGTCTTTACATGTGGCCCTCGAGGACGGGGTCCCTAGTCTCGAGACCAGTGGCTGTACTCGTTCACAGCCCCCCTCCCCTCCCATGCCCTCTGCAGTAACGCAAAACTCATCTCTCTAAAACGCTTTGCTTACTTGGTACTTGTTTAACAATTTTTCAATGTGGCTCTCGAGGACGGGGTGCAAGGTCTCGAGAGCGGTAGGCGTGGCGTGGTGCCCTTGTTTCCTATTGCCGCGGCCCGCAAAGTCCAACGTCGAAAACCGCAAGTCAGTACCTCCTACCGTTCGAAAGATAGAAGTTGGCTCTCGAGCACGGGGTGCGTGGTCGGGAGAGCGGTTGTCCTGGTGTTCCCCTTTGCCGCGGCCCGCAAAGGACAATGTTGAAAACCGCACGACGCTACACCGTACCGTTTAAAAGATGGAAAGTGGCTCTCGAGGACGGGGTGCCTGGTCTCGAGCCCGGTGCCATGGCGAAAAGATCGCAATGATGGCCAAACCGCTACGATGGCCAGCGCTGCAAGCCGCACCTCGCTTGGTGGCTCGGTTCTTCAGATATTCTCAAATGTTTACTTCAAATGGACGCCATCCTGGATCTCGAGCACGGGGCAGCGCGGAGGGGTTTACTATGCACAAGCCTGTTTTCCTTGTCCCCTTCCACGGAATGTCGGTTCTATATCAAATTTGGATAGGGGCCTTCGTTTGGCCGTGAGAGGGGATAGTAGAGAACTGCGCCCCCGCAGTCAATCTTCCATATAATTTATTTTTGATATTTTATACCAATTGTAAAAATTTTCTAAGAAACTACCCAAGATACGGTGCCCTTAATGTGAGGTTGACTCTGATATGCTGGTAGGAAGATATGGTCCAAATTTCAGCCTTCTACGGCGAACCGTTCTCGAGAAATCGCGCGGACAGACACACCGACAGACAGACAGACAAAACATTTTGGACCCAGTCGGTCCAGGGCTTCGCTATCGCTCAGCCAACAAGAAAGAAGACACACCACAGCATATGTCAGGCACATTTCGATTTTTTTTTATCTCAACCAGTCTTTCAAAGAGAGGGCTGAGGAAAAAAGTGTCCCATTGTGCCCCACCCTCCCTTATGCTTGTGACAAGAATCGTCTTTTTCTTGGCAAGAACGCGTGAGTCAAGTATACAGAATTGAGGGTGCGGACCAGTGATAGTCACCTCGTTTACGCCCAACGGGAAGGCTCCGGGGCTTCCGCACGGGTGGAATGAACCGTAAAGGTTGGCTGTGTGAAGGATGAGGTGGTCTTATACCACCTTATACATTCCCTAGTATGAGCGATATAGGGCTCCCAAAACCTCCACTTTTTTTCCGGGACTGAGGACACATTTCCGTCTGAAGCAGCGCACATCACCTAAAATTTCCTCGGTTCATTGTCCGTTCTGCATCATTTTTTTAATCGGTGTTTCCTGGATTGCGCACTTACGAGCTCCGTGAAGACAGTGCGAAAAAAGTTCGTAAAAGCTGTAAAAGTAGGTAATTTTGCTTGACAACAAAGGAAACGACGAAAAATGCGCTGTGGCGTCGAGCGGGTTGCCTGCCTGAACACACGGAAAAAATTATTCCGCTACTTTCGCTGTTCTAGCGAACATTATCACTGATTCAGCAAATATTTTCACTAAATGAGGAACAATTAGTTTGCTGGCAAACACTTGTTGACTGACGTGCGTTCGCTCTTTTAAGGACAATGTTCACGAGCGAAAGTGTTCGCTACAGCAGCGAACAAAAATATTAATCTGGTCCAACGGCGGTCCACTCAATTAAGGTGACTACCAACAGGCGAGACAGATGCTTGTCTGTCTGGGTTGACGGATACCGTACTCAGAAGACAACTTAAAGATCCGTGGTTCGCATCCATTGATCACATCTTCGTTACAAGGCTAGAACTAGCACCAATACCAGCGGTCATGAGCACAGCGATCATCCGTTTGCCAGTATTAGAGCGAAATATTGCGTCCCTCAATTTCAAATTTGGTTCCCTGGTCCAGCAAAATTTGTTCGCTGTTTTAGCAAAAATTTATTTAGAAAACAAGAGTTTGTTAAACTAATGGATTTTTTTACCTAAGCATTTCTTAGCGAACAGAAACTTGCTAGAACAGCAAGAATATTGCTATTCCAGCAAACATTTTTTTCCGTGCACCCATAGAGCATGTCGAATTTCGGGCAAAGTATAATATTCCACAAGGGATATTTCAAATGCCTCTTCCGGCCAAGGCCGAAGCCTCTTTGAGTATACCGAGTGGCATTGCTTCAGGTCGAAGTGACAGTCTTACTTAGCCTCACAACGCAGACTTATATATACACGCTAAATTGCTGTGTACAATTTTGTACATAATTATGTAAGTTTTTAAACATCCATAATTACGTACGAATTTACCCATAATTATGTACGAATTCATCCATAATTACGTATGAATTTGTACGGAAGGATGTACGAATAGGTTGTGTACATAATGGAAGCGTAAAAACATACATGGTAAACGAACGAATTCGTAAGTATTTAGTAAAAAATTGTACACAAGCCGAATTTGTACATAATTATGCACGAAATTGTGCATAATTATGCAGTAATTTGTTGGCTGAGCGAAAGCGAAGCCCTTACCCGACTAGGTCAAAAATGTTTTGTCTGCTTGTCTGTCTGCGCAAATTTACAGGAATACGTCGTATCTCTTACCATTGTCGAGATGTCAAGGTCCAAATTGCCAAAAACAGCCAAAACGGGTCCAACCTGCTTTTTATGCGTTGCGCGATTTTCGAGAACGGCTAGACGCAGAGAGCTCAAATTTGGACCACATCTTTCTTGCATCATACCAGAGTCAATCTCCCCTCAGGGGCACCGTAGCCCAAGCGGTTTCTTAGATAATTTTCACAAGTGGTCTAAAATTTAATATCCGCCGGTTAGGTGAGGTCAGTACGCGCCATGCGCCTGTCGTGGAGGGGCGGATCAGTGACTCGAGTGTTACGCTCGGTTAGGTTAGGTTAGTGGAGGTTTTAGGTCAGGCAGGTAAGGGTAGATTAGGACTGGTTGAGCGGCATTAATAACGAAAGAATGATGTAAGATACGCTCGAAAGCCAGAACATGAGCGTGGTTGCGACCGTGCGGAGAGAAGAGAGTGGCGCCCGCAGGGCGTCCTACTGACTGATTGGCCCCGCAGGGTCGTAGTGGTCAGGTGACAGCCGCCGGTAGGGCAAGGTAGGCGTGCGCCAGGCGTGGAGTGGCGGAACAGTGATTCGCGATGAGCTAAGCCTGCTACGCCACGACGCGGTCTGGCGTACGCCTACCTTGTACATAATGGCTTTTGTACAAACATGTTTATCCATAGTTACGCACCAAAAATTGTACACAAGACGTCACTGTCTAAATACAATACTCGTCACCCTCCTTCGTTACCAGGCTGCGTCGAAACCAAAGCCTGGGAAGGCAGAATGCCTGCGGCATCTCACGAGTCGGCAGTCGCCGCATGGCAGCTCTTGCATCGAAGGTACGTCAGGCGGGTGTGAACCGGTGCGGTATAGGCGCGTCCAAGCAGCCTCAAGAACGGAAGAACACCACACCGGAAACGGGCAGTGCGAGAAATCGCACGGTCAGGGTTGGGCACGTTAAGGTAACGTTGTAATTATGGGTTAACGATAACGTTAACGCGTTAGTCTTTCACCAAAGCACTAGCGATAATGAGTTAATTGTAGTCACCCCATTAACGTGCTAACGCCGTTAGCGTTAAACTGCCGTTCCAATTTTTTCATGGCGTGTCTTTTTTTTTCCAAAGCACACACAAATGCGCGCTATGCCGATTCCTACGCGCGTCGCGTGACAATCAGTGACAACACTACCGGCCTGCCGTCGCCACCCCCCGCCCCTACCCAGGCGCGTTACCTGGGCTGACGGGCTGTCTGGTCAGGCGGTCGGGACGGAGCGCAGGCGGCGAGCCGGTGTTTTGTGTCAGTTTAGTGCATTGTGGCCCCGGCTGGATCTAGCGGGCGTACAACATGGGTGGCGACAGCGACTGTTTATGTTTTTGTTTTATTGTTTATTTTAAAATTTCAACAAGTGTACCTCAAAGCTTTTGTTTTCGCAACACCTTTGTTATTACTTTAAAGGCAATAGCTGTAGGTATGAAAATAAGCCATTTTATCGACCGAGTCGGCGTGAAACGCGCGACTACCGCATTTCTGTTTTTACCGTTTAGATTAACGTTAACGCGTTAATTGTAATTTGACTCATTAAAGTAACGCCGTTACGTTAGTCAACCTTATGTTAACGGCTAATTTTAACGCGTTTATCTCGGAGGTTCATTTTCAATTACTATTTCTACATTTTTCTACATCGTCATATATCCATTCATTCCATGCTTCGAAACTGAATACATTCTTTTTCCAAACAAAACATTAAATTTACAGAGTCCAAAACACAAACAATTCTTCACATCCTCAAACGTTGGTTGAACTGCCTGAAAAATCGACCCTCCATTTCTCCCCTCTGCATATTTTTTTTCTGTTTCTACATCACCATCGATGTGTCTGTATAAATTACAAACTAAAAAAATATTTTTATTTCATATGCTACCATGTCATTGCATCAGGTAAAAGTATTTAAATCATAATCCGTCCAAAACCGCATCGGTTTCTCCCCTCTGCTTTCCCTTCTGGAACCATTGTTGGCATGTTAGCGGGCCCCGCCCAGCCCAGCGCAGCCCTGCGCCGCGGCCATGGGTTGTGAGTTGTCGATTATAATATTAAGATATTCATGACTCTTAAAAAATTACAAAATTGTGATCTACATCAATGCATTACGAAGGTCAGTTTAGTTGTCCATCAGGTTTAAATTTTGTTTTCAGTAAGTTGTTATACTGTGTGACTGTTCACGTTGGCTTCCGAGCTCGGCGTCCCATGGACAGCGGCCCGCGGCCGCAGCTTGTGACAGTCGTTCGGGCGAGTCTTCCCTACAATGTCGGTGCGGCCGCGCGGTCCCACGTTTCGAATCACCGAACGGAGATTCGCTGTTTCGAGTACCGAATGTTTTCCCATTTTTATGTTCATACCTACTTTTACGACCTACTTTTAACGTTAGAATTCCTGCCCCAAGGGCCAGTCAGCGGTATAGGCGCTGGAATTTTTCGTAGTGCCCGCTTCCGCTCTGTAAGTATTCCTGTTCTCCCTCCGTTTTCTAGCCTCCTCGGAAAAGGCCTCATGAACATCCTAAATGGTCGTGACACATCGTCTGCGAGAGCTGAACCTCGCACAATTTTCAGTCCGATGAAAGCTGGCGCCCTCTATCCTGTCGCAGTTTTCATTCATTTCTGGGATGTACACGGGCCAACGGGGAATCGGGTTCTGTTTGTCGCAAGGATTGCGGGGGAAAAAAGTATTTTGATATCAGAAAATATCTTATGTTAAATCGGCCAAACTAGGGCGGACACTTTAATGTAAACGGCGTATCTCTTACGTTAAAATACAATCCCACTTCGTGTGCTACTGGTAGTCGAAGTGCTGTCAGTACACAGAAATTTATAAGACAGAACCGTCATATCTCAGAACAGTCATAACTCAGAATTGTCTGAGCTACGACCGTTCTGTGAAATGATTTTCTCTGTTATGACAGAGCTTTGTTATGAAATTTGACGTGCCGACTGTTCTGTCAAATAATTTTCTGTGTTATAACGATTCTTCCAAATGATTTTCTGTCCAGCGACGGTTCTGTCAAATGATTTGCTGACTTGCAACTGTTCTGTGCAATGATTTTCTGAGTAGCGAGGAATGCAGCAACCAATGTTCTGTGTAACAACCGTTCTGAGATGTAAGGGGTGTGCTAAATAAGATTTCTGTGTGATGACCGTTCAATGACACAACTGTTCTGAGATATAGTGATTCCCCCAAACGAATGTTTTTTTAAATAATTTTCTGAGTTGCCAGGATTCTGTGCAATAATTTTCTGGCAGGCTAATATTTTGTCAAGCAACTTTTTGTGTAACAACCGTTCTGGCTTATAAAGGTTCCGCTAAACGAATATTCTGTTAAATAATTTTCTGGGTACCAGGATTCTGTGCAACCAATTTTCAGGTAAACGAGGATTTTCTCATACGATTTTCATTGCATTGACCGTTCTGTGACACGACGTTTCCGCGAAATAAATATTCTGTGCGATATTTTTCTGGAGATGCGAGAATTCTGTGCAATAAGTTTCTGGCACACGAGGATTCTGTCAAATAATTTTCTGTGTAACGACCGTTCTGAGATACAAGGGTTCCGCCGCACGAATATTTTTTATAATATTTTCTGAGTTGCGAGGGTTTTGTGCAACAATTTTCTGGCATACAAGGATTTGGTTATTTGATTTTCTGTGTTACGACCGTTCTGATATATAAGGGTTCTGTCAAATAAATGTTCTGCGTAATGAACGTTCTGAGCAGCAAGCAGTCTCCGATATAAATACTCCCGCAAATAATATTGCTTGCAGCGACTGTTCCGTGCAGTGCCGGTTTTCAGCTATAAGGATTCTGCCGGGAAAATATTCCGCTTTATAATTTTCTGTAAAACAACAATTATCGGATGTGAATTTTCTAGGTTATAAATGTACATTGTACCGACCGTTCTCTGTCATAAGGGTTCTGAGATATGAATGTTCTCGTAAACAAATGTTTTATGTAGCAACCGTTCTGTGAAACGACCGTTCTGAAATACAAGGGTTCCGCCGTACGAATATTTTTGGCTGAGCGATAGCGAAGCCCTGGACAGACTGCGTCAAAAGTTTCTTTGTCTCTGTCTGTGTGTCTGTCCCCCCGATTTCTCGAAAACCGTAAGTCGTAGAAGTCTGAAATTGAGACCAGATCTTACTACTAGCATACCGGAGTCAACCTCACATTTGGGGTCCGGTATCTCAAGTAGTTTCTTAGATAATTTCTACAATTGTTATAAATTTAAAAAAAAAGACGGACTGCGGAGGGGCAGCTCTCTACTTTCCCCTCTCACGACCAACCGGTGGCCCCTATTAAAATTTTCCAAAATGGCGGCCATAGGGAGTAAATTTTTGGGAAATTCTAGAGAACGAAGCCACTTGGAGTGTTGCGGTTTGCGGCGCTGGCCATCGTAGCGGTGGGGTACTGCGATCGATTGACAATGACACCGGGCTCGAGACCACACACCCCGTCCTCGGGAGCCACTTTCCATCCTGTGAACGGTACGGCCTAGCGACCTGCGGTTTTCGGCATTGGCCTTTGAGCGCCGCGGCAAAGGGAAACAAGGCCACCACACCACGCCTCTCGAGACCTTGCACTCCGTCCTCGAGAGCCACGTGGAAAAACCACTGTAACTCGGGAACCAAGATATGCGTTTTGCGGCACTGCGGAAAGCATAGAGAGGGGGGGGGGGGTGAACGAGTACAGCCACCGGTCTCGAGACCAGGGACGCCGTCCTCGAGGGCCACCTGAAACGACCGCTGAAACTCGAGAACTAAGTGACATAGAGAAATGCGGTTTGCGGCACTGCACAAGGCATCGTACAGGCATAATACACTAAATGTTTACGGCCTTTTTTTCTGTACGGCGGCCGTCGTCCTGGTCTCGTGCGACACCTTGAAGTGCGCCGTGCCCGGCCACAGCTTGCTCGGCGGCCTGCCCAGCGGAGAGGCCACGAGCATGGTCAGCAGTCAGCAGCCACTCCGCCCAGAGGCTCTCGGAGTCGCCGGTCAAGATTCCTTGCAAATCGTCCTGCACAACGAGCGGTGCACTTCTTGGCCACATCGGGGAGTCCGAGGTCGCCGTTCGCTCTGGGTGAGCGAGCACGACACCTCGATCTGCGTCCGGCAGTTGTCGCCTCGACATAAGAACATCCCCATTCCCCCCAGGATCTTGTCGAAGGCGGCTCCGGACAGCGGCAGGAGCTGTGACACATGCCACAGCTTAGCGAGGGCGAACATGTGCACGAACTACACTCGGTGAAACACAGTAAAGCCCCGTGCCGCATTCTTTGTAAGGACGCTTCGGACCTTGACCACCAACGGCCAGGTCCCGTAGTGGTCCTGAGGATGTCCTTGGTGAACACCACCCCAAGGACCGCTAGCCGCTCGACGTAGGGGAAGCATATGTCAGCGGTTGTGTCCCAGTCTTCCGTAAGGTATGGGATATGGGGCCGTCCACATAATATTACGTCATCAAGATTTTGGCTATATTCGACCCCTGCCCCCTTGCGTCATCAGAGCCTAGACTCCCCCCCTCCATCCCCACTGATGACGTCATATTTGCGAAAACGGTGAAAAACTGCATATTTTCCTAGATAACTCTATTTTTATTCGGTTTTATTTCATATTCGGCTATTGGTACGAAAATAAATTTTGTCGTCTGAATGTTAAAAGAGCGACGTTGAGAAAGGGGTAATCAAACATGACATACGTCGCTCTATTAGGGCGACGTTATTCTATTGCTCCATTGGAGCATCGCATTAAGCGACGCCAAAATTGGGCATCAAATGTTCGTCTTCCACTTACAGTGTCATGAAATAGAAGCATTCTGAAAAAATTGAAATGCAACGTCAAGAGCCCCGTGACAAGGGAGGGGCTTAAAAAAAAGTGGCCCAAAAAGCGTGACGTAGTTTGTGAACGGCTCAATCTGGTTAAATCAAAATTTGTCATAAACGCGTGATAATACTATGCTTCTGCTGCGATCTGAGAGCGCGGACCGCGGAAAGACGCGCGAACCGTAGTTGCTACCAGTTAGCTGGTTTTTGATGACGTCAACATTGAACGCTCCATTTCCTCCCCCACGTCATCTACCGTCATCACGGCCGTCGACAACCCCCTGCTACCTCGTGATGACGTAATATGTGGATGGCCCCTATGTGCAGCCAATAAAATCACACCGAGCAAGTGGCTAAGGTCACAGTTTTGCATTTCTATTGTTTTAGCTGCCGAGAGACCGGAACACGAATCTATGGTGCTAAAATATCTCTTACGTGACGAGCAACATTTGAAAGACGGATTTCAATGACAGGCTACCCTCACAAGCGATAGAAATAGGGATACGTTGTTTGTTTCTTAGCTGCACAAGTGTTATCTCTTTACCTGTGACAAAATAGCCGGCGTGGGGCTCCGTGAAATAAGGATTCCCTCCTTTGTTTTTGAGTAATTCGCGTTGGCTATGTGCTCGAGAGCGTTATGAAGCACCATATTTGCACTTAAAATCCCCAAGAACCGGCTTGGGGAATAGCAACAGGCCTAATAAGGTGTGCAAAGCGTCCGTCTGCTTAATTTTGTGCGTAAGGATTATATAAAGGATTGGTATGAGGTTCCGTACCGTTGAACGGCGTATTTAACGCGCAATTCATTGAAGAAATTTTTGCATCCCACTAAGACTTCAGGATGAGTGAGGTAGCCTTGTCACGTAGGACATCTGATGCTACAGCTGAGGGCTAACACCATATTGACACTCGGTGTGAGACCGGCGGTTATCCTGACTTATCTCGCACCAGATTGACAACAGGTGGGAACAGCGCTTGCCCTGACTTCTCACGCACCGCGCTAGCACGGCGTGTTAACAATATCCCGTGGGCCGTGGGGTTAGCAATGGAGGTAATAATAATGGGACAGCCATGTCGGCACGCGGGGTTAAAACGTTAGATGCGGCGTTACCTGGTGTCAGTATTTTGACGACCGGGAAGCAAAGTCGAAAACCGCATTTCGGTGGGTCTCTCCGTTAAGAAGACATGAGTTGGCTCTCGAGGGCGGAGTGCTGAGTCTCGAGAGCAGAGGTCGTAGTGCGACATTGCATTGTATTCCTTAGCCGCCCCCGCAAGGGGCAATGGCGAAAAACGCATTTCGCTGCTCCGTTCAGCGGATACATGTTGGATCTGGAGGACCGGGTTCAGGGTCTCGATACCGGCACTCGTGGTACCCTTGTTTAACATTGCCGCCATCCGCAAGGGGCAATAGCGAAAATCGCATGTCACTGAGACATGACGTTAAGCAGATACCTAAAGGCTCTCGAGAATGGGGTGCCGTGTCCCGAGATCAGTAGACAGTACCCTTGATTCTCTTTGCCGTGGCCCGCCACACAACAATAATGTCGAAAACCGCATGTAGCTGAACCTCTCCGTTCAGGAGATACAAGTTGTCTCTCGAGGACGGGGTGCGGGGTCTCGACACCGGTGGTCGTAGTACCCATGTTCCCCTTTGACGCCGGCCGCTAGAAACAATGTCGAAAACCGCATGTCAGTGCGCCTGACCATTCAGCACATAGCAGTTGGCTCTCGAGGACGGAGAGCGGTGTCTCGAGAGCGGTGGGTGTGGTTTCCTTGTTACCGTTTGCCGTGGCCCGCAAAAGGCAATGTCGAAAACCGTATGTCGCTGGGCCTCTCCGTTCATCCGATACAAGTTGGCACTCGAGGACGGGGTGCGGAATATCGAGAGCGGTTGTCGTGGTACCTTTGTTTTCCTTTGACGCCCCCGCAAAGGACAATGGCGAAAACCGCATGACGCTGGTTCATGTCGTTTAGAAGATACATGTAGGCTCTCGAGGGCGGGGTACTGGGTCTCGACACATGTGGCTGTACCGCTTAATTACAATTACCATGCTATGCCCTGTCCAGCGGTTTGCGGCAACCGCATCTCTCAGTGAAATAATTGTTTTGGGATACGAACATTCGATCATTTAAATGTTCTTTGTTACGACCGTTCTGTGTAATAAGGAGTCTGATATATGAATATACTGGCAAATAAATTTATATACATTATATATACAAGGTAGGCGTACGCCAGACCGCGTCGTGGCGTAACAGGCTTCGCTCATCGCGAATCACTGTTCCGCCACTCCACGCCTGGCGAACGCCTACCTTGGCCTGCCGGCGGCTGCCACTTGACAAGAAGGACCCTGCGGGGCGAGTCAGTAGGACGCCCTGCGGGCGTCACTCTCTACGCACGGTCGCAACCACGCTCATGTTCTGGCTTCCGAACGTCAGCCTTTCCTTATCAATGCCCTTTAAGCAGACCTAACCTACCCTTACCTGCCTGAACATAACCTAACCTGACCCCTACTAATCTAACCTAACCGATCGTAATCCACTCGCTTCACTGATCCGCCCCTCCACGACAGGCGCATGGCGCATATTGACTTTACCCAACTGGCGGATTTATAATTTTGGTCCACATGTGAAAATTATCTAAGAAACCGCTTGGGCAGCGGTGCCCCTGAGGGGAGGTTGACTCTGGTATGATGCAAGAAAGATGTGGTCCGAATTTGAGCTTTCTACGTCTAACCGTTCTCGAGAAATCGCGCGGACAAACAAACAGACAGACAAAACATTTTTGACCCAGTCGGTCCAGGGCTTCGCTATCGCTCAGCCAATGACCCTTAGTTCTCGAGTTTCATCGGTCGTTGTGTGCTCCTCGAGGACGGGGTCCCTAGTCTCGAGACCAGTGGCTGTACTCGTTTACAGCCCCCCCCCCCTATGCCCTCTGCAGAAACGCAAAGCTCATCTCTCTGAAACACTGTTAAAAAATTTATCGTAAATTTACGACAAATGTTCTGTTAAATTTTTAACACGAACTTCCCGTAAAATTACGAAAAAAAGTCGTAAAATTACGAAAAAATTACGAGATGGGTCGTAAATTTTTCATGCACAGCTCTGTATAAGTTCCCATTCTTCCTGCTCTATTGCTCACGACAGTCGAAAAGGGGACATCTATGGTGAAAGATCGGAAAACTTCAATTTTTTTTAACGAAAACGTTCGTAATTTTGACAGCCTAGAAACACTCGTAATTTTGCGAACATTTCGTGTTGAAAAATTAATCGAACTTTTGATGTAAATTAACGAAAAAGTTCGTAAAACGGAATATAATTGGTTAAATCTTCGCGCTACACTCTGTTATTACGAGAAAAGTTTCGTAATTTTACGATAGCTGTCGTAAATGTACAACATTTTTCGTGTTTATATGTCGCAGGTTTGTAACTTAACGACACTTTTCGTATTTTTACGTCTTACGCTCGTATATTTACGATACTTATCGTGGTGAACTTTTTCGTAAAATTACGATTTCTGTTAACAGTGAACGCATTGCTTACTTGGTTCTCGAGTTACAATGTTTTTCCAATGTGGCTCTCGAGGACGGGGTGCCTGGTCTCGAGCCCGGTGCCATTGCCAAAAGATCGCTATGATGGCCAAACCGCTACGATGGCCAGCGCTGCAAACCGCACCTCTCTAGGTGGCTCGGTTCTCCAGATATTCCCAAATGTTTATATCAAATGTCTGGATCTCGAGCACGGGGGAGCGCGGCGCGGTTTACTATGCACAGGACTGTATTCCTTGTCCTATTCCACGGAGGGTCGGTTCTATAGCACAATTGGATAGGGGCCTTCGTTTGGCCGTGAGAGGGGGTAGTAGATGGCTGCGCCCCCGCGGTCTATCTTCCCAATAATTATTTTATTTTTGGTATTTTATACCAATTGTAAAAATTTTCTAAGAAACTACCCAAGATACGGTGCCCTAAATGTGAAGTTGACTCTCATATGCTGGTAGGAAGATATGGTCCAAATTCCAGCCTTCTACGACTAACCGTTCTCGAGAAATCGCGCGGACAGACACACCGACAGACAGACAAAATATTTTTGACCCAGTCGGTCCAGGGCTTCGCTATCGCTCAGCCAATAAGGGTTCCGAGTCATAAGTAATCTGCGAAATAAATTTTATGTATTATAATTTTCCGTGAAATATGTGTTTTAGGATATGAACATTCTTGCAATTAAATGTTCTTTGTAACGACCGTTCTGTGTAGTAAGGAATCTGAGATATGAATATACCGGCTAATATATTTTTTGGTAGCGACCTTTCTGTGTAACGACTGTTCCGAGATATAAGGGTTCCGCTCAACGTATAATTTTTTACATATTTTTCTGAGTAGCGAGCATTCTGTGCAATAATATTTTCGCACACGAGGATTCTGTCAAACAATTTTCGGTGTAACGACCGCTCTGAGATGTAAGGATTCCTCCAAACAAATGATATTTTATATATTTTTCTGCGAGGCAAGGATTCTGTACAACAATTTTCTGGCACACGGGGATTCTGTCAAACAATTTTCTGTGTAACGACTGTTCTGAGACATAAGGATTACGCCAAACGAATATTATTTTACATATTTTTCTGAGCTGCGAGGAGTCTGTTAAACAAGAGTTCTGCCTAATAATTTTCTGTGCATTGAGGTCCCACGCTGGTATTCTCGGAGTGTAGGAAATTAAAATAAGGCGTAGTTTAAATTTTGTTACAAATATAAGTTAGATTTAAATTTGATTTAATTCCTGTTAAATTTAAGTCAAGTGAAAGTTTATTTTCATTGAAATTAAGCTCAAATTTGATTCAAATTTTGTTCAAATCTGATTCAAATTTTGTTCAAATTTGATTCAAATTTTGTTCAAATTTTGTTCAAATTTGATTTAAATTTTGTTTAAATTTGATTCAAATTTTGTTCAAATTTATTTACTTTCAGTTTATATTCGATTCAAATTTAATTTTACTTTTCTTAATATAAGAATTTAAGGTATGAGGACTTCATTTCGGCCTCACGTAAGTTTGGGCGTGGTGTCCATTTATTTCTAGTGAAAAGGCTAGTTTTAGAGTAGCCTGCAGGCAGCGGTTTGCAGGCATAATTTTTACAGGTGGTCTAAAAATAAAATCCGCCGGTTGGGTGAGGTCAGTATGCGTCTACGCCTGTCAGGAAGGGGCGGATCAGTGACTCGAGTGGGTTACGCTCGGTTAGGTAAGTGGGGGCCTAGGTGGGTTAGGCTCGGGCAGGTAAGGGTAGGTTAGGACTGGTTGAGTGGCATGGATAACGAAAGGGTGATGCACGTTAAATGCTTCTCTACAATTTTGTGCATACGCAGCTTATGTGTACAAATTCGTATGTTATGTACAATATTGTACGCAATTGTAAACAAATCTTCAAAATTGTACAAATTCGTACGCAATTCTGGACGAAATTGTACAGAAGAATTAAGTGTTTGCAAGATACGTTCGCAAGTGAGAACATGAGCACGGTTCACTGTTAAAAAATTTATCGTAATTTTACGACAAATGTTCTGTTAAATTTTCAACACGAACTTTCCGTGAAATAACGAAAAAAAAGTCGTAAAATTACGAAAAAATTACGAGATGGGTCGTAAATTTTTCATGCACAGCTCTGTATAAGTTCCCATTCTTCCTGCTCTATTGCTCACGACAGTCGAAAAGGGGACATCTATGGTGAAAGATCGGAAAACTTCAATTTTTTTAACGAAAACGTTCGTAATTTTGACAGCCTAGAAACACTCGTAATTTTGCGAACATTTCGTGTTGAAAAATTAATCGAACTTTTGATGTAAATTAACGAAAAAGTTCGTAAAACGGAATATAATTGGTTAAATCTTCGCGCTACACTCTGTTATTACGAGAAAAGTTTCGTAATTTTACGATAGCTGTCGTAAATGTACAACATTTTTCGTGTTTATATGTCGCAGGTTTGTAACTTAACGACACTTTTCGTATTTTTACGTCTTACGCTCGTATATTTACGATACTTATCGTGATGAACTTTTTCGTAAAATTACGATTTCTGTTAACAGTGTAGAAGTGCGCACGAATTTACGCATACGCAGCCTATGTACAAATTCATACGTTATGTACAATATTGTACGCAATTGTGAACAAATCTTCGAAATTGTACATAATTTAAGTACGAATTAGTACGTAAGCTGCGTATGCGTAAATTCGTACGCAATTCTGGACGAAATTGCACAGAAGAATTTAGTGTGTGGCTACATTTACATACGCGGGAGGCAAGTTCTCATACACAGCCCGAGGTGGCATTCTTTCGCTTAAAGCATGTTCGCTAAATCTACCGTGGCAGGGCCGTGGGTTACATCGCTGAGGTAGGCCACAGTATTGCGTCGCTGAACTGGATGTAAACGTGTTTCGCTTAATGAGCCAGTCGCTGAACGAGCAATTGAAAAGCACGACGGCGGCGTCAGCAGACTAATACCACTGTCGCTAAAGTAGCCTTTCGCCAAATGTGGCTCTCGCGTACTGTTTGTAACTTGGTTCTTCGCTCAAATCGTTCGCTATCGTCTCGTCGTTTCGTTATCGCTAAACGGTTTGTCGCTCAACACAACCTTTATATTCTTGATATGTAATCATGTGTCCCCTTCCCAACAATAATCTGGGTTCATAGCAGCAAGCAATTGTCAGGATCAGGGAATTGATGGAAAGACAAGAGTATCTTTAGGAATAATTTAAATTGAGATGTCTGTATTGCCTCGAAAAAAATTAAACATTCTAATCATGAACAACGGTCTATAAAAAGGGAACCCGAGGGTTGCATCTTAATGGGTACCTCACAAAGAGAGTACACTTGTGTATGACGCTGAAACATAAAATAAACAAGGTAGGCGTACGCCAGACCGCGTCATGGCGTAACAGGCTTCGCTCATGACGAATCACTGTTCCACCACTCCACGCCTGGCGCACGCCTACCTTGGCCTGCCGGCTGTTACTTAACGACTAGTACCCTGCGGGGCCAGTCAGGAGCGCGCGCTGCGGGAGTCGCTGTTTCAGGTCGGACGCAGCTACGCTCATGTTCTGGTAGCCGGACGTATCTTACGTTGCCTTTTCGTTACTAATGCCGCTCAACCAGTCCTAACCTACCCTCACCTGCTGAGGCTAACATATCCAGGCCTCTACTAACCTAACCGAGCGTAACCTACTGGAGCTACTGATCTGCCCCTCCCTGACAGGCTCACCTCATCCAACCGGTGAATTTTAAATTCTAGACCACTTCTGAAAATTATCTTAGAAACCGATGAGGCTGCGGTGCCCCTGAGGTGAGGTTGACTCTGGTATGGCGCAAGAAAGATGTGGTCCAAATTTGAGCTCTCTGCGTCTAGCCGTTCTCGAAAATCGCGCAACGCATAAAAAGCAGGTTGGACCGGTTTTGGATGTTTTTGGCCATTTGGACCTTGATATCTCGACAATGGTAAGAGATACGACGTATTCCTGTAAATTTGCGCCCGCGGAGTTCTGTTTTGTCGAGGTTGACCCCATGGGGAGGGTCCATATTTTTTTCATACCGCCATCTTGATTTTTGGGTCTCACGTATGCCCGAAAATGGCCGTCCGCGACCTCTAAATATCAAAATGGTTAAAAAAAATTTGCACACGCTAGTTTTAGGCCCAATGGCACAGTTTGCCGGGGTGGCCCGCGGTATTTGATAAAGTCGACGACTTTTGGGACGGGCTAATGACCGACCGCGCACGTTCCTATCTGCAGCTGACCGCCTAGCCGCCGCCGCGTCGGCGTGGCCGATACCAGCCGTCACTAGACCGCCACCCTCTGCTGTTACGTGGGTTTGGTTCGGCGCGACATGAGGCGAGCAGTGCTACTGCGGCACCGAACGCGTCGAAGCCAGAGGGAGCGGGGCGTGCGAGCGGCCGGCGAGCCCCGGCTAGTGCTGTTTCTCTTCCACGCATAGCGCCCATACGGGGGTGATAGAGATGCCCTGTGCCTCTTTCCACTGCCGACTGCCGCCGAGCCTCTCGGCCGTAGGCTGCGTCAGTCAGACAACGGAGACAAGTGTCATAGGATGTCTATCTTTGTCAACGATTCGCACGCCACACAGCCTGTCCGCCGCTACTCGCGAGCGGTCAGCGAGGCGGTCACCCGGCGGTTCTCTTGCAGCTCTCCGCTCACTGGGCGCTGCTCCAGTGCGCCTTGAGGCATCATACTCCCTGCGGAATATGGACTCCAAGTACTTGATTTTGCTCAGGCACTGTTTGCCAGATGCCTGCACATCGTACTGGTTCAGGGTTCCAGCTATTTCAGAGCTTAGTGTGCCTTCTTGTAGATTTACTCCCCTTGAAAGCACTGTACCGCTCTTTGTACAGATTTATTAGCATCACAACTGCACAGTAACGTGTTGTGTACAATTTTTTTGTACACAATTATGGATAAACATGTTTGTACACAAGCCATTATGTACAAATTACTGCATAATTATGCACAATTTCGTACGTAATTATGTAGAAATTCGGCTTGTGTACAATTTTGTACATAATTACGTGCACGTTTTTACGCATCCATTGTGTACAAAAACTATTCCTACACGCTTGCCTAAAAATTCATACATAATTATGGATGAATTCGTACATAATGATGGATAAATTCATCATCATCATAGTAGGGCCACTTTACCCCACCAAGTACACCATTGACTGACATCATTGTGCCGAAGAAAAATGCATTCATGTTGAAAATTTTCGACCTATACTGTTGCCATGTACTTGTGCCATCACCGATTTTCCTCTCTATTTTTTCCATACATCAAGGAGTGGAGTGTCCTGTTGAACATCAGTCTTGAAAATACATTGTAGGAATGAATTATTTATGGGCGGGTTTCATTGGCAAAATTCGGTCGGTCAGTATTTTAGAAGAACCACCCATCACCCACAAAAGCCGGTTCTCGAAATGAGATAAATGTCCTTGGTAAGAGATCGTTTGGCTCTCAATGTCGTCCAGAACAATATACACTTGATTCAAGATGAAAATGTTCTCGAAAAGTGGCGGGAATGATCGAGTATAACTTGCTCTCGGCTGCACCGGGTGCTCTTCATAAATTTGCTTGGTTTGAAATTATTGCACTCCTCACGAACTCAAAATGTCCTCGAAATTTCGCGAGTTCTGGTCTCGTCGTATTGTGTTCTCGGACGTGCGAAAAAATCCACATGGCCGCGTGCGAGAATATGTTCTTGACGATGTTGAGAACAATTTGTACTCGACCAAAAACGGCAAAAGATGCGGTAAAAGGCACTAAATGTGGAGTTTTCCTCTAAAAGCCGAGGAAGCGACCCGGACACGAACCCCGGTCGCGCGCGTCAAGAAGCACACGCGCTACGACCTGCGCTGCGGTGCCGCTCATGCTCGAGTCGGATGAGACGGACTGTCACCACACCAACACAAAAAATTAATGTTTTAAAAGAAAACGGGTTCCGTCGTCCCCGTGGTGATTGCCAACCCCAGTCCATTCCCAAGCTTCGTCAGTCTAAATCTAGTATCAGCGATACTATGCTGGGAAAACTGGTTACGCATCGGCGGGGATCGAACCCACGACCGAACCCGACCTACTATCCAGCCTCCAGGCACGGAACCCACTGAGCCACCAAGGCGACTGGTGGCCGCTGCGGCCAGACTGAGTGAGATCCGAGCGCTGCGGAGACGGGTTTATCGAGAGCATGTTCTCGGATGGAGGCTCATGGTTCTCGGCTACGGCAAGCACATTTGGCATTCGTGCCGAGTACAAACATCGAGAACACTAAACCGAGTGTTCTGGACTTGAACCAAGAACGGCCTTTTTAGGGTGCACGAGGCGGGGCCCGTCATTGGTAGAACCCGGGTACAGTGCAGTATATGGGCTCCTCAAACAAACCCGGGTTAAAGCAAGAGAGCAATTGCAGTCGGGTTTTGTCCGTAGAAAATGTGAGTGCGTTCATGGCGTGAGAAGTTCACGGCGAAACCAATTTCTTTCGCCTATAAAACCCGGCTACAATCATTGCCTTCGGTTCTTACGTCGTCCCTTGGTTAAGAGAAACCCTGGTTTGTAGCTCTCACTGCATTGTAGCCGGGTTTTAGCGGAGTAAATGTGAATGCGTGCATAGCGTGAGCAGTTCACGGCGAAATTTTTTTTTTCGCCTATTAAACCCGGCTTCAAACAGTGCTTTCGATTTATACATCGGCTGCGGCTTCAAAGGGGCCCTGGATTTCTCATGTTTTCGAATTCTAGCCGGGTTTACGTAATATATAACTTGAACACTTCGTATTTTATCTTGTGCTATAACAAATTGGCTTGGTTTTTGCGCGTGGTGTAAGAAATCGCGGGTGACCCAACGTGTTCTGCTATGACCGACTAACACTGCTCATTTACGAATCCACTCGCATCCCCTTCTGGCAACTTAATCAGCGGGTCTCTAGGTGGAAATAGATCCTCTTTCTGCATTTTATTTACTATTTTTCTACGCCCGCGTACGTACTATGTATTGTTCCCTGGCTATCTGGGGCGAAGGGGAAATACGTTGCCGGTGGCTGATGCCGCTATATTTGGGTATGCGTGAATAGGCCTCCTAGCAGCACCTCTCCACGACCTCGAGCGTGGAGTAGCGCCCCAGGAGTGGGTCAAAACTTAATTCACTGACAGTTCCTCAAGTTCTCCTTCAGCATCTCGGAGCTGAAATGAAGACCTACAGACCACAACTTGTCCAAAAGCTTTTCATAAACAAAGGAGGGAACCACTCGCAATTCCAGTTCTTTCTGATATGCTAGGCATTCACGCAGGAAAGTACGACAGTTCTCTTTTGTCCGACTGGGCTGGACGCAGCAACGGGAGATTGCTCCACAATGGCTGGAAATTAAGAAACGTTAGGAAAACATGCGATCGTGAGATGTGCTATAACACATGCAAAAAAATTATTTTCTACCCCGTGCTAAATTTTTAAAAAGGCGCAGCCACTGATTTAAGCGACGAAGCCAAATTTTTAGCGGTGGTGCTAAATATCTACCGCGCCACATTAGAGGCGGCCGACTTGGCTTAGCTTGCGTGCTAAAATGTTGTAGCTGCGGCACTATTAGCTGGAGAGCTGAAATTTTAGGTTTATGGTCCAAACTTTTGCTACGTTGCAATCCTTTTTTCTGCGTGCAGTTTAGATAACGGACACTCACAAGTTGTCATGCCAATGATCCGCTGGCTCGACCATGGGGTCTTCTAACGGTTTCAACAGTCTGAACCGTCGATGATGATCGGACAGAACACAGAAAACAAGGTAGGCGTACGCCAGACCGCGTCGTGGCGTAACAGGCTTCGCTCAGCGCGAATCACTGTTCCGCCACTCCACGCCTGGTGCACGCCCACCTTGGCCTGCCGGCGGCTGTCTTCTGACGAGTAAGACCCTGCGAAGCCAACCACTCAGTAGGACGCCCTGCGGTCGGACGTATCTTACACTGCCTTTTTGTCATCGGCGCCCGTTAACCTTTACTAAACTACCCTTACCTAACTGGGCCTAACCTACCCACGCCTCCACTAACCTAACCGAGCGTAACCCACTCGAGTCACTGATCCGCTGCTCGACGACTCTCGAGGACGGGGTCCCTGGTGTCGCGACCGGAGGCTGTATTCGTTCGCCATACCCATACCATGCCTTTGTGCAGTGCCGCAAACCCCATTTCTATATGACACTTAGTTCTCGAGTTTCATCGGTCGTTTTGTGCTCCACGAGGACGGGGTCCCTAGTCTCGAGACCAGTGGCTGTACTCGTTTACAGCCTCCCCCCCCCCCCCAAGCTCTCCGCAAAAACTCAAAGCTCTTCTCTCTAAAACGCATCGCTTACTTGGTTCTCGAGTTACAATGTTTTTACAATGTGGGTCTCGAGGACGGGTCGCATGGCCCCGAGAGCGGTAGGCGTGGTGTGGTGCCCTTGTTTCCAATTGCCGCGGCCCGCAAAGTCCAACGTCGAAAACCGCAAGTCGGTACCTGATACCGTTCAAAACATAGAAGCTGGCTCTCGAGCACGGGGTGCGTGGTCTGGAGAGGAGTCGTCCGAGTGGGGTGCCCCTCTTTTCCTTTGCCGCGGCCCGCCAATGCCAATGTCGAAAACCGCACGACGCTAGGCCGTACCGTCTAAAAGATGCTAGTAGGAAGATGTGGTCCAAGTTTTAGCCTTTCACGACAATATAATAGTGGCGAGCCGACCGGAAGACCCCTCCGCGCCCCGCCCTCCCCTCCCCCCACGCTTCGGGGCTACCTGCTCCTCTGTCTCTCTCGCTCTTATGGGGCCCGGCTAACCGTTCTCGAGAAATTGCGCGGACAGACAGACAGACACATAGACAGACAAAACATTTTTGAGCTAGTCGGTCCAGGGCTTCGCTATCGCTCAGCCAATCAGACCTCGCGTGTGCAAGAGGCACTACGAATGCCATTCGATTTTACAGGTTCGTGTCACTACTTATATAACGACTGCCACAAATCACCCAGATCCAGGCGATGAACGTCCTCTTTCGGGACTATGACGTTATATTTATTGCCCGATGGGTCGAACAGCTCACAATTAACCTTCCCTTCGTCCATTTCGTGCAATCCTTGTGATTCCCGCCACCCGCCACAAACGAAACCGAATCCAGACCGACGACCCGAATGCTGCCGAACGCTTTGAAACCGGTCGACTTCTAACGAAGAGCCGGTGACCCCCCACCCCACGCTCCATGCAGCCCTCCCTGCCGTCTCGCTCTTTCGCTCACGCTCTCGCCTGCGCTCTCGCAAGCGTCGCGTAAGTGGCCGGCCGCAGTAACCCTACGAGTAGGACCCGGCGGGGCCGGTCAGTCAGTGCGGCGCTCTGCTGGTGCAGTCTTTTCAGGCGGACGCACCTACGCTTGTATTCTAGCAGCCAACAGCATCTGACGTTATTCTTTGATTTTCGACGCCCCTCGGCCAGTCCTGCGCTGCGGGTCTTACAAGCCACTGATCCGACCCTCACGCCCACCCACTTGCTTTTTAGACCGTCCCGACTCGTTTCGGCAGAAACGGACATGAGAAGGGCTTATAGTGTTATGTCAGGTGTTTCTTCGAGCGGGCGTGAGTTCGCTGAATTATCATTAACAGAAAATCTTCAAATTTGGAGGACAGGCTTCTTTTATTACGTAAATAAATGCACGGTGGAAACAATTTTCAAATTTTGTCGCGTTTCTGTTTTCTGAGATTTGTTTATTTGATAAGCTAGGGTTGGCCGCTGCGTGTGGTGCGCGTGCAAGGCGCATTTCGTCGCGAGTCGGGACGGGCTAACACCCACAAAAGCCCATTCTTGTCACATTTGCATCGGTTCATGAGCAAATTGCTCTTCACTTTTGCAAGAGCATTTTGCTCTTGATCTCTTGGTATTTAGATGTAGCTGTGGGTTGCTCTTGCATTGACATTTGCTCTTGATGGTTGCCCCGAAGTAGAGTCCTCCATTGTAAGAGAAGGCCAAATGGCGGCCGGGCTGGTGAGCAGAAAATTTCTCATACTGCGAACAAAATGGCGGCCGTCGGCTGCTAGGCCAGCTGGTTTCCTGTTCTGGCTGCTGGACCGCAGGGTGGCGAGTGCGAGTGGTGTCGTGTGTCGTGTGTGCTGAATGTGAATGGTGAAAGCTGAAATATGGGGTACAACAGGTGTTCGGCACCGGGGTGCACTACTAGACCGGGGAGGGGAACAATCTTTAAACAATTGCCAAAAGATCCAGGCCTTTTAAGACTTTGGTTAAAAAGTTTTCCTAAAGATCTGCGAGTGAACATGAGTGTGGCTATCTGCGAGGTGAGGAAGAAATCTGGCGTTCATTAATTTTTTAAATTGTTTATAGTACTTGTCACTCATCTAGAAATTGTTGTACCCAGGACCATTTTGATTCATTTCAATTTGAGAAACTTCGCGAAGATGGAAAAAAGAAGTTGAAGTTTTCAGCTGTGCCCTTTCTAACTGCTGGTTCTACTCCAAGGCGACCTTTACGAGATTTGAACTCCTCCCTAAACATAATTTGCCAAACTCCAGTTGCATCCCGTGCCCAGCAAGTACTTGGAAGTCTAGATTCAAACTCCTCCCTAAACATAATTAGCCAAACACCAGTTACAGAATCCCAGGTATGGTGCATAGCCAATGCAATGAAACATTTTGAAACTGAACTGAACTGATCCATGTGAACTGTAAACCTATGGCACTGAATTTGTAACTATTTATTTCCAGACTGAATATGACATGGACATGACTTTCAGTCCTAGTCTAAATTCCACCTTGATCTGCAATGATAGTTCTTTTAATGAATCTTCATATCACACCACACCACTCTCCTCAGATGAAGACAACGGAATGTTTAAACTTTCACCCCAGCCACAGCCTCTTACCTCTAAATCCACCTATGACAACCATGAAACTGAAGTGAGTGCTTCAACTGTCTGTTGAGTTTTTAAATCTGAAGTTCAAGGTGTAACTGACACTTGCTTTTTTAAAAAAAAATAAACTCAGGTACAGTTTGTTGCAACGTGGAGTGGCTGTGAGGTCATACTAGATGAGACAACAGGAATATTTTCATTTCAATCAGATTCATCAGATTTGCCTATCACAAATGACAACCCCGGTTCACAGGTGAGCTGAAGTTACTGGTAGGAAATTTACTACTTTAATTTTGCATAACAATGATGACATCTGATTTATGTTCCAGGTGCCTAATTTTGATGACTGCAAGTCTGATGCCATTGATAATGTGATGAATCTTGTTGTCAAGCAGCAAGCTGAACTGGAAAGAATGAGAGCGAAGCTAGAAGAGAAAGATGGGACGATTGCTCAACTACAAAGTGAAGTTCTGTTTCTGAGTGGCTCGTACAGTGACATATATCGTAAGAGATGTGAAGCAATGAGAAAGGCAATGGCCAGACTCAAGGAAGATATAAGGGAGGCCAATTATTCCCCATGGCTTAGTGAAACTCAGATGTTAAGACTTAAAAGGAAATCTAACCGTGGCTTAGCATGGACAACGGAAGACATTAGAGATGGTTTAATACTGAAAATGAAATGTGGTTCATCTGGCTATAGTGCCTTTGTACAAAGGTTTCCATTCCTTCCATCACTCTCCAGCTTGAAAAAGTCCGTCCAATTTATTCGTTTTGACAGTGGACTATTACATGAAGTCTTTGATTTGTTGGCAGAAATGCTGAAGAAATGCCAGATGCTTGAAAGGATTGCGAACTTGTGTTAGACGAAATGTCTTTGAAAGCAGAGCAACGCTACTGCCACAGCTTAAAGAAATTTGTTGGTCGAGTCACATTGCCAACACACACTGGTATTGCTGACAAAGGCCTAGTTATACTTCTGGCAGGGATTCAGAGGAGGTGGAAGGTGTCAGTGGCTGTTTACCTGTCCAAAAAGAGAAGCGAAGAAGTAAAAAAGCAGAAAGGAAAAAACTTGACCGGAGAAGCATACAGTGAAATAATTGATTCTGTTCTTGTAAAAGCTGCAAGTGTTGGTGCAAATGTAGTTGGAGTTACCAGTGATATGGGGGCGGACAATTTAGCATTGTGGAAGAGTAAGGGAGTGACAGGCTCTAAAAACAAGGATGTGGTTTCATCATTTCCCAACCCTGCTCGAGAAAATTTAAATGTTTATGTCCTCCCTGATGCTGTCCATTTAATGAAAGCTGCTAAGTCAATGATGGAGAGTAATAAAATTATTACCTTACCAGAAGATATTGTCGAAGAGGAGGGATTGCCATCTGCTATTGTAAACTATAATCACATAGATGATTTATTTCAGCATGAGGGTGGGAATGAATTGAAAGTAGCATTCCGCCTTAGAGATTATAACATTCATTGTAATAAACAATTTAAAAAAATGAATGTAGGAACAACCAAAGCTGTGCTGTGCCACAGGACTGGGGTTGGATTGAAATTGCTTGCTGAAGAAATGAATGACCCCACCTATGAAACAACAGGCTGGTTCATAATTTTGCTAAACACATTTTTTGAACTTGTCTTGTGCAGGCACAGGGGACTGGCTGTGTCTAAGTTCAATGAAGATGTTTATTTGAAGACTGTACAGTTAGTCTCAGGAGTTGCAGACATTTTTCACCGTATGAAGGTTGGACAAGATGGAGATTATAAACCTGCCCAGAGAGGCATGAGAGTTCTCTGCAAAAGTCTGTTAGGTTTGATTGAATATTTCCTCGGAGAAAGGAAATATGCCTATCTTATATTGGGACGTTTCACATCAGACTGCATAGAAAATCTCTTTTCATGTGTAAGACTCAGTCAGCCAATCCCCAATGCTGCCATGTTCCTGCAGTGTCTGAAAGACATTACACTTGCCCAATTTTCAGAGGCAGTGAAGGGTTCAAGCTATGATTATGAAGGAAATGAACCCCTACCAGTTGACTTTCTGCAAGAGGCAAGGCAGAGAGCCCACGACAGAGCTCTGACAAAATTCTCTGAGAGTGTACAAGAATTGATGGAAAACGCCATCAGACCCCATCAAGAATCTGATTATCAGATGCTAAGTCCATGGGAAAAAATGGTAGTTTATGACATGGCAGGAAGTGTCATCGCTGCCATACTAAAATCAAACTCAACAGTGTGTGAAATTTGCATTGGTGCTACTAAGTGGAAAGCAGACACCCCTCACCCGGCTGCCCTCATCACTAGAATGAAAAAGTTTACCTTGCTACGCTCAGAAGAAAATGCAATGCTACAAATCTGTGTGTCAGATGAAGTTTTTCATGCTATCTTGACAGCTGAGATTTCTTTCAGACTTTATCGAGAAAGAACCCTTAAGTTTGAATATGCAGATGTGAAGCAGTTCTTTGTGGAAAACCTTATGTATGTTTGGGGGAATTCTCTGATTCCCAGCTGCCATGAGCTGGGCAGAAAAATTTTGACTACTTATTTTGATGCTCGTTTGAAAGAATTTGGCAAGTTGAAGAGGGAAGTGGCTGACAAAGAAAATCAAGCCTCACGAAAGCCTCCAACGGTTAATAAAAGTAGTAAAAGTGTAGCTAAGCATGCCTTAGCTGACAGTGTGACAGTGTCTTCCTCTATTGTCCGATTGTGATAATCTGACAAATGTTGTGGTTTGGTAACAAATGTATTTTGTTTGTTACCTGATTCCTACTTAAATTGTTCACGTTCTGATTTGTGTTGTATTGTCAGTATTTTTAATTCTTGTGTTCTAGTTTTTAATTCCTTTTTGTAAGGCTGTGCTTGAGACGGATGAAGGTACCTGATTCTTCAATCATATCATACTTTAATTGTTCAAGTTCTAATTTGTGTTGTTGTAACACAGTGTCAGTATTTTAATTATTGTGTTCAATTTTTTAAATTCCTTTTTGTAAGGCTGTGCTTGAGACGGATGAAGGTACCTGATTCTTCAATCGTATCATACTTAAATTGTTCAAGTTCTAATTTGTGTTGTTGTAACACAGTGTCAGTATTTTAATTATTGTGTTCTATTTTTTAATTCCTTTTTGTAAGGCTGTGCTTGAGTCCTCTAGGCTGTGCTCGAGATGGATGTAGCTGTGAAAATACAGGGTACTATTTTTAATGATCTTACTGTTTCTATTGGTAATATTTTTTCTGTATTGATCACCTTGTTGTTATACATTTAAAGGACATTAAATTATTTCAGTCAACTTACTAGCAAGTGTTGTCTATATTTTACATACAGAAGTCACATCAAGTCTTAAGGTCTTTCAAAATTAAAAATTATGTAACCAAACTGTTAAACAGCTTAGGAAACACACACACTAAATACTTATTCATGTCTTTAAGACAATTGATAATATTCCACCAATCATGAAAAACATTGCACATATAAAAGTCAAATCATGACCCACAGAACATAAACATGCAGAAAATAAGCAGACAAACTGAACACAAAACCACAATTAAGTTAACCTCATACCAGACACACATACTTATAGTATTGTTCTGATTGGAAAGAGTTGCATTGAAACAGCATTTAAAGTCATAGACCTACTCCTCACACTTCTGGCTGGCATAGATTCCCCGCACTTTCTCCATAGATCTTGCATGCAGGTGTTCGAGGCAGAGACGATCAATGGTTAGATCCTTTATGATGCGGTCTTTGCGTTTTTCCTCTTCTTGAAGTTCTTTCATCATCTTATTATTCCGATCGACAAAGGACCTCTCAATTTATAAAAAGTCACCGCATCCTAGACAAACAATAATGGATGAATAAAAAAAAATACAGATAAAACCATTATGCAAATGAGATGTTGGGGATGCAAAGTGTAACCTACCATCTTATAGATGTGTTCTGTTCTGCCACTGGGGTCCTGGTGCTCCATATTTTATTTCAAGTGAATCTGCAGCAAATTAATTACGTTATTAATGAAGTGAATAACAAAGTTGATGCATTAACCATAACCTGCATCCAAATGTACTGGCTGGCAAAGCAGACAGTACTTCAGATAGCAAAGTAAGCTTGACTTAAGGAATAACTCGAAAAGGATGGTATCCGGATTATTTCCTTTGCAATTATTGGTAGGTAACTTACATTTGGAATGATACTTGAAGGATTTCGTCCGAGGAGACGCCGAACCCTCTGCACCTCTACTTTTGAGATTTAAGTTATTATCTAGAAACCGATATGATTGAATAAAAGAAAAAATCAAATCAGCACAGGGTACTATAAAGTGTTCAAAATTATCATTTGGGTCTACTCCCAAGCTATGTAATAATTAAAATCCTGGTATTGCACTCTTTAGGCTTGCTTCTTTCTTCATTTCATAACAACGAGGTGATCGTCGTCTGGTCGTCTGCTGTTGTCAGACGGCTGACAACAACCCGTATTTAGTTTAAAAGATTTCGCCCCAAATTGTGAGCTGCGCGGCGCGCGGAAAGGTGTGTGCGAAAGGAAAGGGAAGGTTCAGAGCAGCGCGGCGCTCTCCAGCGCTGTCCGTGCGGCCGGCGGCGGGCCGGCCGAGCCGAAGGGCCGAGCGCGGCCGAGGGAGATTCGGAGGGCTTCGGGTCCGCCCGGGTCCGGCGCGGGGACAGCGCAGGAAAGGCAGTCCGAAGTTGGGAGTAGAGTAAGAAGGTGTGTAGCGGTAGCGGTAAGGAGTGGAAGATGTAAGTGTAACGGCGGCGCTGCCGGCCTAGGACTAGGGACGGTAGTTGCTGCCTGCGTATCCTTGCAATATAATGATTAACTAAGTAATCCCCCGTGTTCTCCTTTGACATTGCCCCAAGAACGAGACCTAGTGAAAGCGATTAGAATCTCACCGCCCACGTGACAAACACACACTTAAAGTAGTCGTAGCTGGTACGAGAGGGACGCGCAGCGAGCGGGCCCCCGTGCTCAAGATTTTGCCAAGAGCTAGCCGAGCAGGCCGCTCTCCCACCACCCCTTTTCTGTACCACTACATTTGGCGCCCAACGTTAAAGATCCATGATTAGTAGCTTTAGTACTTATGTATTTAGAATATTGTGTGTTGTGTTTGCATTGCTCAACGTGGCGGTGCAGTTTTGAAGTGCAAGTGTTTTGAATTTTTTCAGTACCATTTCTCTTTGAACCATTTGTTCCTTTTTGTGATTCTGTGGGAATTTCTGCAGGCTATTTAAATACTTAGAGGTCTTGTTTTTGCGGTAATGTCGAGCACGTTTTTCAGCTTTGACTTTTGTTCTGATAATCAATTATTTCCCGGGTAATTTTTAGGTCATTTATGTTTTTCATCATTTATTCAGTGACTTTAGTAAGTTTGGAGGAAGTGCAATTTTTCAAGTCTTTTCAGTGATTCTGTCGTGATGCATTTTGTTTGTAAAATCATGTGCTAACCGTAAATTCAGTGTGGCGGGAGGGCCTTGTCCAGTGTTGTGCGACCGTAGTTTTCCTGTTTTCTGTATCGTCGTTTTCTAATTTTTTTTTTGATTTTTCGTAGTCACACATTTTGTTGTGCTTTTTGTTCCCTTGCCCTGTGCATTGGTATGCAGGGAATTTTGGAAGGGGGGAGATTTGCAGGCCAGCATCGCCTTGGCCGGCACGGCGCGGCGGCGATGGCACGGCGCGGTGGGGATGGCCCGCCGCCCGGACTGGCGCCGGCAGGGAGCTGTCAATCATAGGATTAGGGTCGGCGCGAGGGTCAGCGCACGCTACGACAACGGTGACTCCCCCACAGCACAAGTAAAGCAGACTAACGGTACCGTGCAAAATGGATACGCAGATAGCGAACGCTATAGAGGCGAGGGTTAAAGATGTGATGCGGATTATTATTGAGTTGGAAAAGTATCACGACATGATTTGGTACTACCGGTTTACTTTTCGATCAGAAGTAATTCAACTGGAGTGGATTATAAATGTTCGCGATTCGCTTTTTGGAAATTTGTTGGACCTCGAGGAATTTAAAAATGAATGTCTTAAACTGCGCCAAACTTTAAGATTTGGGAACGATCAGGAGCACGACAGTAGACTTACTGCAGTTTGCACTTTGTTTATGAAGTCTTATTTAATACCTAGTATCAATGAGATCTGGCGTGAAGTAGAAGATAAATTTTCGGGCTTCAAAGACAGAGTAAATAGAGATCCAGTTTACAGAATTCAACCGGATGGTCGGCAGCCAAGACGGTGGCCGCCTCCTTGGAGGAGTCAGGCAGCCGAGGACGAGGAGGAGCCGTGGCGGCGGCCGCCGCCGTGGATGTCGCCCCGTGAGTGGGAGCCCTGGCTGAGGACGCGGGCCCCGGGGAGCGGGGGGTCAGTGGATGCACCCCCGGCCGCGGGGCCGCGGCGGGAAGAGAGCCCGGGGAGGCGGAGTCGCGTACCCCTTTCCGGGCGGGTGAGTGAGAGGGAGAGTGTGGCGCAAGGGGGAGGCGGCGTCCAGCATGGCGTGGCGCCTCGCGGCCCGAGCGCCAGCGGTGGGTTGCCTACCCAGCAGGCGGTCGGACGGACTAAAGTCCCTCCGCCGGGCTGGAGGCGGACACTTGGGAGTGTGTGTGAGAGTAGCGGGACAGCCCGAGCGCAGGCCGGATGTTCCGGCGCGGCTCCGGAGCCCGCGGTTAGTGTTCAGGGTAAGTTGAGAAAAGGGGGAGGTTGCACCGTTGGAGGCGGCAGTGCAGTAAGCACGGAGGGCGGAGGGACGCGTGGAGCGTCGCCTGCCGTGCCCGAGCCCCACAGCGAGGCAGTCCTGCATGTGCGGCACGGACGAGGGGCTGCTCTCAGGGCCCCATCCGACCGACACGATTTGGTGGGTTTTGAGGAAAGCAAACGCTTGTCCAGTTTTGAGGTTAGAAGTCTTGCCGATGGACGCAGCGACGCAGCGGGGACGCCCGCGCTGCGTCAGCCGGCCGGCGAAGAAGTTGTTGCGTTCGGTGTCCCCGTGCCGCGGTCCATGTGTGATACGCGGGCGTTGGGAACCGAACTGGCGCCGAATGCCAGTGTTATGTGTTTTAACGCCAGGGGTCGCGAGGACGCCGCGGGAACCACCGCGAGTAGTCAGACGACCGGCGGAGAGTCGGCCTACGGGTCCGACAGTGTACTGGGGGGAAGTGGTGCACCTAGCGACCCCCCAGGGAATGGCCCTTGTTTTAGAGCCCCAGAGCATTCGTGCCGAGGGACCCAGGGCGGGTTCGCACAAGCAGTGAGTAAGCGCCGGGCAGGGAAACAAGCTCACCTCACCGGCCATCACGCTGTGCCATTTTGTAGTTTTTGGTCTAGCTCGCTACCGTGTGAAGTCGGCGCCGATGGCCACACGGGGAGCGCTAGCGTATATTGGAGTGACGCCGACTCCGAGTGTTCGGACGGCGATGTTAGTGTTTGTGGTCACAGAAGTAGTTCTGTAGGTAGTGAGTTCGATTGTGTTCTGAAGTTGAACAGGACAGCTGAGAGTGCAGGGGCGGCGAGTGTGTGCGGCCGGTCGCGGGGGCTTGTGAGTCCTGGCTGGGGCGGGCGCGCGCGCACGGCGTCAGCGTGTGTGAGTGACGCCGAGAGTCCGTTGGCGGCAGACGAGGCTGAGGCCCGTGGCCGCGGCGGGGACTCGACAGCGTGGCGGGGGGCGCCGGAGTGGGAGGCTCCGCGCCGCCCGCGGCCTGTGTGCGCGGAGCTGGGAGGTGGGGGCGCTGAGGAGGCAGCGCCGCCGCGCTCAGCCGCCGCGGGTGTGGCGCGGCCCGAGGAGGGGGGCCGCGAGAGGAGCTGGACGACGGGAGTCATCGCCGTCGCCAGCGTGGAGGCTCGGGGAGCCGGAGGGCCCGTGATGGGTCCGGGCGGGGAGGACGTCCGCGGCGCAGGAGAGGCAGCGCCGCGGCCGCCGTCCGCCGCCGAAGGGGTTGGGATCGTGCTGGCCGACGGAGAGCGCGATGACTCGCGGCCTCCGTGGGATCCCGGGGGACCCGGACGGAGCCAAGCGGGGGCGAGGCAGCCGGCCGCTGAGCCGGAGGGGCTGCCTACCCTTGAGGGCGATGTCGCCGAGTCGGGAGGGTTGCCTACCCTCCCGGCGGCAGTGCCGGGAGAGATGGCGACGGGAGTGGAAGATGCGGGCCCGGAATGGCGGCCCGGGTCCTCGGCTCCTGTGAAGTTGACGGCGTTGGCAGGCCCGACAGGCCAGGGGCTGCCGGCGCCGCGCGGGGGGAAGGTTGCGGAGCTGCAGCCCCCCCGGGGAAGTGATTGCAGCGGGGGTGGGTGGCTGAGCGCCCTCAGCCCGCGCTGGGCGGCAGAGGCCTGGCGGCCTCGGGTCCGGAAGCCTCCGGACAAGGCTGCGGCAGCAGGCGGTGGGCAGCGGGACGCTGTCCGCGAGTGGGAGAGGCAGGACCCCGTCCTGTCGGCCCCGCGGGAGCCACCGGATAAGTCGTGTAACGGCGGCGCTGCCGGCCTAGGACTAGGGACGGTAGTTGCTGCCTGCGTATCCTTGCAATATAATGATTAACTAAGTAATCCCCCCGTGTTCTCCTTTGACATTGCCCCAAGAACGAGACCTAGTGAAAGCGATTAGAATCTCACCGCCCACGTGACAAACACACACTTAAAGTAGTCGTAGCTGGTACGAGAGGGACGCGCAGCGAGCGGGCCCCCGTGCTCAAGATTTTGCCAAGAGCTAGCCGAGCAGGCCGCTCTCCCACCACTCCTTTTCCGTACCACTACACTATACCGCCATTTTGTTCGCACCGTTTCCGGTGGTTATGAGAAACGTCGCGTAGCGTTTTCCCCATTTGGCCTTCTCTTACAATGGAGGACTCTACCCCGAAGGTGTCAAGAAATTGCTACTTGCAAAAGTCAAGAGCATTTGTTCTTGGAAGTTTTAAGAGATGGCACGCTTCAATTTGAATTTCGCGCGGTGCAAAGAGCCTCGTTAGGAAACGGATCCCTGACCGGGAACGGAACCCGGCACCGCGCGCCGCCGCCGTCCCGCCGGACGCAACGCCTCAGCCCACTCAGCCACGCTGCCGCCGACGGTGTGGCGCGCCTGCCGTGCAGGGCAAGCGGGAGCCGCGCCGCCACCGTGCAGCAGAGCCAGCAGTCAGCAGAGCGGATCTCACAGACGGCATGCTGGCGGCTTGGCGCTGCGCCGCTCGCCTGCCCTCGCGATACTCCTCTGTGGCCACGGGGGTAGCGTGCGGCATCGAGGAGCGGTGGGTGTCGGGTTCGATATTCTGTCATTTCGCCGCGACAATATTGAATTTCTTTCACAAGTCGACGCCAAGTGCAAAAATCAAGAGTAAAATCAAGTAATGCTCTTGCGTTGCAACAAGAACGGCCTTTTCCGGGTGAAGGTTAGCGATTTTAATCGTTACAAAAATATGTACCACCGGACACATCTAGACTGACTTGAGGGGGGGAGGGACGGGCCAGATTTTTCTATATTTGACTACTTGTAAACATTATCCTGTGAGCCGTTTGAGCTGCGGTGCATCTGAGGTGAGGTTCACTTCGGTATAATGGAGGAAAGATGTGGTCCTAATTTGAGCTGTATACGTCTAGCTGTGCCCCGAAATTTGCGCGGACCAACAGCCAAAACAATATAAAGCCAGTCGGGTGAGGTCTTCGCTCTCGCTCACATGGGGATGCCCCGGGGTGTAGACTCAAAGTTCGATGAAACTGTTTTTTGCTGTATATACTGCTCACAAGAACCTCAGATACCAAATTTTCGCTGCCCTTATCGGCTAGTTCCGGAGATATTAATTTTTAAAGCATTGGCCGATATCTCGAAAACGGCTGAGGTTACGGCGTTTTCCTTGGATTTCAGTTCCTTAGGGCCCTGTATTTTGAATTTTTTTTAAATTCCTCGTTGACACCAGTTTCATTCAATTTAAGCCCGTTTTCATGCTTTATAAATTAATATCTCCGGAACTAGCCGATAAGGGCAGCTAAAATTTTGTATCTGGGGGTCTTGTGGGCAGTATATACTCAAAAACAAGTTTCGTCGAATTCTATGTCTGACACCTCGGGACATCCCCTTGTCAGCTAAAAGAGTACTGCAACTCTCGAGCATTCGGGTCCCGATAACCAACGCCACCTGCCCTTGCCCAGGATCCAAGTTTCGGAGCCGGGCGGCCACCGCGGCAGACCTGCGGCACCTCTTCGACAAGCCCGCCGAGCCCGTGTTCTCCCCGCGGGGGACGTGTCGTCGGGTGGCGTTCGACGTCCCCGTCAGCTACCTGGTAAGGCTTATTCACTGTTAAAAATTGAGTGCGGAATATGAGCACCGAAGAGTCCTAGATTTTTTTGGTTGGAACTGTCCGTTGCGTCTCGGGAGAATCAGTGCGTTACGGAACTGTTCGACTTCATGAATACGGCTCGACGGTTGCGAGCCATACATCATTTTGGCCAACAAATCAGTAACTTTTGGAAACATTCCTAAAAAAGTGCGGAACATTCTGTGGCAGAGCTTTCCGTACCTCACTGTTAGAAAAATGTCTGGGAAATCACGAAGGATCAGTTGCTAATTTTATTTCCAACTGCCCTTCGGGAATTTCCAGAGAACCTTCAGGAATTCGCCAGATAAAATAACTTATCACTGGAAGTGTGCGTTCCTATGTGGCGTGATATTGTGGCTATTGTAGAAGGTAATGTGTCCTCTATCGAATCTGCTGCAGAGTTTTGCTCTTAGCAAAGTGAATCTCAAAATAACATACGTTGGGGGAAAACGAAAGATTAGTTGGTAAAAAAGTTTCCGGAGGGCTTCAGGAATTCCCAATATATTTTTAACAGTGCTGTCAAATACGGACATTACAATTACGGAGCGGTCCGTCGGCAGAACAT
>CM049597.1:480268-549722 GCA_026979955.1 Megalurothrips usitatus
AAAAGAAGCAGATCCGGTGTCGTGCATGTCCGGTGAACCTACCTTAGCACGCCAGTGGGGGTGTAGCTCATATGGTAGAGCGCTCGCTTCGCATGCGAGAGGGACGGGGATCGATGCCCCGCACCTCCATGCTTCATTTTGATTTCCTTATTTTCGACCAAGGTTTTCCGGGTGCGTTTTCGGTGCATGCTATGTATATCAGGTTTCGTCAGAAGTGTGTTGTCGTAGGACCTTGTTAGAAAGATGGTTAGTACCCTTGTGCGTCAGAAGAAAAAGCCAGCGTATGGGTTTCATGATGGGCAATTCGTGTTTTATTTTCTTCTATTTTTGTTAAAAAAAGAAAACCAAGAAGATAAAACAGAAAAGAAAACCGATTGATCTCGTGCAGAATTTAAGTGATGTGTGACTGTCAGAAATGGTACGGGACCCGATCAGCCAGCTAGATGTCGCGCAGCGCGTGTGCTCTGATATAGAAGCAAACCGAGGGGCAAAAGGAGGGACGGAAAAAAAGTGTCATTGCCCCCAGGGAGATTCGAACTCCCGACCCCCGGTTTACAAGACCGGTGCTCTAACCACTGAGCCATGGAGGCCACCTAAAGTTAAATCGCAAAGCACAACCCACGGCGACAACAGAAAAGAAGCAGATCCGGTGTCGTGCATGTCCGGTGAACCTACCTTAGCACGCCAGTGGGGGTGTAGCTCATATGGTAGAGCGCTCGCTTCGCATGCGAGAGGGACGGGGATCGATGCCCCGCACCTCCATGCTTCATTTTGATTTCCTTATTTTCGACCAAGGTTTTCCGGGTGCGTTTTCGGTGCATGCTATGTATATCAGGTTTCGTCAGAAGTGTGTTGTCGTAGGACCTTGTTAGAAAGATGTTTAGTACCCTTGTGCGTCAGAAGAAAAAGCCAGCGTATGGGTTTCATGATGGGCAATTCGTGTTTTATTTTCTTCTATTTTTGTTAAAAAAAGAAAACCAAGAAGATAAAACAGAAAAGAAAACCGATTGATCTCGTGCAGAATTTAAGTGATGTGTGACTGTCAGAAATGGTACGGGACCCGATCAGCCAGCTAGATGTCGCGCAGCGCGTGTGCTCTGAAATAGAAGCAAACCGAGGGGCAAAAGGAGGGACGGAAAAAAAGTGTCATTGCCCCCAGGGAGATTCGAACTCCCGACCCCCGGTTTACAAGACCGGTGCTCTAACCACTGAGCCATGGACATCATTTTTATTTTTATTTTTAATTTTAACAAAACACATAAATATCACAGATAGGTTTTTAAATGATGTATATCTTGAGGAAAGTTCTAGGAGATGGTGGCTCTTGCTCATGTCTGTTTTTTTTTTCTGTTTTGCGTTTCTGTTTCAGGCAGGCTGCAGTCCAGGGTCCTCTATTGCGGTGCCTCCGTCGCCGCCGTGGATTTGTGGATTGGAGCTGCGGCCTGTGTCCAGGGACCTCATCCTGGGACGCCGCTCACGCCTTTCTTCTCGGCCCCTGGAACACTTATTAGAAAGATGGTAAGACACACAGGAAGTCAGCGGTAGGCAGTGGGTCGATGTGGCTGGCACGGTTAAGCAAGGACTGCTGTTAGCGAAGCACTCAACTTCAGGGAAGGATCCTTTTTTTTTTTTTTTTCTTTTCTTCCCCGTGGACGTGGAAGATCTTGCTGTGGCCTCGCTCTGGGCAGCACGGCAGCATTCCCTTCTTGGACTACGGCGGAGGCCAGGCAGGTATCGATTCGGAGCTCGTTGCTGAAAGGTGTCCCGGATGGTGACTTCTGCGTTGATGGCGGGGGTGCCCTTCACGACCTCACCGCCCTCACCCCTCACGACCTCACCGCCCTCCTCCCTCACGGCCCGTAGGCGGGTCTTGGGGATCTCCGGGCGGGTATTGGCGGGTATTGGGGGTCTTGGGGCGTTTGTTGGCGGGTATTGGGGCGCCAGCCAGGGCAGTGTGCGCGGCCCTCACGGCCTCACCACCCTCCCCCCTCACGGCCTCACCGCCCTCCCCCCTCACGGCCCTTGGGCGGGTGTTGGGGATCGCAGGGCGGGTATTGGCGGGTCTTGGGGATCCTGGGGTGTCTGTTGGCGGGTGTTGGGCCGGCTCTTACCCCAGCGTCTCCCGGTGGACTATTGATCCTTCCACTCTTCTAGCGCGCGTGCCGCTCTTCTTGCCAGGATCGCGTTTACTTGCATAGTTCTCTCGCTGTCGTTTGCTTGCAGAGTTGGTCGGAGCAGCAGCTCCGGGGAGACGGCTGCTAGTGGCACTCCTGCCAGCGTCGCCAGCTGCCGCCTGCAGAGGGCCCACCCACGCTGACTGTCGGGGGAGCAGGATGTGAGCCGGTGGAGGAGCGTGTCCGTCTCGCCGCACTTCTCGCACCGGTCGTCCTCCGCCCTTCTGATCTTAAGCAGCCTGGTCCTGGTGGCGACTAGGTCGTTGACCACGCAGTACCACGCCGCTCTGTCGCTGTGGTCTAGAGCCTTGCTGCTGACTGCCGCCCAAACCGTTGTCCAGTCGCAGCCGGGGTTGTAGGCCTCGACACGGACCGGCGGTGCTGGGTTTCTGTCCAGCAGGGCGGCGTAGGCGCCCCTGGACAGGTCCCTGCCCAGAAGGGTGGGAGGAAGGGTGTCCTTGTATTCCATGAACTCCGCGAAGTACTGGAGTTTCTTCGGGACGCCGTTCCTGTAGTCGAAGAGCTCCTCCAGGGTTCTCAACCAGACTCCCGTGAAGCTTGGGGCCGCAGCTCTGGCGGCCGACTCCCAGCATCCCAGGAACATGGAGAGCGGCTTCCAGCGGTGGTGCAGGAGTGCCAGCCCCCCCTCGTGCGGTGCCCGGGACAGCCTCTCAAGCGGCACCATGAAGAAGCGGCCCGTCTTAAGGAAGGCGTACAGCGCGCTCCCTAGCTTCCCGGCTATGGCCTTCGGGCAGGGGAGGATTTGTGCAAGGTGCATGACAATGGGTAGCGCGTAAGTATTTACATAGACCACACGCTGGAGAAGGTTAAGCTTTTTGAGCCTCGCGTCGTTGAGCACCCCGTGCACGCGCCCAAGCCGTGCAGGCCAGTTAAGTTTCATCATTTCGGTTACAGAGCTGGCGAAGTGCACACCCAAGATCTTCACTCTGTCGACGTACTTGTATTGCAGTTGTTGGCGCCTGTCCCAGTCTCCAAGGGGGAGGGCCACCGTCTTGTCGACGTTAACTTCCAGGCCTGAGGCAGCGGAGAAGGCATTGAGCACTTGTGACAGCACTTCAGCGTCCTCGTGCTTGGCCAGAACGGCCACCGCATCATCCACGTAGGAGGACGTGGCGAGAGTGACCGGGGCTCCTGTTTCGGGGTGGTTTAGTGTCAACCCCTCCAGCCTCCTGGCCAGCGCCCTGATGAGGGGGCTGATTGCCACATTGAAGAGGACCATGGACAGCGGGCACCCCTGTCTAACTCCATTGCAGAGCAGGAAAGGTGCGGTGAGTTTCCTGTTGACGCTGGCCTGGGATGTTGCACCGGCGTACATGGATTGAAGGAGACTGATGAATTCTTGACTGATTCCCGCTTTTTCCAGGACCTTCCACATGAAAGAGTGGCGGACGTTATCGAAGGCCCCCTTCAGGTCCATCGAGACGATGCAGGCCCGGGTCCTCCTCCGCTTGTGTCCGTTGGTCAAGTCGATCATGGCCACTGCGTCCCTGATGTCACACAGCGCCGCGGACATGTTGCGCGCGTGCCCCCCGCGGACCTGTAGCGGGTGCAGCAGGCGGTCCTGCAGATCTTGCAGGCGGGCCTCCAGCACCCTGGAAATGAGCTTTCCGTCGGCATTGAGGAGAGTGATCGGGCGCAGGTCTTTAATGGTGGAGGGGTTGGCCACCTTTGGCACTAGGACCATTATGCCGAGTTTGTGGCTTGAAGCGACCTTTCTCCTGGCGATAATTTCGTTTGTCACCTCCAGGAAGTCTTTTTCGATTATGCCCCATGTGGCCTTGTAGAAGTCGGTCGGGATCCCGTCTTCGCCTGGTGATTTCCTCGGCTTGCTTCTCCTAAGGGCAGCGAGCAGCTCTTCAGGAGTGGCTGGCTTGAGCAGTGCCGCGTTGTCCTCCGCGTTGATGCACTCCGGGACCTCATCGAGCATACTTTCATCGCCTTGTGCCTCAGGGGTCGCCGCGAACTTGCTCTTGAAATGGCTGTGAACGTGCTTGGCGATGTCCTCGTGAGCAGTAAGTGCCCGCCCGTCTGCGCCCACCAGCACGTCGAGTTGCCTTTCTTTTCGTGCCCGGATTGTTCTCACGATGTGATGCAAGGAGGCGTTCTCGTTTGGGCAGAGATGTTCATCCTTGCCACTGTAGAGTGCCTTCTGCATCTGCCTGGTGTGTATGTCCTTGATTGCTGCCGTGACTTCCTTGATCCTGTTCTGCTCTTCCTCTTGCAGGTTGTCTTTGCTCGCGAGATCATCAAGGACATCTTGGTAAAACCTAAGAGTTTGTCTCTGGCTTTGTTTCAGGTGGGTGGAGAAGGCTGTGCAGAACTTCTTAATCTCAGGTTTCACGAGGGATTCCCACCATTCGACGACATCTCGTTTCCTTATGCTTGCGCGCTTGAGGTTTTCCCAGCGGTCTGCAAAGGATGGCAGGAAGGCCGGGTCCTGCAGGATTGTTGAATCCATCTTCCAGAGCTGGGACGGCTCTTGTGATCGTCGCCTTTGGAGCTCGGTCTGTAGGGTGATGACAACGCTCTTGTGGTCGCTTACAGGTGGCTGTTGGAGGCAGAGATTCTGTACTTTGCAGGCAAGGTCCTCTGTGAGCAGAAATCTGTCCAATCTTGATGCTGACGATGTTGTGCTGAAAGTGTATCCTGCTTGATTTGGGTTGATTCTTTTCCACACATCGACCAGATGTAAATCATTTGTGAGGGCTCTGAGCCCGGGCGATGGTGGCTGTTTTCCCGTGCACTCGTCTCGGGAGAGCACACAGTTAAGGTCGCCCCCGATAATCGTATCATCATCTGCATTGAGTAGCAGTGGTGCTATGGTGCTTTTAAAAAACTCCTCCCTTCCTTTTCTGTTTTGCGTGCCTGATGGCGCATACAGGTTGATGAGCGTCAGCTGGCCCAGTCTTGCTGTCATTCCCCGGCCGCACGGCAGCTTGCAGACGACGCGGAGTGGCAGCGCTGCCTTCCAGAGGATCGCCGTTCCTCTGTTTCCAGTTCCGAGGTTCACCGCCCCCCGCCATCCAGCGAAGGTCAGCGAAGCGGTGGCTACCTCCTGCAGAAAGACTACGTCAGCGCCCGTTGTGCGGATGAAGCCTTCAAGGGTGAGTAGGTTGACGTTGGATAAGATTGCACATATGTTGAGAGTAAGCAATTTCAGTCTACTTGTTGCCATTTTTTTTGGGTTGGGGTTTTTTGACAGATTTGGTGTTTCTCTGTGTTTCCGTATCATTTGGGCTGCTCGCAGCACGCTTTGTGCTCCCCTTTTTCAGGAACGCGTCAGCTTGCTCCCTGCTGTTTGCCCGCATAGCCCTGGTCACCGCCTGCTTTGGAGTCCAGCACGTATTGAGGGGCGCTCCGATCTTTTTCCTTTGCCTAGTAGGTACAGTTTTCTCTGATTTCTCCTCCTCATCCTTCTCCCAAAACTTGCTCCCAGTCTCGACAGGTGTGCTGCACGCCGATGCCCAAGATTGTTCCCTGCTCGTGTCCAGGCTTGACATTGGCCAAAAGCCGGTTCTGGATTCCAGCGCGGGGTCTGGTGCCGGCTCCGCGGGCGAAAAAAGTGTCTCCCCCACCGGGTTCCGAACCTCCTCCCCTCCCGTGGTGGCGGCTCCTACGGCTAAGTCAGGGTCAGGCGTGTTCTCAGAGAGAGAAAGCAGGGACGGAAAAAAAGTGTCATTGCCCCCAGGGAGATTCGAACTCCCGACCCCCGGTTTACAAGACCGGTGCTCTAACCACTGAGCCATGGAGGCCACCTAAAGTTAAATCGCAAAGCACAACCCACGGCGACAACAGAAAAGAAGCAGATCCGGTGTCGTGCATGTCCGGTGAACCTACCTTAGCACGCCAGTGGGGGTGTAGCTCATATGGTAGAGCGCTCGCTTCGCATGCGAGAGGGACGGGGATCGATGCCCCGCACCTCCATGCTTCATTTTGATTTCCTTATTTTCGACCATGGTTTTCCGGGTGCGTTTTCGGTGCATGCTATGTATATCAGGTTTCGTCAGAAGTGTGTTGTCGTAGGACCTTGTTAGAAAGATGTTCAGTACCCTTGTGCGTCAGAAGAAAAAGCCAGCGTATGGGTTTCATGATGGGCAATTCGTGTTTTATTTTCTTCTATTTTTGTTAAAAAAAGAAAACCAAGAAGATAAAACAGAAAAGAAAACCGATTGATCTCGTGCAGAATTTAAGTGATGTGTGACTGTCAGAAATGGTACGGGACCCGATCAGCCAGCTAGATGTCGCGCAGCGCGTGTGCTCTGAAATAGAAGCAAACCGAGGGGCAAAAGGAGGGACGGAAAAAAAGTGTCATTGCCCCCAGGGAGATTCGAACTCCCGACCCCCGGTTTACAAGACCGGTGCTCTAACCACTGAGCCATGGAGGCCACCTAAAGTAAGATCGCAAAGCACAACCCACGGCGACAACAGAAAAGAAGCAGATCCGGTGTCGTGCATGTCCGGTGAACCTACCTTAGCACGCCAGTGGGGGTGTAGCTCATATGGTAGAGCGCTCGCTTCGCATGCGAGAGGGACGGGGATCGATGCCCCGCACCTCCATGCTTCATTTTGATTTCCTTATTTTCGACCAAGGTTTTCCGGGTGCGTTTTCGGTGCATGCTATGTATATCAGGTTTCGTCAGAAGTGTGTTGTCGTAGGACCTTGTTAGAAAGATGGTCAGTACCCTTGTGCGTCAGAAGAAAAAGCCAGCGTATGGGTTTCATGATGGGCAATTCGTGTTTTATTTTCTTCTATTTTTGTTAAAAAAAGAAAACCAAGAAGATAAAACAGAAAAGAAAACCGATTGATCTCGTGCAGAATTTAAGTGATGTGTGACTGTCAGAAATGGTACGGGACCCGATCAGCCAGCTAGATGTCGCGCAGCGCGTGTGCTCTGAAATAGAAGCAAACCGAGGGGCAAAAGGAGGGACGGAAAAAAAGTGTCATTGCCCCCAGGGAGATTCGAACTCCCGACCCCCGGTTTACAAGACCGGTGCTCTAACCACTGAGCCATGGAGGCCACCTAAAGTAAGATCGCAAAGCACAACCCACGGCGACAACAGAAAAGAAGCAGATCCGGTGTCGTGCATGTCCGGTGAACCTACCTTAGCACGCCAGTGGGGGTGTAGCTCATATGGTAGAGCGCTCGCTTCGCATGCGAGAGGGACGGGGATCGATGCCCCGCACCTCCATGCTTCATTTTGATTTCCTTATTTTCGACCAAGGTTTTCCGGGTGCGTTTTCGGTGCATGCTATGTATATCAGGTTTCGTCAGAAGTGTGTTGTCGTAGGACCTTGTTAGAAAGATGTTTAGTACCCTTGTGCGTCAGAAGAAAAAGCCAGCGTATGGGTTTCATGATGGGCAATTCGTGTTTTATTTTCTTCTATTTTTGTTAAAAAAAGAAAACCAAGAAGATAAAACAGAAAAGAAAACCGATTGATCTCGTGCAGAATTTAAGTGATGTGTGACTGTCAGAAATGGTACGGGACCCGATCAGCCAGCTAGATGTCGCGCAGCGCGTGTGCTCTGAAATAGAAGCAAACCGAGGGGCAAAAGGAGGGACGGAAAAAAAGTGTCATTGCCCCCAGGGAGATTCGAACTCCCGACCCCCGGTTTACAAGACCGGTGCTCTAACCACTGAGCCATGGAGGCCACCTAAAGTTAAATCGCAAAGCACAACCCACGGCGACAACAGAAAAGAAGCAGATCCGGTGTCGTGCATGTCCGGTGAACCTACCTTAGCACGCCAGTGGGGGTGTAGCTCATATGGTAGAGCGCTCGCTTCGCATGCGAGAGGGACGGGGATCGATGCCCCGCACCTCCATGCTTCATTTTGATTTCCTTATTTTCGACCAAGGTTTTCCGGGTGCGTTTTCGGTGCATGCTATGTATATCAGGTTTCGTCAGAAGTGTGTTGTCGTAGGACCTTGTTAGAAAGATGGTCAGTACCCTTGTGCGTCAGAAGAAAAAGCCAGCGTATGGGTTTCATGATGGGCAATTCGTGTTTTATTTTCTTCTATTTTTGTTAAAAAAAGAAAACCAAGAAGATAAAACAGAAAAGAAAACCGATTGATCTCGTGCAGAATTTAAGTGATGTGTGACTGTCAGAAATGGTACGGGACCCGATCAGCCAGCTAGATGTCGCGCAGCGCGTGTGCTCTGAAATAGAAGCAAACCGAGGGGCAAAAGGAGGGACGGAAAAAAAGTGTCATTGCCCCCAGGGAGATTCGAACTCCCGACCCCCGGTTTACAAGACCGGTGCTCTAACCACTGAGCCATGGAGGCCACCTAAAGTTAAATCGCAAAGCACAACCCACGGCGACAACAGAAAAGAAGCAGATCCGGTGTCGTGCATGTCCGGTGAACCTACCTTAGCACGCCAGTGGGGGTGTAGCTCATATGGTAGAGCGCTCGCTTCGCATGCGAGAGGGACGGGGATCGATGCCCCGCACCTCCATGCTTCATTTTGATTTCCTTATTTTCGACCAAGGTTTTCCGGGTGCGTTTTCGGTGCATGCTATGTATATCAGGTTTCGTCAGAAGTGTGTTGTCGTAGGACCTTGTTAGAAAGATGGTCAGTACCCTTGTGCGTCAGAAGAAAAAGCCAGCGTATGGGTTTCATGATGGGCAATTCGTGTTTTATTTTCTTCTATTTTTGTTAAAAAAAGAAAACCAAGAAGATAAAACAGAAAAGAAAACCGATTGATCTCGTGCAGAATTTAAGTGATGTGTGACTGTCAGAAATGGTACGGGACCCGATCAGCCAGCTAGATGTCGCGCAGCGCGTGTGCTCTGAAATAGAAGCAAACCGAGGGGCAAAAGGAGGGACGGAAAAAAAGTGTCATTGCCCCCAGGGAGATTCGAACTCCCGACCCCCGGTTTACAAGACCGGTGCTCTAACCACTGAGCCATGGAGGCCACCTAAAGTTAAATCGCAAAGCACAACCCACGGCGACAACAGAAAAGAAGCAGATCCGGTGTCGTGCATGTCCGGTGAACCTACCTTAGCACGCCAGTGGGGGTGTAGCTCATATGGTAGAGCGCTCGCTTCGCATGCGAGAGGGACGGGGATCGATGCCCCGCACCTCCATGCTTCATTTTGATTTCCTTATTTTCGACCAAGGTTTTCCGGGTGCGTTTTCGGTGCATGCTATGTATATCAGGTTTCGTCAGAAGTGTGTTGTCGTAGGACCTTGTTAGAAAGATGTTCAGTACCCTTGTGCGTCAGAAGAAAAAGCCAGCGTATGGGTTTCATGATGGGCAATTCGTGTTTTATTTTCTTCTATTTTTGTTAAAAAAAGAAAACCAAGAAGATAAAAACAGAAAAGAAAACCGATTGATCTCGTGCAGAATTTAAGTGATGTGTGACTGTCAGAAATGGTACGGGACCCGATCAGCCAGCTAGATGTCGCGCAGCGCGTGTGCTCTGAAATAGAAGCAAACCGAGGGGCAAAAGGAGGGACGGAAAAAAAGTGTCATTGCCCCCAGGGAGATTCGAACTCCCGACCCCCGGTTTACAAGACCGGTGCTCTAACCACTGAGCCATGGAGGCCACCTAAAGTTAAATCGCAAAGCACAACCCACGGCGACAACAGAAAAGAAGCAGATCCGGTGTCGTGCATGTCCGGTGAACCTACCTTAGCACGCCAGTGGGGGTGTAGCTCATATGGTAGAGCGCTCGCTTCGCATGCGAGAGGGACGGGGATCGATGCCCCGCACCTCCATGCTTCATTTTGATTTCCTTATTTTCGACCAAGGTTTTCCGGGTGCGTTTTCGGTGCATGCTATGTATATCAGGTTTCGTCAGAAGTGTGTTGTCGTAGGACCTTGTTAGAAAGATGGTCAGTACCCTTGTGCGTCAGAAGAAAAAGCCAGCGTATGGGTTTCATGATGGGCAATTCGTGTTTTATTTTCTTCTATTTTTGTTAAAAAAAGAAAACCAAGAAGATAAAACAGAAAAGAAAACCGATTGATCTCGTGCAGAATTTAAGTGATGTGTGACTGTCAGAAATGGTACGGGACCCGATCAGCCAGCTAGATGTCGCGCAGCGCGTGTGCTCTGAAATAGAAGCAAACCGAGGGGCAAAAGGAGGGACGGAAAAAAAGTGTCATTGCCCCCAGGGAGATTCGAACTCCCGACCCCCGGTTTACAAGACCGGTGCTCTAACCACTGAGCCATGGAGGCCACCTAAAGTTAAATCGCAAAGCACAACCCACGGCGACAACAGAAAAGAAGCAGATCCGGTGTCGTGCATGTCCGGTGAACCTACCTTAGCACGCCAGTGGGGGTGTAGCTCATATGGTAGAGCGCTCGCTTCGCATGCGAGAGGGACGGGGATCGATGCCCCGCACCTCCATGCTTCATTTTGATTTCCTTATTTTCGACCAAGGTTTTCCGGGTGCGTTTTCGGTGCATGCTATGTATATCAGGTTTCGTCAGAAGTGTGTTGTCGTAGGACCTTGTTAGAAAGATGTTCAGTACCCTTGTGCGTCAGAAGAAAAAGCCAGCGTATGGGTTTCATGATGGGCAATTCGTGTTTTATTTTCTTCTATTTTTGTTAAAAAAAGAAAACCAAGAAGATAAAACAGAAAAGAAAACCGATTGATCTCGTGCAGAATTTAAGTGATGTGTGACTGTCAGAAATGGTACGGGACCCGATCAGCCAGCTAGATGTCGCGCAGCGCGTGTGCTCTGAAATAGAAGCAAACCGAGGGGCAAAAGGAGGGACGGAAAAAAAGTGTCATTGCCCCCAGGGAGATTCGAACTCCCGACCCCCGGTTTACAAGACCGGTGCTCTAACCACTGAGCCATGGAGGCCACCTAAAGTTAAATCGCAAAGCACAACCCACGGCGACAACAGAAAAGAAGCAGATCCGGTGTCGTGCATGTCCGGTGAACCTACCTTAGCACGCCAGTGGGGGTGTAGCTCATATGGTAGAGCGCTCGCTTCGCATGCGAGAGGGACGGGGATCGATGCCCCGCACCTCCATGCTTCATTTTGATTTCCTTATTTTCGACCAAGGTTTTCCGGGTGCGTTTTCGGTGCATGCTATGTATATCAGGTTTCGTCAGAAGTGTGTTGTCGTAGGACCTTGTTAGAAAGATGTTCAGTACCCTTGTGCGTCAGAAGAAAAAGCCAGCGTATGGGTTTCATGATGGGCAATTCGTGTTTTATTTTCTTCTATTTTTGTTAAAAAAAGAAAACCAAGAAGATAAAACAGAAAAGAAAACCGATTGATCTCGTGCAGAATTTAAGTGATGTGTGACTGTCAGAAATGGTACGGGACCCGATCAGCCAGCTAGATGTCGCGCAGCGCGTGTGCTCTGAAATAGAAGCAAACCGAGGGGCAAAAGGAGGGACGGAAAAAAAGTGTCATTGCCCCCAGGGAGATTCGAACTCCCGACCCCCGGTTTACAAGACCGGTGCTCTAACCACTGAGCCATGGAGGCCACCTAAAGTTAAATCGCAAAGCACAACCCACGGCGACAACAGAAAAGAAGCAGATCCGGTGTCGTGCATGTCCGGTGAACCTACCTTAGCACGCCAGTGGGGGTGTAGCTCATATGGTAGAGCGCTCGCTTCGCATGCGAGAGGGACGGGGATCGATGCCCCGCACCTCCATGCTTCATTTTGATTTCCTTATTTTCGACCAAGGTTTTCCGGGTGCGTTTTCGGTGCATGCTATGTATATCAGGTTTCGTCAGAAGTGTGTTGTCGTAGGACCTTGTTAGAAAGATGGTCAGTACCCTTGTGCGTCAGAAGAAAAAGCCAGCGTATGGGTTTCATGATGGGCAATTCGTGTTTTATTTTCTTCTATTTTTGTTAAAAAAAGAAAACCAAGAAGATAAAACAGAAAAGAAAACCGATTGATCTCGTGCAGAATTTAAGTGATGTGTGACTGTCAGAAATGGTACGGGACCCGATCAGCCAGCTAGATGTCGCGCAGCGCGTGTGCTCTGAAATAGAAGCAAACCGAGGGGCAAAAGGAGGGACGGAAAAAAAGTGTCATTGCCCCCAGGGAGATTCGAACTCCCGACCCCCGGTTTACAAGACCGGTGCTCTAACCACTGAGCCATGGAGGCCACCTAAAGTTAAATCGCAAAGCACAACCCACGGCGACAACAGAAAAGAAGCAGATCCGGTGTCGTGCATGTCCGGTGAACCTACCTTAGCACGCCAGTGGGGGTGTAGCTCATATGGTAGAGCGCTCGCTTCGCATGCGAGAGGGACGGGGATCGATGCCCCGCACCTCCATGCTTCATTTTGATTTCCTTATTTTCGACCAAGGTTTTCCGGGTGCGTTTTCGGTGCATGCTATGTATATCAGGTTTCGTCAGAAGTGTGTTGTCGTAGGACCTTGTTAGAAAGATGTTCAGTACCCTTGTGCGTCAGAAGAAAAAGCCAGCGTATGGGTTTCATGATGGGCAATTCGTGTTTTATTTTCTTCTATTTTTGTTAAAAAAAGAAAACCAAGAAGATAAAACAGAAAAGAAAACCGATTGATCTCGTGCAGAATTTAAGTGATGTGTGACTGTCAGAAATGGTACGGGACCCGATCAGCCAGCTAGATGTCGCGCAGCGCGTGTGCTCTGAAATAGAAGCAAACCGAGGGGCAAAAGGAGGGACGGAAAAAAAGTGTCATTGCCCCCAGGGAGATTCGAACTCCCGACCCCCGGTTTACAAGACCGGTGCTCTAACCACTGAGCCATGGAGGCCACCTAAAGTAAATCGCAAAGCACAACCCACGGCGACAACAGAAAAGAAGCAGATCCGGTGTCGTGCATGTCCGGTGAACCTACCTTAGCACGCCAGTGGGGGTGTAGCTCATATGGTAGAGCGCTCGCTTCGCATGCGAGAGGGACGGGGATCGATGCCCCGCACCTCCATGCTTCATTTTGATTTCCTTATTTTCGACCAAGGTTTTCCGGGTGCGTTTTCGGTGCATGCTATGTATATCAGGTTTCGTCAGAAGTGTGTTGTCGTAGGACCTTGTTAGAAAGATGGTCAGTACCCTTGTGCGTCAGAAGAAAAAGCCAGCGTATGGGTTTCATGATGGGCAATTCGTGTTTTATTTTCTTCTATTTTTGTTAAAAAAAGAAAACCAAGAAGATAAAACAGAAAAGAAAACCGATTGATCTCGTGCAGAATTTAAGTGATGTGTGACTGTCAGAAATGGTACGGGACCCGATCAGCCAGCTAGATGTCGCGCAGCGCGTGTGCTCTGAAATAGAAGCAAACCGAGGGGCAAAAGGAGGGACGGAAAAAAAGTGTCATTGCCCCCAGGGAGATTCGAACTCCCGACCCCCGGTTTACAAGACCGGTGCTCTAACCACTGAGCCATGGAGGCCACCTAAAGTAAATCGCAAAGCACAACCCACGGCGACAACAGAAAAGAAGCAGATCCGGTGTCGTGCATGTCCGGTGAACCTACCTTAGCACGCCAGTGGGGGTGTAGCTCATATGGTAGAGCGCTCGCTTCGCATGCGAGAGGGACGGGGATCGATGCCCCGCACCTCCATGCTTCATTTTGATTTCCTTATTTTCGACCAAGGTTTTCCGGGTGCGTTTTCGGTGCATGCTATGTATATCAGGTTTCGTCAGAAGTGTGTTGTCGTAGGACCTTGTTAGAAAGATGGTCAGTACCCTTGTGCGTCAGAAGAAAAAGCCAGCGTATGGGTTTCATGATGGGCAATTCGTGTTTTATTTTCTTCTATTTTTGTTAAAAAAAGAAAACCAAGAAGATAAAACAGAAAAGAAAACCGATTGATCTCGTGCAGAATTTAAGTGATGTGTGACTGTCAGAAATGGTACGGGACCCGATCAGCCAGCTAGATGTCGCGCAGCGCGTGTGCTCTGAAATAGAAGCAAACCGAGGGGCAAAAGGAGGGACGGAAAAAAAGTGTCATTGCCCCCAGGGAGATTCGAACTCCCGACCCCCGGTTTACAAGACCGGTGCTCTAACCACTGAGCCATGGAGGCCACCTAAAGTAAATCGCAAAGCACAACCCACGGCGACAACAGAAAAGAAGCAGATCCGGTGTCGTGCATGTCCGGTGAACCTACCTTAGCACGCCAGTGGGGGTGTAGCTCATATGGTAGAGCGCTCGCTTCGCATGCGAGAGGGACGGGGATCGATGCCCCGCACCTCCATGCTTCATTTTGATTTCCTTATTTTCGACCAAGGTTTTCCGGGTGCGTTTTCGGTGCATGCTATGTATATCAGGTTTCGTCAGAAGTGTGTTGTCGTAGGACCTTGTTAGAAAGATGGTCAGTACCCTTGTGCGTCAGAAGAAAAAGCCAGCGTATGGGTTTCATGATGGGCAATTCGTGTTTTATTTTCTTCTATTTTTGTTAAAAAAAGAAAACCAAGAAGATAAAACAGAAAAGAAAACCGATTGATCTCGTGCAGAATTTAAGTGATGTGTGACTGTCAGAAATGGTACGGGACCCGATCAGCCAGCTAGATGTCGCGCAGCGCGTGTGCTCTGATATAGAAGCAAACCGAGGGGCAAAAGGAGGGACGGAAAAAAAGTGTCATTGCCCCCAGGGAGATTCGAACTCCCGACCCCCGGTTTACAAGACCGGTGCTCTAACCACTGAGCCATGGAGGCCACCTAAAGTTAAAATCGCAAAGCACAACCCACGGCGACAACAGAAAAGAAGCAGATCCGGTGTCGTGCATGTCCGGTGAACCTACCTTAGCACGCCAGTGGGGGTGTAGCTCATATGGTAGAGCGCTCGCTTCGCATGCGAGAGGGACGGGGATCGATGCCCCGCACCTCCATGCTTCATTTTGATTTCCTTATTTTCGACCAAGGTTTTCCGGGTGCGTTTTCGGTGCATGCTATGTATATCAGGTTTCGTCAGAAGTGTGTTGTCGTAGGACCTTGTTAGAAAGATGGTCAGTACCCTTGTGCGTCAGAAGAAAAAGCCAGCGTATGGGTTTCATGATGGGCAATTCGTGTTTTATTTTCTTCTATTTTTGTTAAAAAAAGAAAACCAAGAAGATAAAACAGAAAAGAAAACCGATTGATCTCGTGCAGAATTTAAGTGATGTGTGACTGTCAGAAATGGTACGGGACCCGATCAGCCAGCTAGATGTCGCGCAGCGCGTGTGCTCTGAAATAGAAGCAAACCGAGGGGCAAAAGGAGGGACGGAAAAAAAGTGTCATTGCCCCCAGGGAGATTCGAACTCCCGACCCCCGGTTTACAAGACCGGTGCTCTAACCACTGAGCCATGGAGGCCACCTAAAGTTAAATCGCAAAGCACAACCCACGGCGACAACAGAAAAGAAGCAGATCCGGTGTCGTGCATGTCCGGTGAACCTACCTTAGCACGCCAGTGGGGGTGTAGCTCATATGGTAGAGCGCTCGCTTCGCATGCGAGAGGGACGGGGATCGATGCCCCGCACCTCCATGCTTCATTTTGATTTCCTTATTTTCGACCAAGGTTTTCCGGGTGCGTTTTCGGTGCATGCTATGTATATCAGGTTTCGTCAGAAGTGTGTTGTCGTAGGACCTTGTTAGAAAGATGGTCAGTACCCTTGTGCGTCAGAAGAAAAAGCCAGCGTATGGGTTTCATGATGGGCAATTCGTGTTTTATTTTCTTCTATTTTTGTTAAAAAAAGAAAACCAAGAAGATAAAACAGAAAAGAAAACCGATTGATCTCGTGCAGAATTTAAGTGATGTGTGACTGTCAGAAATGGTACGGGACCCGATCAGCCAGCTAGATGTCGCGCAGCGCGTGTGCTCTGAAATAGAAGCAAACCGAGGGGCAAAAGGAGGGACGGAAAAAAAGTGTCATTGCCCCCAGGGAGATTCGAACTCCCGACCCCCGGTTTACAAGACCGGTGCTCTAACCACTGAGCCATGGAGGCCACCTAAAGTTAAATCGCAAAGCACAACCCACGGCGACAACAGAAAAGAAGCAGATCCGGTGTCGTGCATGTCCGGTGAACCTACCTTAGCACGCCAGTGGGGGTGTAGCTCATATGGTAGAGCGCTCGCTTCGCATGCGAGAGGGACGGGGATCGATGCCCCGCACCTCCATGCTTCATTTTGATTTCCTTATTTTCGACCAAGGTTTTCCGGGTGCGTTTTCGGTGCATGCTATGTATATCAGGTTTCGTCAGAAGTGTGTTGTCGTAGGACCTTGTTAGAAAGATGGTCAGTACCCTTGTGCGTCAGAAGAAAAAGCCAGCGTATGGGTTTCATGATGGGCAATTCGTGTTTTATTTTCTTCTATTTTTGTTAAAAAAAGAAAACCAAGAAGATAAAACAGAAAAGAAAACCGATTGATCTCGTGCAGAATTTAAGTGATGTGTGACTGTCAGAAATGGTACGGGACCCGATCAGCCAGCTAGATGTCGCGCAGCGCGTGTGCTCTGAAATAGAAGCAAACCGAGGGGCAAAAGGAGGGACGGAAAAAAAGTGTCATTGCCCCCAGGGAGATTCGAACTCCCGACCCCCGGTTTACAAGACCGGTGCTCTAACCACTGAGCCATGGAGGCCACCTAAAGTAAATCGCAAAGCACAACCCACGGCGACAACAGAAAAGAAGCAGATCCGGTGTCGTGCATGTCCGGTGAACCTACCTTAGCACGCCAGTGGGGGTGTAGCTCATATGGTAGAGCGCTCGCTTCGCATGCGAGAGGGACGGGGATCGATGCCCCGCACCTCCATGCTTCATTTTGATTTCCTTATTTTCGACCAAGGTTTTCCGGGTGCGTTTTCGGTGCATGCTATGTATATCAGGTTTCGTCAGAAGTGTGTTGTCGTAGGACCTTGTTAGAAAGATGGTCAGTACCCTTGTGCGTCAGAAGAAAAAGCCAGCGTATGGGTTTCATGATGGGCAATTCGTGTTTTATTTTCTTCTATTTTTGTTAAAAAAAGAAAACCAAGAAGATAAAACAGAAAAGAAAACCGATTGATCTCGTGCAGAATTTAAGTGATGTGTGACTGTCAGAAATGGTACGGGACCCGATCAGCCAGCTAGATGTCGCGCAGCGCGTGTGCTCTGAAATAGAAGCAAACCGAGGGGCAAAAGGAGGGACGGAAAAAAAGTGTCATTGCCCCCAGGGAGATTCGAACTCCCGACCCCCGGTTTACAAGACCGGTGCTCTAACCACTGAGCCATGGAGGCCACCTAAAGTAAATCGCAAAGCACAACCCACGGCGACAACAGAAAAGAAGCAGATCCGGTGTCGTGCATGTCCGGTGAACCTACCTTAGCACGCCAGTGGGGGTGTAGCTCATATGGTAGAGCGCTCGCTTCGCATGCGAGAGGGACGGGGATCGATGCCCCGCACCTCCATGCTTCATTTTGATTTCCTTATTTTCGACCAAGGTTTTCCGGGTGCGTTTTCGGTGCATGCTATGTATATCAGGTTTCGTCAGAAGTGTGTTGTCGTAGGACCTTGTTAGAAAGATGGTCAGTACCCTTGTGCGTCAGAAGAAAAAGCCAGCGTATGGGTTTCATGATGGGCAATTCGTGTTTTATTTTCTTCTATTTTTGTTAAAAAAAGAAAACCAAGAAGATAAAACAGAAAAGAAAACCGATTGATCTCGTGCAGAATTTAAGTGATGTGTGACTGTCAGAAATGGTACGGGACCCGATCAGCCAGCTAGATGTCGCGCAGCGCGTGTGCTCTGAAATAGAAGCAAACCGAGGGGCAAAAGGAGGGACGGAAAAAAAGTGTCATTGCCCCCAGGGAGATTCGAACTCCCGACCCCCGGTTTACAAGACCGGTGCTCTAACCACTGAGCCATGGAGGCCACCTAAAGTTAAATCGCAAAGCACAACCCACGGCGACAACAGAAAAGAAGCAGATCCGGTGTCGTGCATGTCCGGTGAACCTACCTTAGCACGCCAGTGGGGGTGTAGCTCATATGGTAGAGCGCTCGCTTCGCATGCGAGAGGGACGGGGATCGATGCCCCGCACCTCCATGCTTCATTTTGATTTCCTTATTTTCGACCAAGGTTTTCCGGGTGCGTTTTCGGTGCATGCTATGTATATCAGGTTTCGTCAGAAGTGTGTTGTCGTAGGACCTTGTTAGAAAGATGGTCAGTACCCTTGTGCGTCAGAAGAAAAAGCCAGCGTATGGGTTTCATGATGGGCAATTCGTGTTTTATTTTCTTCTATTTTTGTTAAAAAAAGAAAACCAAGAAGATAAAACAGAAAAGAAAACCGATTGATCTCGTGCAGAATTTAAGTGATGTGTGACTGTCAGAAATGGTACGGGACCCGATCAGCCAGCTAGATGTCGCGCAGCGCGTGTGCTCTGATATAGAAGCAAACCGAGGGGCAAAAGGAGGGACGGAAAAAAAGTGTCATTGCCCCCAGGGAGATTCGAACTCCCGACCCCCGGTTTACAAGACCGGTGCTCTAACCACTGAGCCATGGAGGCCACCTAAAGTAAATCGCAAAGCACAACCCACGGCGACAACAGAAAAGAAGCAGATCCGGTGTCGTGCATGTCCGGTGAACCTACCTTAGCACGCCAGTGGGGGTGTAGCTCATATGGTAGAGCGCTCGCTTCGCATGCGAGAGGGACGGGGATCGATGCCCCGCACCTCCATGCTTCATTTTGATTTCCTTATTTTCGACCAAGGTTTTCCGGGTGCGTTTTCGGTGCATGCTATGTATATCAGGTTTCGTCAGAAGTGTGTTGTCGTAGGACCTTGTTAGAAAGATGGTCAGTACCCTTGTGCGTCAGAAGAAAAAGCCAGCGTATGGGTTTCATGATGGGCAATTCGTGTTTTATTTTCTTCTATTTTTGTTAAAAAAAGAAAACCAAGAAGATAAAACAGAAAAGAAAACCGATTGATCTCGTGCAGAATTTAAGTGATGTGTGACTGTCAGAAATGGTACGGGACCCGATCAGCCAGCTAGATGTCGCGCAGCGCGTGTGCTCTGAAATAGAAGCAAACCGAGGGGCAAAAGGAGGGACGGAAAAAAAGTGTCATTGCCCCCAGGGAGATTCGAACTCCCGACCCCCGGTTTACAAGACCGGTGCTCTAACCACTGAGCCATGGAGGCCACCTAAAGTAAATCGCAAAGCACAACCCACGGCGACAACAGAAAAGAAGCAGATCCGGTGTCGTGCATGTCCGGTGAACCTACCTTAGCACGCCAGTGGGGGTGTAGCTCATATGGTAGAGCGCTCGCTTCGCATGCGAGAGGGACGGGGATCGATGCCCCGCACCTCCATGCTTCATTTTGATTTCCTTATTTTCGACCAAGGTTTTCCGGGTGCGTTTTCGGTGCATGCTATGTATATCAGGTTTCGTCAGAAGTGTGTTGTCGTAGGACCTTGTTAGAAAGATGGTCAGTACCCTTGTGCGTCAGAAGAAAAAGCCAGCGTATGGGTTTCATGATGGGCAATTCGTGTTTTATTTTCTTCTATTTTTGTTAAAAAAAGAAAACCAAGAAGATAAAACAGAAAAGAAAACCGATTGATCTCGTGCAGAATTTAAGTGATGTGTGACTGTCAGAAATGGTACGGGACCCGATCAGCCAGCTAGATGTCGCGCAGCGCGTGTGCTCTGAAATAGAAGCAAACCGAGGGGCAAAAGGAGGGACGGAAAAAAAGTGTCATTGCCCCCAGGGAGATTCGAACTCCCGACCCCCGGTTTACAAGACCGGTGCTCTAACCACTGAGCCATGGAGGCCACCTAAAGTTAAATCGCAAAGCACAACCCACGGCGACAACAGAAAAGAAGCAGATCCGGTGTCGTGCATGTCCGGTGAACCTACCTTAGCACGCCAGTGGGGGTGTAGCTCATATGGTAGAGCGCTCGCTTCGCATGCGAGAGGGACGGGGATCGATGCCCCGCACCTCCATGCTTCATTTTGATTTCCTTATTTTCGACCAAGGTTTTCCGGGTGCGTTTTCGGTGCATGCTATGTATATCAGGTTTCGTCAGAAGTGTGTTGTCGTAGGACCTTGTTAGAAAGATGGTCAGTACCCTTGTGCGTCAGAAGAAAAAGCCAGCGTATGGGTTTCATGATGGGCAATTCGTGTTTTATTTTCTTCTATTTTTGTTAAAAAAAGAAAACCAAGAAGATAAAACAGAAAAGAAAACCGATTGATCTCGTGCAGAATTTAAGTGATGTGTGACTGTCAGAAATGGTACGGGACCCGATCAGCCAGCTAGATGTCGCGCAGCGCGTGTGCTCTGAAATAGAAGCAAACCGAGGGGCAAAAGGAGGGACGGAAAAAAAGTGTCATTGCCCCCAGGGAGATTCGAACTCCCGACCCCCGGTTTACAAGACCGGTGCTCTAACCACTGAGCCATGGAGGCCACCTAAAGTAAGATCGCAAAGCACAACCCACGGCGACAACAGAAAAGAAGCAGATCCGGTGTCGTGCATGTCCGGTGAACCTACCTTAGCACGCCAGTGGGGGTGTAGCTCATATGGTAGAGCGCTCGCTTCGCATGCGAGAGGGACGGGGATCGATGCCCCGCACCTCCATGCTTCATTTTGATTTCCTTATTTTCGACCAAGGTTTTCCGGGTGCGTTTTCGGTGCATGCTATGTATATCAGGTTTCGTCAGAAGTGTGTTGTCGTAGGACCTTGTTAGAAAGATGGTCAGTACCCTTGTGCGTCAGAAGAAAAAGCCAGCGTATGGGTTTCATGATGGGCAATTCGTGTTTTATTTTCTTCTATTTTTGTTAAAAAAAGAAAACCAAGAAGATAAAACAGAAAAGAAAACCGATTGATCTCGTGCAGAATTTAAGTGATGTGTGACTGTCAGAAATGGTACGGGACCCGATCAGCCAGCTAGATGTCGCGCAGCGCGTGTGCTCTGAAATAGAAGCAAACCGAGGGGCAAAAGGAGGGACGGAAAAAAAGTGTCATTGCCCCCAGGGAGATTCGAACTCCCGACCCCCGGTTTACAAGACCGGTGCTCTAACCACTGAGCCATGGAGGCCACCTAAAGTAAGATCGCAAAGCACAACCCACGGCGACAACAGAAAAGAAGCAGATCCGGTGTCGTGCATGTCCGGTGAACCTACCTTAGCACGCCAGTGGGGGTGTAGCTCATATGGTAGAGCGCTCGCTTCGCATGCGAGAGGGACGGGGATCGATGCCCCGCACCTCCATGCTTCATTTTGATTTCCTTATTTTCGACCAAGGTTTTCCGGGTGCGTTTTCGGTGCATGCTATGTATATCAGGTTTCGTCAGAAGTGTGTTGTCGTAGGACCTTGTTAGAAAGATGGTCAGTACCCTTGTGCGTCAGAAGAAAAAGCCAGCGTATGGGTTTCATGATGGGCAATTCGTGTTTTATTTTCTTCTATTTTTGTTAAAAAAAGAAAACCAAGAAGATAAAACAGAAAAGAAAAACGATTGATCTCGTGCAGAATTTAAGTGATGTGTGACTGTCAGAAATGGTACGGGACCCGATCAGCCAGCTAGATGTCGCGCAGCGCGTGTGCTCTGAATAGAAGCAAACCGAGGGGCAAAAGGAGGGACGGAAAAAAAAGTGTCATTGCCCCCAGGGAGATTCGAACTCCCGACCCCCGGTTTACAAGACCGGTGCCCTATCAACTGAGCCATGGAGGCCACTGACACCGGATCTGCTTCCTTTTCTGCTGTCGCCGTCGGTTGTGCTTTTCGATCTTTCTTTAGGTGGCCTCCATGGCTCAGTGGGTGGGGGTGTCAGGAACATCGGTGATGCTCTCTGCGTCTTGAGGGATGCCGTCGCCATGGTGGACCTCACCAACATGTTCGACGGCCGCACGAAGACGATGGCCTGCCTAGTGTCCATGGACCTGCAGGGCGCCTTCGACAATGTGCGGCACTGCTTCATGTGGAAGGTGTTGCGAAAGGCAGGGCTGAGCCAAGATTTTATTCAGCTGGTACAGTCACTGTACGACGGCGCCACCACCCGCATTCAGGTGAACGGCGTCCTCACTGCGACGATCCACCTGCTCCGAGGCATCCACCAGGGCTGCCCGCTGAGCATGGTCCTCTTCAACCTCTGCATCAGCCCTCTGCTCCGTGCTCTGACCCGCAGACTGCACGGGCTGGGGCTGCCGGGGCCCCAGGACGGAGAGGAGGTCGTCCTCGCTGCCAGCAGCTACGTGGACGACGCCGTGGCGGTCCCCTCCACGCCCGAGGAGGGCGCTGTCTTCATGGAGTGCCTCGAGTCCTTCTTCGCAGCGTCAGGCCTCCATGCAAACCTGGAGAAGACAAAGGCTTTGGCTCTCGGCAGCTGGGATAGGAGAACAGCCCTGCCCTTCGCCTACGTGGAGAGCGTCAAGATTTTGGGGGTGGTCTTTGCGCCGTCGGTGGCCAAGATGGCCAGCCTCAACTGGCCGGGAAGACTTGCCACCTTCAGGGGCACTTTGGCAGACGCCCGGCTGCGCCGCCTCGACCTCCGCCAGCGCGTGGTGTACGTGAACACGTACTCCACGCCACTCCTGCTCTACGTTGCGCAGGTGCTGCCAATGCCGGCCGGCATCGCGGACCAGGTGAGGGCCGCCACGAAAAGGTTCCTCAGGGTCAACTGGCTGTTCACCGTGCCGCTGGAGCGGCTCGCCCGGCCGCCGCTGCAGGGGGGCCTCAACCTGCAGCACTATCGTTGGAAGCCCCTGTCCGGCTTCCTGTCGCGCTGGCAGAGCGCAGCATCCAGGGAGAGGCCGCTCTTTTGCGGGGCCTGGCTGCAGACGCTGCAGCAGCTCTACAGAGCAGGCGAGCGAGTGCTAGGCAAAATCGGCTACTTCAGGGCTTTTCTGAAGTACGAGGAGCATCTCACCAAGAACGATGTGGGCAAGGCCCTCACCAGAGAGACCCTGCAGTCACTCCTCCAGCGGCACCCGGCACCGCCCGTCCGTGCAGAACAGCACCACCCCGACGCAGAATGGAGCACCATCTGGAGGAACGTGGCGTGCAAGGCGGTGCCAGCCCCCATCCGCTCCATGTGGTACCAGATGGTGCACGACGTGGTGGCCACAGGAGTCCGGCTGCACGCCATCACGCTGGCCGACCACCCGCGCTGCCGGGGGTGCAGCCGGGACGACACCCTCCTCCACCGCCTGGTCGAGTGCACGCCCGAGAGCCGGCGCAGGTGGGCTCTCTGTGCGAGGCAGGTGGCTGCGCTCGCGGGAGTCCCTGTCAACACCGTCAAGCCCGAGCTGCTGCTCCGCCCAGACCTGCACGTGCCAAACGAAGACAACAACATCACAGTCACCATGACTCTCGCAACAAGAGCAGTGCAGGCTCTGGGGGAGTGGAGCGAGTAGCAGCTCAGCAGGACACCCGGGAGCAGCTGGGGTAAGAGGCCGGCTCAATACCCGCCAACAGACGCCCTGCGATCCCCAAGACCCGCCAAGACCCGCCCACAGATCCCCAATACCCGCCCAAGGGCCGTGAGGGGGGAGGGCGGTGAGGCCGTGAGGGGGGAGGGTGGTGAGGCCGTGAGGGCCGGCGCACACTGCCACAGCCGGTTTCCCAATACCTGCCAATACCTGCCTTACAATGCCCAATACCCGCCTACGGGCCGTGGGGGGGGGGGGGGGGGAGGGCAGTGAGGCCGTGAGGGGAACCCCCAGCCAAGAAAAGAAGAAAGAAAACAAAAAAAATTGGAGTAAGGTTGACCGCCGTCAAAGAAGAAACGTAGTGCGCACATTGCATGAACATTCTACCAAAAATGCCATATGGCCACATGGACAATTTTTAACGCTCAAACTAAAAATGTCATTTCTGCCACAGAGATGTGTTTATTTGTTTTTCAAACCTGAATAAATATTTTTAACAAAAAAAAATGGTTCGAGCATCGGTCTTGTAAACCGGGGGTCGGGAGTTCGAATCTCCCTGGGGGCAATGACACTTTTTTTCCGTCCCTCCTATTGCCTCTCGGTTTGCTTTGATTTCAGAGCACACGCGCTGCGCGACATCTAGCTGGCTAATCGGGTCCCGTACCATTTCTGACAGTCACACATCACTTAAATTCTGCACGAGATCAATCGGTTGTCTTTTCTGTTTCTTGGTTTCCTTTTTTTAACAAAAATAGAAGAAAATAAAACACGAATTGCCCATCATGAAACCCATACGCTGGCTTTTTCTTGTGACGCACAAGGGTACTGACCATCTTTCTAACATGGTCTTACGACAACATACTTCAGACGAAACCTGACATAAAAAGCATGCACCCAAAACGCACCCGAAAACCATGGTCGAAAATAAGGAAATCAAAATGAAGCATGGAGGTGCGGGGCATCGATCCCTGTCCCTCTCGCATGCGAAGCGAGCGCTCTACCATATGAGCTACAGCCCCATTGGCGTGCTAAGTTGGGTTCACCGGACATGCACGACACCGGATCTGCGTCTTTTCTGTTGTCGCCCTGGGTTGTGCTTTTCAATCTTACTTTAGGTGGCCTCCATGGCTCAGTGGTTAGAGCACCGGTCTTGTAAAGTGGGGGTCGGGAGTTCGAATCTTCCTGGGAGCAATGTCTCGTTTCTTCCACCTCTCCTTTTAGATCTCGGTTTGCTCTAAGACAAGAGCACACGCGCTGCGCGACATCTAGCTGGCTGATCGGGTCCCGTACCGTTTCCGACAGTCACACATCACTTAAATTCTGCACGAGATCAATCGGTTTTCTTTTCTGTTTTATCTTTTTGGTTTCCTCTTATTAACGAAAGTAAGAATATAAGACGAATTGCCCATCATGAAACCTATACGCCGGATTTTTCTTGTGACGCACAAGGGTACTGACCACCTTTCTAACAAGGTCCTACGACAACACACTTCTGACGAATCCTGACATACAAAGCATGCACCGAAAAGGCACCCGAAAAGCCATGGTCGAAAATAAGGAAATCGAATTGAATGGAGGTGCGGGGCATCGACCTCTGCCCCTTTCTCATGCGAAGCGAGCGCTCTACCATGTAAGCTTCACCCCCGTTGGCGTGCTGAGCCAGGTTCACCGGACATGCACGACAACGGATCTTCTTCCTTTTCTGCTGTCGCCGTCGGTTGTGCTTTTCGAACTCACTATAGGTGGCCTCCATGGCTCAGTGGTTAGAGCACCGGTCTTGTAAAGGGGGGGTCGGGAGTTCGAATCTCCCGGGGGGCAATGACAATTTTTCTCCGTCCCTCCTTTTGCCTCTCGGTTTGCTTCTATTTCAGAGCACACGCGCTGCGCGACATCTAGCTGGCTGATCGGGTCCTGTACCATTTTTGACAGTCACACATAACTTAAATCCTGCACGGGATCAATCGTTTTTCTTTTCTGTTTTCTCTTCTTGGTTTCCTTTTTTTTAACAAAAATAAAACAAAATAAAACACGAATTGCCCATCATGAAACCCATACGCTGGCTTTTTCTTTTGACGCACAAGGGTACGGACCATCTTTCTAACAAGGTCCTACGACAACACACTTCTGACGAAACCTGATATACATAGCATGCACCGAAAACGCACCCGGAAAACCATGGTCGAAAATAAGGAAATTAAAATGAAGCATGGACGTGCGGGGCATCGATCCCCGTCCCTCTCGCATGCGAAGCGAGCGCTCTACCATATGAGCTACACCCCCATTGGCGTGCTAAGCCAGGTTCACCGGACATGCACGACACCGGATCTGCTTCTTCTCTGTTGTCGCTGTGGGTTGTGCTTTTCGATCTCACTTTAGGTGGCCTCCATGGCTCAGTGACACGCGAGCGTGGACCGATACAAGATCCTTCGATAGCTCAGTCAGCCCTGGCGGGCGTGTGTGTTTTGTGTTGTGACCACTGCATTTTGATTGTGCTGCGTGTGTGCGTGATGCTACCATGAACTCCAAGCAAAGATGGAAGGAGAACAGCGTGGAGATCAAGTTTCGGCACTCGGCGCCAAAGCCTGCGCCGAACGAAATCCTTGAGAAGACCTTTCGCCTGAATGTGGCAAAAGAGGTTAGGTGCGTCCAGCCCGAATACCGTCGCCGTGTCATTAGTGTCGCGCTTGCCAATGCCGACATCTGCCAGGAAGTTTGTTTGCTGTGCGCCACCGACCCTACCTTCTTTTACGCCAACGGGGACTCCTCCACGGTGTCCGTCACCAACGCGGGACTCTACAACATCACCGTCCGCCTGCTGGACCTTCCGTTCGGGATGCCGCACGACGTTGTCATCGCCGCCCTGCGCCGCTACGTGACCATCATCGGGGACATGTCGTTTGAGCTGTGGCACCGGAACAAGGCCCTCACGAGCGTGAGTAATGGCACCCGTGTGGTGCGAATGTCTCTGTCCGCGCACATTCCGTCGTACCTCTTTGTGGCCGGCTGTACGGCGGTCGTGTTGTACCCGGGCCAGCCAAAGACCTGCGTGCGGTGCGGCGACATCTCTCACATGGTGAAGCAGTGCCCGCAACAGCCCAGAGTCAGGAGCTACGCTCAAGCGACCGGTGGGGCCGGCGAGTTTGGCTCTGACGCAGACTGTGAGGGTGAAGGGAGTGGTGGTGATAGAAAAGGAGGCGGGAGCAGCGGCGGCACGGGAAGCAACTCACCTCCTCGAGCTAGCCCAAAGCGGACAAGCAACAGCCTGCCAAGCAGTGGAGCCCGCAGCTCAGAGGCAGCGAGCGTGCTCGGCGAGCTGGCGACCCCGGTTCGAGACCAGTCGCTGTCGTTTTTTTCTGAGAACTATGAGGCCGAGGTTCAACGCCCTGCACAGGACGCGTTTTTCGAGTTGGCGGCCCGGCTCGCAGACAGGGCGACGTCTGAGTTTTATCCCCTCCACCAGCCCCCTCTGTCGCAAAAGCTACACCAGTCACCACAAACTAGCAGTCAAGCCAATGGAGTAGAGGTAGAGAGCCTGGCCGGCGAGCGGGAGAACTCGGTTCAATCCCCGGCAGGGCGGTCCATTTTTCCACTCGCAGAGGACGATCTGCAGAGAAACATGGCAGAGAAACTGTTATGCAAGTACACCAGCATGATAGCTCAGTGGTAGAGAGGGGCGATGATGGCCAGTCACCCGGGGTTCGATCTCGACCCAGGACCGCGCTCTCTTTTGGCGATGAGAAACAGGGACACCCACCTGGTCCTGGGATCTCATCTGCCCGTGACTTAGCAGCGGGGACCGCCCCCACGCCAGGGACCGAGGTTCAGGACCCGGTAGAAGCCGAACTTTTGACGCCCGCGGAGCTGGCACTGGACCCGGCTCTCGACTCTGGAACCGGTTTCTGGGCTATGTCCAGCCTAGAAACAAGCAGGGAGCCATCTTGGGCGTCGGCTTGTAGTACACCTGTAGAAACTGGGAGTAAATTTTGGGATGAGGGTGGAAAGGAGGAGCCAGCCAAAGTTGAACTCACCACAAGGAGGAAGAAAATTGAAGCGCCGCTGAGCACGAGCTGGACTCCGAAACAAGCGGTGACCAGGGCCATGCTGGCAAATAGCAGGGAGCAGGCAGATGTTTTTCTGAAAAAAGGAAGCACAAAGCGCGCTGCAAGTAGTCCAAATGAAATGGAAACGCAGAGAAACACCAAATCAGTCAAAAAACCTCATCCCAAGGCAAAGGACACAAACCTGAAAGGAAAAGACAAGAAAAAGTAAAAAAAAAGTAAAAAAAAAACAATGATCAAACTGCTGTCACTTAACATTTGCACAAGCTCTTCAGCGGTTAAGCTAGCAGCACTACAGCTAGCACTGAATGAAGTCGATGTAGCCCTCCTGCAAGAGGTTAGTACGCCAGCCTTTAATTTTCCCGGGTTCGATGAGTATGTCAACAGGGGCACCTCGGGAAGGGGGACTGCAATTCTTGTGAGAAAGGGACTGACACTGACGGACGTCAGGAAGCTGCCCAGCGGCCGGGCAATAAGCGGCAAGCTAGATGGCACCCTTATCGCCAACATCTACGCTCCAGCAGGGACGCAAGGGCGTAAAGACAGGGGTGAATTCTTCACCAAGGACCTTACCCTAATTATGCCTGAAGCCGGGGACAACGTCATCCTGGGCGGGGACTTTAACGCGATCCTGGCAAAGGAGGACACAACGGGGTGCGCGAAGCCATGCCGCATCCTTGCCAACCTGGTGGAGGACATGCGGCTCAAGGACGCGTGGACTCGCCTGCGGGGACAGGAGGAGGGCTTCACGTACCGCTCCACAACCTGCGCCTCGAGACTCGACAGGATATACGTGAGCCCAGCCCTCGTCAACAAGCTGTCCGCCATAGCACTGCGGGACGCGGCCATTAGCGACCACCGGGCTGTGGTCCTAAATTTGGAGGTCCCTAACAGCACAAGGCCGGCCAGGGATCAATGGAAGGGCCAGTGGAAGCTGGACCCCGCCCTCCCCAGCCACGAGCTGTTCCTGCCCAGGCTACGGGACGTGTGGGGAAGATGGCAGAAGCAGAAGGATGTGTCGAAGGACCTCGAGGACTGGTGGGAAGAGGGCAAGCGCAGGATCAGGGCGCTGTGCGCAGCCCTCAGCAGGCAAATCCGGGAGTAGGACGACCAGATGCTGGCCTTCCTTGCCGAGTGCCTGGAAGGATGCTGGAGGAGCCCTCTGGACCGCACACAGGATGCCGAGAAACGAAGATCAGAGGCTGCATCCTGGAAATCCTGGAGCGGCGACTGGCGGGCACGCAGACCATGTCCAAGTGCGAGGACATGTCAGGTGAGGTCCCCAGCAGAAGTATGGTGTTCATGGGAGGGTGGTCAGCTTGTTCCGCAGTATGTACGAGGGAGCAAGTACGCGGATCAGGGTCAACGGCAGGCTCACCAGAGCGGTACGCCTGGGCAGGGGGATACGGCAGGGATGCCCGGGGAGTATGGCCCTGTTCAACGTCGCCGTGTCGCCGCTGATCCACGCCCTAGACGCTGAGCTCTCCGGGGTCACCCTCCCGGACCCTGACGGACCCCAGGCCTACAAGCTCTCCGCCAGCGCATACGTTGACGACGTGGTCGTCGTCCTGCAGCACCCGGAGGAGGCCCGCATCCTGGAGGACACGCTTCAGAGCTTCGGGGACTTCGGGTAAATCCTGCAAAATCCAAGGCGCTGGCCCTGGGGGCTTGGAAGGAGACATACCCGTGCCCATTCCCTTACGTCAGCGAGGTGGAGATCCTGGGCATCACCTTCAAGAAGACCGTCGCTCTGACATCTAAAGCTACCAACTGGAAGAAAAGAGTTGGGGCAATCAGGAGTCGCCTCACGGATGCCAGACTTAGGGCCCTAAATCTGGTTCAAAGAGTGCAGTACGTGAACACTTATGTGCTCTCTCTTCTTTGGCACGCTGCACAGGTCGTCCCAGTCCCAGTCGGCGTCGTCAAGGAGGTCCGGAAGGCCGTCGGCAGCTTCATCTGGGCAGGGGAACTCTTCCGGGTCCCCTACGACGTGTTGGTGCAGCCGCCGTCCCGAGGGGGGCCAAACCTGCATGAGCTGGAGAGGAAGGACGTCTCCATGCGCGCCGCACGCTGGGTGTCCGCGGGAGCCTCGTCGACCCCGACGCTCTCCGGAGGGTGGTTGCGCATCCTGCAAGCCCTCTATCCGGCAGGCACCTCTCTCACCACCTCGGTGGCCTACTATGGGGAGGTAAGGAGCAAAATGCAGCTCATTCAGGGTCCTCTGAATGGTGTTTCAGGCCGAGATCTTGCCAAGACATTGTACGCCCGCTTGCTGGATGAGACCCCCGCCACCCCAAGGGTCTGCCGGCTGCGGCCTGTCGCGGACTGGCCTGCAGTCTAGTCGCGGGTCGCCTCCAAACAGCTCCGGCCGGACGTGAGGGCGTCCTGGTACCGAGCGGTGCACGACGTCGTGGCCACCACTAGCCGCCTGCACTCCATTGGCATGGCGGCGAGTCCGGACTGCCCAGAATGTCGGACTCCTGCCGACCTCCTCCACCAGCTGACCCGATGTGGGCCGGCCACCAGATCCACTTGGCGGTGGGTTGCCAAGCGGGCTGCCGAACTCCTGGGCGTGGCGCCCGAGGAAGTCGCTCCAGAGGTCCTGCTGGTGCCGGACCTGGCGGCCTCCACGCGAGCAGCAGGGGCGGCGCTCACGTGGCTCCTGGGCCCCTCTTGCCACCTCCTCATCGCAGGCGCGAGGGGGGACGAGCTGCGGGACATCCTAGTGTCCTGGCAAGACGCTGCGGTCCAGCAGGGCCACACGGACGTATCTGCAATCAAGCTATGACGTGCTAATATAAGGACATAACATCAACAGTGACGTGCCAATTAGAGGACATAATGTGAAGTGATTAGGCTAGGAGGAGGAGAAGGCAGGGTGCAGCGAGTGTGGACGTAATGCACGGGGCAAAATGTAGAACGGCTGCCGCGGGTGTGGGCGAAGGCAGCGGAGAGAGGGCCGACTCCCCACCCTACCAATCACCAAAGTCTGAAACAAAACTTACAATTTAAAAAAAAAAGTGCAGTCCAGTAAAAGTGAAAGTGCAAGTGCAAGTGCAAGTGCAAAAATATGCAGCAGGAAGACGCATGGCCATAAATACATTTCAAATTGTCAATAATATCTTTATCTTACCTGTTATGTTTGTAAATTCTATGAATAAAAGTGTTTGAAAAAAAAAGTGGTTAGATCACCGGTTTTGTAAAACGGGGGGTCAAAAGTTCGAATCTCCCTGGGGGAATGTCTCGTTTTTTTCGTCCCTCTTTTTACCTCTCGGTTTGCTTCTACTCATAAGCACACGCGCTGCGCGACATCTAGCTGGCTGATCGAGTCCCGTACCATTTCTGACATTCACACATCACTTAAATCCTGCACGAGATAAATCGTTTTTCTTTTCTGTTTTATCTTTTAGGTTTCCTTTTTTGAACAAAAATAGAAGAAAATATAAAACGAATTGCCCATCATAAAACCCATACGCTGACTTTTTGATGTGACGCACAAGGGTACTGACCATCTTTCTAACATGGTATAACGACAACGTACTTCTGACGAAACCTGACATATATAGCATGCACCGAAAACGCACCCGAAAAGCCATGGTCGAAAATAAGGAAATCAATATGATATACGGAGCTGCGGGGCATCGATCCCTGTCCCTTACGCATGCGGAGCGAGCGCTTTACCATATGAGCTTCACCCCCGTTGGCGTGCTAAGCCAGGTTCATCGGACATGCACGACAACGGATCTGCTTCCTTTTCTGCTGTCGCCGTCAGTTGTGCTATTCGAACTCACTATAGGGGGCCTCCATGGCTCAGTGGATAGAGCACTGGTCTTGTAAACCGGGGGTCGGGAGTTCGAATCTCCCTGGGCGCAATGACAATTTTTTTTTCCGTCCCTCCTTTTGCCTCTCGGTTTGCTTCTATTTCAGAGCACACGCGCTGCGCGACATCTAGCTGGCTGATCGGGTCCCGTACCATTTCTGACAGTCACACATCACTTAAATTCTGCACGGGATCAATCGGTTTTCTTTTCTGTTTTATCTTCTTGGTTTCCTTTTTTTTAACAAAAATGAAACAAAATAAAACACGAATTGCCCATCATGAAACCCATACGCTGGCTTTTTCTTGTGACGCACAAGGGTACTGACCATCTTTCTAACATGGTCTAACGACAACGTACTTCTGACGAAACCTGACACACATAGCATGCACCGAAAACGCACCCGAGAAGCCATGGTCGAATATAAGGAAATCAAAATGAAGCATGGAGGTGCGGGGCATCGATCCCCGTCCCTCTCGCATGCGAAGCGAGCGCTCTACCATATGAGCTACAGCCCCGTTGGCGCGCTAGGCCAGGTTCACCGGACATGCACGAAACCGGATCTGTTTCTTTTCTGTTGTCGCCGTGGGTTGTGCTTTTCGATCTTTCTTAAGGTGGCCTCCATGGCTCAGTGGTTAGAGCACCGGTCTTCTAAACGGGGGGTCGGGAGTTCGAATCTTCCTGGGGGCAATGTCTCTTTTTTTCCGCCCCTCCTTTTACCTCTCGGTTTGCTCCTAGTCAAGAGCACACGCGCTGCGCGACATCTAGCTGGCTGATCGGGTCCCGTACCATTTCTGACGGTCGCACATCACTTAAATCCTCGTGCGGCGGATGCTGCCGATTACCCTTCCTGCGGCGTGGCATCTGAGTGCAAACATTAGTTCATCAGAGGTGTTGTCTAAGAAGCGCATCCTCACATCCTCCGGACGGGTATACTTGCCATGCGATGTAAGTAGGCGTGCTAATTGTGGCACCACTAGCGTTGAATGGCAAGATGGACGCCACGCCGTGTCCAGCCGTTGATCGTGGAGAGGCGGCGGCGGCAAGGTGGAACACATTGGGACTCGGCGAGTGCGAAAGGCAGAGTGATGAGTGGGGCGATAAAAGGGGTGGGTATTGGCCGTGGGAGCAAGAGATCTTTCGTGGCCAGCATAATTGCGGTCATGGTGCGCCGCTTAAATCGGATGGTTAGGGTGGGGTTTCCTGCTGGAAAGGCCACCACGGCCCCAACCCAGCTGTTAGGCTTTGTGAGTGGAACCAGAAAGTGTGTTGATGATGTGTGAGAGGTGTGTGGTGTCGGCGAAAGGGTGTGGGACCGTAGCCCTGCGAGCGCTGCGAGCGTCTGGCGAGAACGTAGCCTCGCAAAGGGAATCATCATGAACTGCAAAGGCGATTGTGCTCACAAGTGAAATCCACTGGAGACCACTGCGCGGCCATCTTGTTCCACTTGTTCTCAAAGGTCATTCATCATTCGAGCTTCCTTTAAGTAAGTTAAGTGTAATATGGCACACGCAACATATTTGATTACTAGTTTTAGAGTGGGCCGTACGGTAAAAGTCGCCCTTCAGGGAGTGAGCGCTGTAGGCCACTCAGTGACCACGATCGAGTGCTCTAGGTGGCTCGTGGAGCATGTGCCAAACGACACTTAAGGGCAGCCGGGGTGTGTAGTTGGGGGTCCGGCATGGTAGCCGCTCGCACTGCTGGTTCGCCATGTTTTGCTGCAGGATGCGCTTCTCAGACAACGCCTCTGATGAATTAATGTTTGCACTCAGGAAGGGTAATCGGCCGCATCCACCGGCATGTTGAGAGAGGCGGACGCCGCCCCACCTCCTTTGGACCACGCCCCCGTCATACCCGCGTACGAGCAAGGCCGCCCGATGGCAGCGTACAACCACCCACCTCCACCGTATTGCGGTGCCCCGGGCTGGGCCTCCTGCCCACCTGGACCACAGCAGTGGCCTCCTGTCCCGACGGCGGGGTGGTCGTCGTGGCCGCCGGCCGGACATGCGAGTGCTGCTGGACCACAAGCACAGGCTTGGCCTTCTTGGCCATCTGCACCGACGGCGGGGTGGTGGTCGTCGTGGCCGCCGGCCGGACATGCGAGTGCTGCTGGGCCACAACCACAGGCTTGGCCTTCTTGGCCACCTGCACCGACGTCGGCGGGGTGGTCGTCGTGGCCGCCGGCTGGACATTCGAGTGCTGCTGGACCACAGCCGCAGGCTTGGCCTTCTTGGCCACCTGCACCGACGGCGGCGGGGTGGTCGGCAGGAGGACCACCACCACCACCTCCGTCCCTACCTTCTAGTGCTGTGCCTACGCCGACTCCAGCATCGTCGTTCCCCGCCGGACCTCGATCTCCCGGGCGGCCGTCGCCGCCGTCTGTGCCGACGCCGGCATCCTCCTGCCCTGCCAGATCAGGTACATCTCCCGGTCGGCCGTCGGGGCAGCCGCCGCTGTCTAGCCCACCTGCTGCATCTCCCGGACAGCCGTCGGGACAGCCGTCCCGCACTGCCACACCTCCTAGTTCATCTCCCGGGCAGCCGTCAGGACGGCCATCACCATCCTGCCCAGTCTCACCTGCCGTGTTGCCGTCGCTGCAGCCTGCGGGGAAGGGCCGTGCTACGCGACAGACATCAGGGATGTCTAAGAAGCACAGCAAGCAGGTTACCACAAGCACACCTGCTGATTGGTCCGATTCGGATGACAGTGGCAGTGATGTTGTGATAGTAGAGGTAGGCGCCACAAATTGTCGGGTTTATTATCTCTCTGGTGTGTATAATGTATACGCATTAATGCTGCTCAGTGAGCCACAAGCAGTTCAATCGGTTTCAAATAACATTTGCCAGGCTGAGCATGGAACTGTTGGGGTGAATGCACTGTTCTTTCTTAATTTTTCTAACTTTTTGTTTGTGGAACAATTTTCCATGCAATAATTTACTGGCTGTGACGGTATGTTTCAAAGCCGACAACTTGCAGAACATAAATGCACAAATTTGTGTGTAATATGGGAACAGAATTTTACCCATATAATTATGTGGATGTGTAATAATTCTGTTTGTGATTTATGTACAAACTTGTACAGTAACAGTGTAAATTTAATCTTGATCTTTAATCCATACCTTTCATGTGTTACAGCCTGAGGATCTGAATCTGGTTCAACAGAACACTGCTGAAACTGAGAAGAAAGAAGGTACTGTGCCCATTTCATGTAACAATTTTTTTTTTAGTGTTCCATTTATAGTAGTTATTATCTCCAAATCTCTACATTTCTCAAGCCCGGGTGTGAAAGGAAGGAAAAGGGTTTTTTTGAACAAAAACAATGTAAAAGAAATAGGAAAGGCTGCATTGACGAGGAACTCTCAGCAGGACGGAGCACTGGCTGTGAAGAAAACTCGAGCATCAGCAATGTGCAGAGCCCCCGCAAAGCCTTTGCAGTCAACTCAACGGCAACCAAGTAAGCGCCCTGGAAGACAGACAGTGACCAAGGGTGGGAACTACATTATTTCCTTCATATTTGCAATAACATCCTCACTCTATTCTCTATCATCTTCTGCACAGCACTGCACAGATGTGAATATATTTTAACACATAAGATGAGAGACAATGATGGAAATCCATCCATTCTTGTTTTTTCTTGTTTTACCAAGAGCATTTAGTGTTCTATTCCTTGGACCTTGGGGTATTTCATTGCATTTATCGGGGTTTATTATTATGGAGACTTTTGTGGCTGTACTTTGCATATTAACACCTGGATGCCTTTGTTACCAGTGACGCCTGTCATTAGTTATGTCAGGCATGCCATGGCTTAAAATTAAGTGCTCTTTTACTACACCTACAGTTGTTGCGGATGCGGATTGCGCCGCTGTTTTGGAGCAGGAGAGGGAGCGCATTCTGCATGAGCTTGAGGAGGTCCCAGACGATATGCTGGTCTCTTGTGAGGCAGGTTTCGCCAAACCAGATATTCTCCATTGTTAAAGGTAGTTTTTTCGTTTTATAATGAAGCTGATTTTCGCAGGATGCAAAGACCTTACGCCAGCAAGCCCAAGATATTTTGGGTTTCGTGAGATCACTGGAGTGCCTGGAGTATCTCCAGGGCATCGCTTCAGGGGCCATTCCAAGTGACAGACATAGCGAGTTCCAGCAGCATGGGATGCTCATGAGTGGGCAGGGACCGTTTACTCTATTTGATGACTTGGTAAAGTGAAGTAAAAGTAGTTGTACAATATCCAAATAAGTTGTATTTCCAAGTGACTTGCCATTTGTATTGTTTGCTTCTAGAGAAATGCCCTGCTGAAGACCCTGGACAGTCATTGTGAGGAACTTGACCCTACATACCAGTGGAGTGTGTTGTTACCTGAGGTACGACAGTGGGAGTTTATTAATTTGGAAAGAGGCAGGTTACTATAGTAGAAAAAATAATTAAATAATATACATTAACTTGTTTCAGGCAATTATTTATGGAGCCCGGAAAGTGCTGCAATGTAGCAAGGAATAAGCTACTGCCTATTTCGAGAAAAGTAGCAAATTTGTAGCTATGAAGAATTAATTTCTTCATTGTACTATCATTAAGAGCAGGTTGTACTGTTGAAATGGGCTCTCTTTTTTAACTTTTTTTTTCTTAATGTAGTTAATTAAGCAGTATTTCACAGCTTACCTCTTATTTCTTTCCTTTTTTTTCACTCCTGTTCAGCTATGGATACTGGTAAAGTTGGGAGTTGTATCATTGTTCTTTTCTTAAGAGATCTTTGTTGTTCTGGTGTATGTTCTGCCTGTTAGGGAATCACCAATTTTGAAATAAATTAAAGCTTGTGTGCAATTTAATGGATTAGTTCATTCAGCCTCATCAACCCCACAACCATCACTGCTGCCTGATGCTTGCAACTTTTGTGCTGAGATATTTGTATAAATAGATTTCAGTTACTGATATACTATCATATCCACAGCAGGTGCTGCAAAAGTGTCCACAATTACATTCAGAGCTTGGAGTCTCTTGTTGTCTTAACTATGAGGGAGTTGTGGCTTTTCAACAGTATGCCAGCAGTCGATCAAATCTGCTCTTCAGCGAACGATGTGTGGTAAATGTATCTACGCACTCAAAATTTTTTGTTATTTGTGAACAATGTTGAAAGCATTGTCTGAAGTTGTTCACAATGGTTCAAGTAATTTTTGAACTCGGCCATGTTACAAGGTTTTGACACATCTTAAATCAATGACACATTAACATTCATTTAAGTGACCAACACCTTAATTTAGTGAAATATTGTCAAGATACAAGTGTGTTCAGTGCCATCAAACATTCCATAATTTCATTTTTCCTAAGATGTGCTTTAAGATGGTATTAAGCGCTGTGATGTACCCACATACATGCATTCCTCTTCACAGGCATGTATTACATATGCCTGGGAGTGCCCTTGACAGTTTACAAAACATCAGACTAAACGGATGACAAAATCTTCAATATCCCTTTACAGCCACGTGCTGATAGACCCAAATATAAGAAACATCTTCAGTCGGTGCATTGCTGTCTTTAACAGAGAACACAACTCTTGAATACAGAAAAGTTCATTTCTCAAGAAGGGCACTAGACGTGCTGTGGTAAAAAGTGTTTCCCACATTGATAAACTATCTTGTTTTTAAAGCAATGAAAACCATTCCTCAGCAAAGCACCATTCGATATAAGATGTCATTTCCCCTTTATCTCACAAAACCTTCCATATTTTGCTAAAACACATCTGTTACCTAAAGATTTTCAGCTGAGTTTCAAACTTTGGCACGTAATATGAATCACAATAATTTGTACTGTATTCCTACAAACCCACGTGATAGAGCCAAAAATAAGGAACACCTTCTGCATTGTGCGTACAATGACTGTCTTGGGAACCAAAAACTTAACTTTTGAATGCAGAAAAACTCATCTCTTAAGAAGGGCACCAGCTAGGCTCAGGACAAAAGTGTTTTCTAAAATAGCAAACTGTGTTGACTCTGAGGCACAGAAAAGCATTGCCCTGCAAAGCATTACTGAAAAACGCCTGCTTTCTCTAAAAGCGTCAATGACTCAACAAGTTTATGATTACACTTCAAAAGCAGCAGGTGAGAAGAACCGCAGGGCTTGTGTGTGTACCTACAAACCCTCATCTTGATTTGCCCAGAAGTAAGAAACACACTTAGCATTCCTTCGTAGGTGGCACTGGTTGGCTACTTGTTCTTATTTCTAAGTATGTTATGTTTATTCATCATTAATATATGAAATGATATCAAAAATATGCACCACTACTATTGATTGCAGTTTATTCTCAAATTCCAGCTTTCAGTGCAATATTTCATAGCTTCTATGACACAGCTACGCTACATTTCAGGTAAGTAACAAACAGCACACCATACCGATCACTGGATTCAAGAAGACTGCAAGCCTATCATTCTGGTTGTCCAAGTCAGTGTGTAAAACATGATACGACACATTGTATATTATATTAATGAAAACTAAGAGGCAAGGAAGACAAGTAAAACAAGTACAGTCTAACTTAAATTAAAAATTTATTGAGTCCCACCCAGCAATTAAATTTGTCTGCAACTGAGAATAGATTTAAGCTCGGACAAGGTTTTAAAAGCAGAGAAGTTTTGCTTTAAATGGCATGCAAATGAAAAAATGTTGGGGAAAACTATCCAAGGCAAAGTATACGCTTCATGCAATTTTTCTTCCACTGTTTCATCATTGCAAAACATCTGGAAAGAGGGACAAAAGGGATATCAGTATTTTGAGTAAAGAGTTCCTCAGGGTAAAATATATATACTTACTAGTTGAGGCTAGTTCACTCAGCACAATGACGGTCAGTAAGTGTTCCAGGCCCAGAGAGCCTCACAATCACCACTCAACAACGGGCGGTGAGTACCTGAAATAAAAACATAGATACAAGTGGTATTAATTTAGTTTCATCTATCATCTTTCAAAGTATCATTAACATAACAATACGATGTATATGACAATCCTCACAATTTTAATCTGTGTGCACTCCACAGTGAATGGATGACAGCTACAAAATATAAATCCTACAACAGCAAGCGGCATTTGATAAACACAGAACAAACCCTGAAACAGAATCATTAATACAAGTATGTGATTGAACACATTCAGGTCTGTGAACCTGCGCACGTTATTACAAGAAAAGCGAATCACACCAGCCCATTATAAATTGTTTCCAGATTAACATGTATCTGATCAGTTTGTAGCATGACTCAACATTTGTGGGCACTGCCCTGGAACACATCAAACAGACTATCATCAGTAACCAATTTAAAATCAACAAAATTGGTTTATTGCAATTTTTTTTCCAAGCTGAACTGTACAGTTAATACTGGTAGCAAAATCTATTTCATTTCTGGATGCTTCACGAAGCAATAACTAGTCTGTCATATACATCTTTCCGGCACAATAAGGACCACAGCACACCTTCCTAAATGGCACAAACAAGACCATATTGGAATATGGGGGGAAAACTGATTAAAAAACACTCTGAAACCCTGCCTGAGATCTTGCATGAGTGAACCACTGTATAATAACATAGAAAAGCATATTATGAAGGGAAGACATGCCTATTACTGACATTCATTCCAGATATGTACAACTTTCAAATAATGTAATAAAGTGCAGAGTGAACAGAAACACTGATCAAAACAATTTGACTTACTCAAGAAACACTAACATTAAAAGAAGTCTAAATAAAGAAACATTATTTACAACGAATTCGAACTGTAGGACTGGAACCAAAAACAAACCGACACCATAGCCTTCAACTGAGTGTCTCAAAATAACTCCACACAAAACATAAAGCGATCATAAGACACAAATACACCAGTGTACGCCGACAGTCCGTGTTGCCGACTACCACAAATCAACACAGTTACGTAGCACGTTATTTTTCATACCACCCGGAGTTGGGCTGGTTTCAAATAATCTCTGCCAGGGCGCCGCCCTCGTTGGCGGTCGCAACCTGGTCGCAACGCCGGCGGCGGCGGCTGCAGGAAGGCGGTGCCATGAGCGTCGGCCGCAGGGCGCCCGTCCGTCACCGTCCTCACTCTCGATCGTTTCGTTGAGGCCCGTTTTAAAGAATAAACGTCTCCGTTCGTGCGTGCCTTTGAAGATTACTTTCCTTCAGTAGGTGGGAACTAGGTGGGAATAGTGCGGAAGAAGTCTTGGTGTGTCATTATTGGCGGTGCGCGGCTAGGGAGTGGAGGCGTCTTCGTGTCGCCTGTGTCGCGAGCCTCTTCAACGGCAAGTTCGAACTTGAATCGTCATTTTAAATCAACTTGGATCAACTTCCACAAGCTTGGTGAGTACTGTGACTGGCGAGAGAGAGAGATAGACCTAAAATATTCTTGGTTGAAGCGTGAATTTTGGATCTCGGTGACTACCGAACTTTCCCTATTGGGTTAACGGTTTCCGAAATCCGTAGTGGTGCATGGGACGTGCCGACGGAGGGCACGCTGTGGGTGTTACCATTCCATTTCAAACGAACCCGGCCAAGGACGAACCATGTTTAGAGTGAGTTTATTTCGGCGTTCCGTCGCAAGCCGGACCTAACCTGTCTGTTAAAATATTTTGTTCTACAGGTGCTCTCGCATCTGCGTCATCCCATTGTACGCCTGCCATCGCTTACCCCTCTAGTTCTTATTCTTTGGGTTTCGCTTGTCATTTAAAACATTCCCCTTTTCTCCGAGCAATGTTAGTTTCAAGTCTTCGCAGTGAATCCGGACATATTTTCTTGGTGCTTGCTGGGCTAACGTCTAGGCACGTTACTGTCGCCCTGTGCCAGATAGTCGTATGCTAGTGTGATATTCAAGTTTTTTAATGCTTTGTCATTTTATGTTCCAGTGTTATGTGGTCCTCTGTGAAACACCAGTGTGGGGCCAAGACAAGCTTATGTCTGTGCTCAAGAACCAATTTTAAAGTTCTATGTTAGATGTGCAGTGGCCATGCAGTTAAGGTGAGTGTTGCTAATGAAGTCTTGCTAATGTCTTGGAATTTTGTTTCGCTGCTCGGGTATTTTCCCTTACCTTTGACATTCTGATCTTTCAGGTGGAGGTCACGTCAGCTTATTCATCCTGCTACATGTTTTCGCACAGAGGCTCACGTCTAGTATCTGTGCTCATGCGTGAGCATCACCCACTTCACTCTCCACTGACAATGTATTGTTAATTACGAATGTCATGTGCTCTTCAATTTTTGGTGAGTTTCCTCGCGCAAATTTGGTCACGGTTTCTTAATGTACACAAATAAGAAGTACTCCATTGTCTTTCTGTGTGGTTAGCTTTCTTCATCGTAGACCGCACGGCTTTATTATCATCGTTGCCACAAAGAAATGTCTTTTTTCAGATTTTACTGTGGTATTGCAAATTGTTTCCCAATTTCTTTCTTGCAATGTAAGGGCGGCTCCAGTGTTTTTTTGACGTTTTGTGTGCGACTCATTTTTTCTCATTTCACAGGTGGCTTTATACCTGAAGATTTCATCGTGGAATCTGCACTTTAACGGAAGCCTGCCATATTCTACCTGTGTCTTTTAAAGACAGATTTGGGACATTGTAGCCGATCTGGGGAGGGTGCTGCCTCAGAATTGCAACATGCCGGTTCCAGCTTCCAATAAATTATGTGTGAGTTTACCAACTTCAGTAATTTTGGCTAGGGCCCGACTCACAAATCTTTGATCTCTGCTTCGTAATGTTAAAAGTTTGGAAGGATCTGGGCTTCAAAGTTTGTCAGTCACTTAAATATTATTTAGCATTTGCCATAGTTTTTCACAAGATCTTCTGAGGGTGCACCAGACATGTACACTATTATGGTGTAATATGCGTTACTGTTATCTTTGTGAACTGGGGAACATATACTCAGTTACTTCAGTGTTACTTGGTTGGGCTACTCGACCATTGCAGCATTTCGGTGATACCTTTTCCTCGGCAATATAGGTATTTTAATAAATTATGGGTTTTCTAACCTTGGCTTAACTAGGTTTTGGGTACCCCACGGCATAAACGGTTGTGGGCCCTTGAACTTTAGCGCGTGTATCAGAGACATATTAAAAATAATATGCGCCTGTTGCATTGTTATTTTTGTACAGGCCCCCATGATCTGCTTAGTACGTGTGCGTTTCACTCTTCCCCCATTTCCACCCCTTTTTCTCTGCTCTTCTCGCTGTCGCCTTTGCCTTTTCATGGTAGGCGAGGCCATCCTGCTGCCACGGGCCGTGGGCTGCGAGGTTGTGGCCGGCCGCCGACGTCACCGTGTTCGCCGGCCCCGTGTGGGGTACTGGCCGGTGACGCGGAGGTAGAAGTGCGACGTGCACCCGCCCGGATGGCACGGGCCGTGGGCTACGAGTCTGCGCGTGTGCCTTTGCGCGTGTACAGTGATAAAATGCATTTCTTGCGTATTGGTTGGTTTTACCATAATGTGAACAAAGGGACTGCCCCTAGGCCATACTCTCGAGGACTTTGGATACTGCGTGTTTTACCTTATTGTTGCAGGAACAGGAACCTAGTCGGTGCTCGCCGACCAGTCCCTGACTGTGCTGGACTTGCTCCTCTACGTACGCCGCGCGCCATGAAGTGCGGAGCAACGCAGCCGGATCTCTCAAGCCCAGGGTTTCGGCAGCGACGATTTTCATAAGTAAGTGGTTGATCATTAAGTGATTAAAGTAGATTGTGATTAAGCATTATCTGAGTACTTTGATCTTATCTGTTTTCCAGCACACCTTATCAGCATCTACAAAATATTTTCGTGCACAACGGACGTCCGCGGTGTCTGCGTGCGCTGGTCGTCGCGGGCGCGGCGCCTGCCGGGTAGGCAGCCACGACTCGTGCAGCGCTTTCGTGCTGTGCGGGATAGCCTACTCTAGCGGTCGCAGGCGCTCGGCTGCGAAGCTAGTCTGGGGCGAGGGAGAACTCGGAGGTCGTGTTCTGCGCCTTACATCGGGTTGCCGAATCGTGCCGACATACTTGCTCATGCCATGTACCTTGCATAGTTCTGCTGGTGTTGTTGTTTTCGAGTTTTTTTTTCAAAAAAAAAGAATGATTAAAAAAATGATTTGATGGAGCGGAGAGTATTATTACCTTACCAGAATGAAACCCCACTAGTTCATTACTCTTGCGGCCGCTGCTGCAAAACGTTTACCATGTATACACACACTTACACGGAGGGAGAGTGGAGGAACACATTACGTCTCATCGGGTTTTGCCTCCAAATTGCCTATGTAGATGAGGGAGTGGCACTCCCTACGGTTCCCATTAGATAGTAGGGTGGCACTAGGCCCCGGGAGTTCTACAGCGGAATTGGTTACTTCAGCAGTTTGGATTGCTTTTGATGTGAGACTTGACACGCGGCACTGCGCACTTACCTGGAGTTGTTCCCTGGACCGCCGCGTCGTCCAGGGCGGTACACCACGCGTTACCGAGTGTGCGGTACCTCACACGGCGTGTCCTCCTGTTCGGGTACAAAGCCTTACAGGAAGAGTAGTTTTAGAGGAAAACGTAAGTCACATTCATTAGATGTAAAATATTGCTTTAGAAGAAAAACGTTTAGAGGAAACGGAGATGCATTAGAGGTAAAATGTTTAGAGGTAACGCAATCATCTCATAATACCTTTTCCTCTAAGCCTGTTTCCTCTAATGGCTATATCGACGCTTTCCGACACCTGTAAAATTTTTCATATAAATTGATATTTTACCTCTAAAGTGCTTTTCCCTCTAAAGTGTTTTTTCTGCCAAGAAAAAGTGCCGTAAGGAGCTGTGTTAGAGGGGGGGGGGGGATAAGACGAATGGCAGCAAAAAAGAGTCTCCTACCGTCAACAAGCTAAATGTTCACTGAGCAACGCCAGTACTGTATCGTACTTAATGCTGGAACATGCATATGAGTTAAAGTCGAATCACCTGTGCTTATGACTAATGCAGAGTACACTGTAAAAAAAGATCGGATATTTCCGATACGTGGTGTACGGGAAGAATTCAAAGAATGTATGAGTTTTACTTTGATGTACAATGTATGGGAATATTCTTACGCTACCACGATGTTTTACTGTAATGTATGGTAAATTCCATAACTGAGTATGGGAAAAACCAGATACACCGATTTTCCTGTACATGTATAGGGTTTTTACCATCCTGATGGGACACTTCCGACAGATCATGCCCGGCACGGCCGAACAAGGAGACGGCTATGGGGCAGGGCTTACCAAGCAAGGCGTACGTAGCCGCGTGGTCTCTGAGGTGTGGCACGCAGCCAGAAGGTTACGGGTTCGATTATCGGTGTCGGCTTCCACTTTCCGGATGACGCTACGATATGAATGCCAAATGTGAGTGACCACTAATGATTATATACAGTCTAATAAATTTACATTAAATTTTAATAACATGAAAAAAAATCCCATACATGTATGGTAAAAATCCCATACGAATGAAAATAACATACAGCTGTATACTAAGAAAGCCCACACCACATTTGGAAATTTACTTCACATCGGGATTTTACCATAAAAATTTTTACAGTGTAATGGCTCAGTTAAATGGATTACTGGGTTAAGAAACGAATGACAAAGTTAAATAGTTAAATCAAATTATTTATATATTTATGAATAGCGAGGAACAGACAAAACGCAACTCCACAAACTCAACGAGAAGAACCTCACCTAATGATGACAAACATAATCGGCAACTTTAATTTTACAAACTTAAATGGCAAAAACTTTTATGTGAAAAGCCCAACTGATCACAGATCAGCAAAATGGACTACAAAGATAAGTGAAGTAATTACGTAGACAATGGTAACAAACAAAAAATGCATTAACACCATGAGTAAAAACTAAACAGAAGTCCAGTGCATTGGTAACAACTTATAACAAACCAAACCCACAGACAACACAAAATGAGTCCAAAGTAAATGAAATAAAGAAAAGTATCAGAACCATCAGATGACATTCTAACATGTCAAGGCAGTGAAGCAGAACGGCGTACCACAACCCCGTCCCAGCAAACAAGCACATCTGCTCCACAACGTTACACATCACCGAGGCGCTGCCAGACTGCCGTGTCTGGGTAGACATGTCTGCGGTGCGCTCTCGCACCAGAGAATTGGCTACCGAGTCTATCCCCTTAGGCCATAGCTAACAACGACAAGCAGCAGTGGCAGCGACCGCCCGGCCCCGAAGCACAAGATCAAGAACAAGCTCACGGACGACATGACCCAGGCCACGGTTCCGGCCACACGGAGGTCACAGGCTCCGCCGCGTCCCTCCGCCGCACTCGGGGCGGCGACGACAGCTAGTCGCGGTGCAACTCATGGACTACATTACCAAGACCCGGCTACACGGAGACATGCCCACACACACCTGGTTCTTTGGGTACATGACACATGGACTATGCGCTTCCTGAAGCTTTGCACTGTCCAGGTATACCAGTGTCTGGTGCGCTTTTGCACCAGAGAAGAATTGCCGTCTGGACAGTTTGGTCAGATTGACTGACAACTGTCTTTTTGCGGCAGTTCTGATCCACAGTAGGTGTCCAGTGAAGGGGGTGTCATGCACTCTTGAGGGCACAATTTCCCTACAAGTTCATGTTGAAGATGACCTCACCTAAGCGTCTTCACAAGTACGCTCCTGGAAGCATGAAACCAAAATTGTAGTTAACCTACACGGACCATGGCCGATTGTCCCAGCTATGTGAGAAATGCCACACCTGTTGAATTTCCGCATCAATCACAGTTTACCAACAGCTGGCAGGTTCTTGCTTCAGTTGTCAAAGAATGTTCGTCAGCCTGCAACATGATAGTAAAAGGTTCGATATCCGTTGACGGTAACATGCCAATTACCTGTTCTTTCAGATGATTGGAAAATAGATCTGTTCTGAAAAAAATTCTGATAATCCTAAAATATTGTCCGCTATTATGTAAGTAGTACTGACACTGAACAGGAATCATTTTTGGGAACTGAACAGTGTACCTGATAATCTCTAAATTAAATCACTTTATGATGAAGAATGATATTGATAAACCACAGCAAATCCTCCAGCTTCATGCCAAACACCCAGGTACGCAAGTCATTAAGTCTAAGTAAATTCTTGTGCATGTTTGGTGAAACTATAAAACTATCCAAGCTTCTCAATGAGCAGAATCAAGCTAGAAGCAAAACTAATTAATCAACTTTGGCACTTGGAAAGAAGGGCCACATTAAAATTTTCCTCTCTACCCATTCCTAAGCCTACCTCGATAACATTGCTCTTTGGGTACTCAATTCACAGATCTTCATGCTGGGGGCCAGTTGCAAAGCCTCCATTACAAATATTAAACAGAAAACACAACAAGAATCAGGTGTGGCCTATTAAGTTGTCTGAACACAGTACATGTAAATTTATCACCTTCCAAATTGATGACACTGCATATATGGCCATTAAGATCACTGTCGGCCAACAACGGAGTGCTCCCTCAAGGAGGGCTGAGGCGATTGGAAAACCTAAAAGCACTGCGCCTCTGCTAAAGCACTGTAGCCGCACACACCAAATTGTAATTGAAACAGTTGTTTAGAGATGAGGGCGAGAGCGTCAAAGCACAGATCAACTGACATACCGTTCGCAGATGGCAGAGCTGATTCACCGTAAGTGTCCAGTGAGGGGGGTGGTGTTCACTCATGAGGGCACACCTATTTCACATCGTCAAGATGACGATGTCCTCCCTTAAGTGTCTTCACATCGACGCTCCTGAAAGCATAAACACAAACTGATGTAACCTACAAGCACCATGATCCACTGTCCGAACTATGTGAGAGATGCCACACCTCTCGAATATCTGCATCAGTTGTCAAGGGATATGCGTCAGCCTGCAACACGCGAGTAGATGGTTAGACATCCAATGACGGTAACACTAGCCGATCACCAACTGCCAGAGCCATAACTCACCATCACCTCACTCTTGGTGCGTTCCGTCGTTTAAGTTGAGAACTCCGAGGAGTGAAAGGAAGCTGTCTGACGAGCTTCGACGGAGCTACAAGAACCATCATCCGCTTCTGTCGCTCATAACCCGCACCGAGCGCTGATAAGATAAACTGGAAGAGGAGAGAATGTTCCATTACTCGAACCGCCCAGCAACCGCTATGAAGTAAAAAAGACGAGGGTTACAGATCGGCAAACTAAATGTAATCGAAAGCACATAAGCGACGAGGAATACGAATGAAACAGTAGGGAGGCGAAGAGGTTAAGAGGTTATGTGTCCGCGCCAGATCGTCCATTTGCCAACGAATCCGAAACATGCTATGCGTCTTTCAAAGTACATAGATCTGCGGGAAGACTCACCTGCACGGGAAAATACGGTGGACGATGTACCCAGCTTACTCAAAGTTATAAAGCACTGCAGACGAGACCACAGGCGGCTCTAACGGTTAACGACCACAACTCTCCTCTTTCTTACACGCGTCCGGCTAAGGCTGTGTTATTCATCGCTGCACGCAATTCGATCAGAGCTCGAGAGGGGGTACAACGTTCATGAAATACTCTTTGTTGAAATCGCCGACTTAAAGCGGTACCCGCACCAGAGCCATTCCGTTGTGAAGACGAAGTTTCAAATGCTGCGTCCTGTTTCCTCTGTCTGCTCACAGAGCGCGCTGCGGCGTGGCGATGGCCGCCCTGACAGGAGCTATGCGCTGACCGCTCACCAGTCTTACGTGAATTTCCGTGAAACAAAACTACAACTGCAAATAAATTTCCACGGCAATCGAAAGCAATTGGGTCAAATTATAATTCCAGTGCAAAAGTACAGGCGGAGTAGCACCCTCCGAAATGATAACCGTGGTGGGAGATGGCGTGCAGACGACTTTGTCACTTTGGTGGTGTTGCAAAATTGCACCAATCTCAGTTGTCATGAAACTGCAGGCCAATGTGTTGCTTGATCCGTGCACCTTCCCATATACAAATAGCGACAGGGCGGCAAATGAATAATAGTGCTCACTTCTTACTCTTGTTGTCGACTTGTTTCTTTCTCCTTTGAGACTGGTTATCGACACAAGCAGTCATATTGGGGATGTACAAGGAGGCAGCTGAGGAAGGCAGTATAAATAGTACTGTGAGCCTCATAAATATTGCACCGTTTTAATACTTTGCATCTTAAAATACAACATTTGACCTGAAATGGTACTGGATTTAACAAACAACAAAACTGAAAATTTCCGTCCCCTTGCACAACAAAGAGGGAAAAACTTTTGTTGTTCCTACTCCTACTACTGTTGCTCCTACTCCAGAGACTGATTTATATCCTATGCTAAGCAACACTAGCATAATAGGGAAAATATTTTGGAGGCATTACCTTGGTGACGCCCGGGATGTACATGCCACAGTTGTCTGAGGAACCCTCTTCAAAGATGAGGACTTCATCATCATCATTATCCAGGTCCTTATCCTGATGTTCATCGAGGTCCTCATCCCTGTCTTCATCCAGATCCTCACGCAGATCCTGCTCGTTTAATCGTTTCTGAGCACAGGAATAGAATTACCAAAAATAATAAGATTTGTCTTATTGGAAATTCAGTTTTGATGCAAGCTGACTACTGCCTTCATTTTAATGGGTGGTACATTTAAAAAATTCTTTCCTTTCCTCAATTGCCATATATTAGACCGTGGTGCAGTCTACTTTTAACATTTTTACGACTTATATGAGTGAACTTGATCTTTTTCCATGTCTTACTGTTTTCTTCTGTTGCAGTCAACTCAGGAGATCAAACAGGCCATTCAAACCAGAGCACAGAAGTTTGCCACAAGTGGATTAAGGGCGCAGCCATTCATTGTGGTTGTTGGGGAAAACCGTCGAAATATTCAACAACATTATGTTGCTGTTGATAAGTATGTGTACAGAGTGACTTATTTTCTAGCAGCATTGGATGCGTGCTTCAAATCTTTCTTTGCCCTCCATGCCTCCTATCCCAAGGAATGTGAGCAGATTTGGCTGCTGCTTCAAAGAGCTCTATATGGACTCGAAACATGTTATGACAACAAGTGCCTCACTAATGTCAACGTACTCTTAAAACAATTAATTTAGTCTTACCTTTTGTCACTTAAGCTTTTGGTTGTTTTTCTTTCAATATAATTTGTTTTTTGACAATGTTTCCATGTTCATTTTGTGACTTGGTTTTTAATAGTATTGATACTGTTATTGGACATAGTAAATTATTTCACCCTGTCAACTTTGGCTCTGGATATAGGTGCAAGTTTTCTGATTGCAGTAGGCAGTATGACAGTTTACCTACATTTACAAAGCACCTTAAAAGAAACCATAGTTTGGGTGGCCCTTTCTTAAATAATGTCCCAGTAGTTCAGATCGATGCTGCTGCTGTACTAGTGGCAGATGAGCCTGATTTAAATAACTTGAATGTTTTAGAGGGTGATATACTAAATATAGATAATGCAAATGATCCAATTTCTGAGGAAACTTTGTGTAAGACTTCTGCTAATGCTGCTATGTCATACATGTCAAAACTCTACTCTATTAATACTATGAACAGAAGTGACACAGACCTGATTGTGAACTATAGTAGTCAATTAATAGGTTCCATCGTTCTAAATTTAAAAAGAAAAGTTAGGGAGGAGTATGGGGATGGCTTAGACAGGATATTTGATATTGCTGTAGATGTATTTCAAGGGCTGGAAACAGAATCTCAAAGATTTAACGCCTTGCAGTCAAGTAAAGTTTTTATTAAACCCGACTCCTTTACATTTGACTATGTTGGTGAGTACCATGGCAATTATGAACCGAACTTACGGCAAGTCCCGTTAGTAGGGCAATATGTGAAAATGTTAAAGGTTTTAAAGGTGTTTTTTTAATTGCCTGGTGTTCTTGATACTGTTCTCAACAATTATACTTCATTGATTAATACTGAATCACCTGTCTGTAATTTAGTACAAGGAAAGTTGTCGAAGGATCACATTCTGCCTAAGTTTGCTGGGAAAACTGTTTTGCCACTTAGTGGCTATTTTGACGACACAGAGCCTGATAATTCTCAAGGTTCTCATGCAACAGATCATAAATTGGGATGCATGTACTATTCCTGTCCCGTTATACCCCAGAAATTCTTGGCAGCTCTGAAAAATATATTTGTGTCCACTGTTGTGTTGTGTAATGACCGTAATGTTTTGAATGGTAATGAAAAGGTATTTCAACTTGCTATCGGAGACTTGAAAATTCTTGAGTCTGAAGGGCTTGAGTTAAATGTGAATGGTGAAGTGAAAATTGTTTACTTCGCTCTTGCTGTTATGTTAGGTGATAATGCGGGTATCAATTCAATCCTTGGGTTCGTAGAAAGTTTCTCTGCAAATTATTATTGTCGCTTTTGTAAACTGCACAAATGTCAGGCTCATTGCATGACTGCCGTACCTGAAATCTTCCTTAGAACTGTTGACAATTATGCTGAAGATGTTATTGTAAATGACCAGTCTGAGACAGGTGTGTTTGAAGAATGCGTTTTCAACTGTTTGGAGTCGTACCATGTTGTTGTTAATGGCACTGTTGACATCATGAATGATATTTTAGAGGGAGTTGCTAAGTATGATCTGTGTAAAGTCCTCTTTGAATTTGTTTATGTTCGTAAATACTTCTCAGATGATACTCTTAGAGATAGAATTGATAATTTTCATTATGGTCCTTTGGAGGCAGGCAATCGTCGTCCTTCAAATAAAATTTCTCGTAAATCTCTGGCTGAAGATAGTTTAAATTTTTCTTCGGCAGAAATGCTCTGTTTTGTTAGACATCTGGGAGAGATGATTGGGGATCTTGTTCCAGAGGACGACCCAGTGTGGGAACTGTATATCCTTCTTCGATAAATAATTGATATCTTGTTTGCTCCTGAGTTTTCTGCAGGTACAGAAAATTTACTTCATGTACTGGTTGTTGAACATCATCAGTTATACATGGAGCTGTTTCTTTGTAATTTAAAACCGAAATTTCACTTCATGCTGCACTACAGCTCCTTAATGTTAACTTTAGGTCCCCTGGTTCATTTGTCAAGTATTCGGTGGGAAGCAAAACATCGTGAACTCAAGCAAGTTGCTTGTGCTACTAATTCCAGAATTAATCTCCCTCACACCGTTGTTTTGAAACACCAACTTAGACAATGCTACCGTTTTATGGCAGGGGATGGATTGAAAGTGGAGTTTTCTGTTGGATTGACTCAGCTTGTTCAGAGGGAAACTGTCGACCCTCGGGCTTTACTAAGGGATTTCATTCATCCTAATGTTCTTGTCAATGTTGCCAAATGGGTATCTGTTTGTGGTATATATTTTAAGTGTGGTTTGCTCCTGCATGTGGGCTACAATGATACTCTACCCAGTTTTACCAAAATAACTGAAATCATATATGATGGTATCGACCCCTCTGGTCATCCAAAGATTTATTTTATATGTAGCGCCTACAAGACCAACTCGTTCAGCCGCCACCATCATTCGTATAAAGTGTCAGAGAATTTTGATCTCACTGTTGTGCCATATGGTAGTACATTGTCTGTATACCCCTTGGTAATAAGGGCAGGTAATCTTGTTACATTAAGATATTGAACTGTGATATCTAGTTGTAGATTAATTTACTTTTTGTTGTACTGGCTTTTGTTAAACAAGACCTTTGTGAAAATGTTTATTTTTGTTTTCCTTCAATAATAAAGGATACTGCTTACATGTTCGTTTTATTAATTAATTATCACAAGATACATTTTGCCGGATTCTGCCCTGCTGGTGTACTCGCCGGCTATGGGAGCTGGGCGCCTGGCAGGTAGGCCGCTGTCGCACTCGGCTGCTATGCGGACTGGCCTACCCTCCCGCTTGCAGGCGTTGAAGGGCTGTACCGATAGTGTCGCACACTATGTCACCATGTCACCCGCTAACACCAAGAGGTTGTCCCATTGTCGCAAGTTCTGCCTGCATACCCCCCCCCCTTTCCACACCTTTCATCCTTCAAGAAGGGGTCCTGGCTCAGCTCCCGCCTTCCACTTTCGGAAGCAGGAACAAATCGAAGAGCGGCCGGCTTTGCCAGGGGGACAAGGACCCGGCGCTTGTAACAAAGAAATTATCTCCTTGAAGCCGATTGGGGTGCAATCAATGTATAAATCAAAGAAGCTCCTTGAGGTCAGATGCTTAAGGCCAGAACCTAGGCCGAGTGCTCCGTGGACAGAGTTCTTTTCTTTGAAAGGAACGCCCACTTTCAAACGGATAAAACTGGCATTGAAGTAACGGAAACGATTTTATTTCAAAGGAGAAATCAATGAAAATTGTTTGTTAATTCAAAAGAATTTTCGTCGTCCCCCTAGCGAGGACATAATTCTCTTGATTATAAGCCGGCTCCTTTAAAACAAAGAAACGTTTTTCTGGGTGCAGGGTGATGTGCCGGCGCATGTCCCAGTGGCAGGGGCGGCTCCTGCACCCTGCTCAGGTCCGCGGCGGGGCAGACCGCAACATGCACGGGGCCCTGGCGGACATCCGGGACGCCGTCTCCGTCGTGCAGCTGGCCGCCGCCAAGAAAAACACCAAGGTGGGGGCCTGCATCGTGGCGCTGGACATCAGCGCCGCCTTCGACTCGGTGTCGTGGGAGTTCATGTGGCAGGTGCTGCGGCGGTACGGAGTGCGGGAGGACGCAATCAGCTTGATCCAGTCCATGTACATCGAGGCCACAGTGCAGGTCCAGGTCAACGGGAAGCTGACGACGGTGTTCCGGCCCCGGCGAGGCATCCGACAGGGCTGCCCGTGGTCCATGCTGTTCTTCGCGGTCATCATGTCGCCGCTGGTGCGCGCGCTGGATGCGCGGCTGCCGGGGGTCTCTCTGCCGGACGCAACGGGGGGAGGCGCCAGGCCGCGACTCGCCGTCACCTCGTACGTCGATGACGTCGTCGCCGTCCTGGAGAGGCCCACCGACGGGGAGGTGCTTTCCACCACCCTCGAGGCCTTTGCCGACGAGTCGGGGCTCCGCGTCAACGCCAGCAAGTCCCAAGCCATGCCACTGGGGGCGTGGCAGACGGACACGCCACTGTTCTGTGATTATGTCGACAGGATGCGGGTCCTCAGCGTCGTCTTTACCACCCGGGTCCAGGACTTGCTGGCTGCGAACTGGGAGGCGCGGATGACGGCCGTGACCCTTGCCGTCAGGGATGCCCGGGTCCGAGCCCTGAACGTCGTACAGCGGGTGGCCTACGCTAACACGTACTATCAGTGAATTAAGTTTTGACCTACCCCTGGGGCGCTACTCCACGCTCGAGGTCGTGGAGAGGTGCTGCCCTCTAGGAGGCCTACTCACGCATACCCAAATATGGCGGCATCAGCCACCGGCAACGTATTTCCCCTTGGCCCCAGAAAGCCAGGGAGCAATACATAATCCGCGGGCGTAGAAAAATATTAAAAATAATGCAGAACAGGGAGCTATTTTCACCTGGAGACCCGCTAATTAAGTTGCCACACGGGAATGCGAGTGGATTCGTAAATGAGTAAGGTTAGTCGCCCATAGCAGACAACGTTGGGTCACCAGCGATTTCTCATACTACGCGCGAAAACCAAGCCAATTTGAAATAGCACATCATAAAAGACGACGTTTCCCAGTTATACATTATGAAAACCCGGCTACAATTCGAAAATATGAGAATACCAGGGCCCCTTCGAAGCCGCAGCCGACGTTTAAATCGAAAGCACTGATTGTAGCCGGGGAAAAAAATGGGTTTCGCCGTGCACTCCTCACGCTATGCACGCACTCACATTTTTTACGGACAAAACCCGGCTACAATTCTTTTATTGTCTTAGACCCGGGTTCTTTTTGAGAGCCCAGACGCTAGTGTCCCTAAAAAATCATTTATAGGCGGGTTTCATTGGCGAAATTCGGTCGGTTCCATAGTGTTATAAGAAAACCACCCACGAGGCGTGGTCTGTCATTGGTAGAACCTGTCTACAATGAAGTTAGAGCTGCGAACTAGGGTTTATCTAAACCAAGAGACGACGTAAGAACCGAAGGCTATGATTGTAGCCGATTTGTATGGGCGAAAAAAAACGGGATATGCCGTGAACGGCTCACGCTATGCTCGCACTCATATTTTCTCTAGGGAGCCAACTGACCGTTACGTAAAATATTACAGCCCATTATCAATACCATTTCCTCCAGTTGTGCCCATGGTGGTGTTCTTCTTGTTGTTGTGACCCTCATGGTTTTGCTTTACAGCTGTATTATGTGCTTATGAAATGAGGAGGGACTTATCAGTCCAAAGGTGTCCAATGCCGTTCCTTTGCTGATTTGTGAGTAAACGGTATTACACTGCTATGAATTTTGTTTTCTAGATTTTAATTTTTGTTTATTTTTTCTTGCCAGATATCTTTTTATATTGAGTGATATAGTCCTTGTTCTACACACTACAAGATGAACTTCATGACCCACTGTATGTTGAGTCAAATTACCAGGTAATTGTCTTGTCCTCTTTTTAATTGTAATTGTCTCTATCCCACAGTTCCCAACTCCTCTTACGCTCACTCCTTTCATTTGGTGGTGCTGCTGTGGGGTCTTTGGTGGTAGGGGCTGAACGCTTTCTGCTCTTTGCTGCCAAACTCTCTCACTATTGCAATATCATGTTGCTGCTGGATGGGCTCACGCTCCACCCTTGCGGCATCATGCACACACATCATTACTTGATGCTGGTCTATGAAACTTCCACTCTTTCCCTTCCCTAGTCCATGCTCCCAACTGTACCTTCTCCCTGTGGCCCACTTAATTCGTACCCCCAATTGGTGGTGCTGCTGTGGGGCCCTCTGGTTGTAAGGACTGACTGCTTTCTGCTCTTTGCTGCCAAGCTTTCTTACAAATGCAATGTTGAGTTGCTGCTCTGTGGGTTCACAATCTACTGTTGCAGGAACCAAGCACACACTCGAATTCCTTGTCCTACGACTAACCCCCCCCCCCCCCTCTTTCGTTTTTCATTTGAAATTCTTTTATTCATAGTACGTCTGCACATTGCCTGTTGTTTGTTCCCTTCTTTATGTCATGCAGGTCAGACTGCCGCTGAGTCACACCCCCGCCGTGGGCCTGGCCGGGGATACCGGCATGTAATCAAGCAGCAGTGACCTGACGAACATGTCCAAGTGGCTGCGGCTGTGGCCTGTGCACGTAGTCCACCCCGTCGCCTCCGAGGTGGAAGCCATGTCCCTGACGAGGGCGACTCCTAGTACAAGTCTTGTTTCAAGGTCTCGGACTGCCCATGACGACGACCTAGATGACTCATATGACCAAGCCGCTCGCCAGTAGATGTCTTCGCCGAGTGTCGCTGACAGTGCGGGGGAGGCCGCCCGTGCTCCCGACACAGGGCGCGCACGGCCATCGCGCAGCTGCAGGCGACCGCGCTGGCCAGCATCACCAAGACCCCTGTACCGGCCGTGTACAGCCGAGGAGGACGGTAAGGGACTGTATTATCACATGGGCCTCCCGGGGTCCCTGTGGTCTCCGGGCCCTCCGGGCCCTCCGTGGCCTCCCCGTGGTCTCCGGGGCCTCCGGGCGACCCGGGGCCTCCGACCCCACTCCAACAAGGCGCGTGGGTCACCGTCGTGCACACGGTGGTGGCCGCCGTCACCAAGGTCTAGTTGCACCTCTAGGGTCGGGTAGCATCCGTCGACTTCCACGTGCACGGCTCGCTTGATGTCCTGGACAGGCCGTACCTGCACGTAAGGAACGACCACGAAACCGTCGGTGGTCCAAGAGACCTTCGAGGATTCCGTAGCAAGCAGAAAGTCAGGCGAGCCGTGCAAGTGGACGTCAACGGCTACGACCTGACCCTGGAGATGCACCGCGTCCAGGAAGTGAATCAAGCCGACCTGGGCGACGGCGACCACCACCGTGTGCACGGCAGTGACCCACGCGCCGTTGTTTAAGGATCAGTAATTTCATTAGTGAACCTACCGTGCTGACGCGGTGCTTGTCCGTCGCCGAGTAACGAGTATGGTTCCTGTCCGCTTTGCAGTGCTCACGCTCATCGCATCATCCTCCCGGACGACGGGTGTCCGTGAGAGCCGGATCCTGACTGCCCTGTCGCGCCGTCGACATGCCCGCACCCTGCAGAGGCGGGGGCCGTGCGAACTTACACACCATGGCCGTCAACGGCGGCCTCAGAGGAGGGCACGCGGGGTGGCGCCAGACCGGCCATGTCGAGGGTAGGCCGCCCGCCGCGCAGCCGTGTCCGCCAGCCGCTGAGATGGCCTACCATAGCGGGTGCTACCTCCCCCCAGAGCGCCTGCCGTGTCGAGGGAAGGCAGCCCGCTGCACAGCCGTGTCCGCCAGCCTCTGATATTGCCTACCACCAAGGAAGAGAAGCAAGTTGGGAAGGGCGGAGGAACGTTTTGCTCCACGTTTAGAATGTTTTCGCACAGGATTTTATTTTATCCGGTAAGGTACCTGTTTTCCTTAATAATTGCCTTTGGTTTGGTTTTCTTTACCCCATACATTTTGTTAGTTCTGTTGCAGAGTTGGCTGGAATAGTAACAGTAACATGAATCGTGTTTAATCATGTTGTTCGCCGCTTTGGATGCTGCGCGTAACAATTGATTAAATGCTGTCTCCTCGAGTCACCATCGAAAGCATTTGTGCAGAAGAAGCTTGTCTTATGAATGTGTTCGAAATACATGGCTGCTGCTTTTATACAGTCAGGATATTATACTTTTCTTTTTTAATGTCACTGAAAATGTATGCACATACTTCTGGACCTGGCCAGTCCATCCATACACAGACAAGCTCTCCAGGCAACTAGCTGGACTTGCTTTGGACCCTTACACAAAATAGAGCTGCTATTCCTGGATTTTTAAATTTTTTTCAGGCAGTATTTATAAACCCTTTACTTTTTGTTATTTAAAGAGAAAATGTCGATAAATTTTAAAAATGATCTTGTGTAAAATAACGGGGAAGGCCGCTTAAATATTTACTCGTCACCTTCTCGTTATTCAACGAAGAAAATTTTTACAGTGCGGGCTCGAGACCACGCACCCCGTCCCGCGAGCCACTTTCCATCTTTTAAACGGTACGGTCTAGCGTCGTGCGGTTTTCGACATTGGCCTTTGCGGGCCGCGGCAAAGGGGAACATGGGCGCCACACCAGGACAACCGCTCTCCAGACCACGCACCCCGTGCTCGAGAGCCAACTTCTATCTTTCGAACGGTAGGAGGTACTGACTTGCGGTTTTCGACGTTGGACTTTGCGGGCCGCGGCAATGGGAAACAAGGGCACCACGCCACGCCTACCGCTCCCGAGACCTTGCACGCCGTCCTCGAGAGCCACATTGAAAAAAACATTGTTACTCGAGTACCAAGTAAGCGATGCGTTTTAGAGGGATGAGTTTTGCGTTACTGCAGAGGGCATGGGGGGGGGGGGGGGGGCTGTGAACGAGTACAGCCACCGGTCTCGAGACTAGGGACCCCGGCCTCGAGGGCCAAATGTAACGACCGCCGAAACTCGAGAACTAAGTGTCATAGAAATGCGGATTGCGGCACTGCACAAAGGAATCGTATGGGTATGGCGAAAGAATACAGCCGCCGGTCTGGATACCAGGGACCACGTCCTCGAGAGTCGTCGAGCAGCGGATCAGTGACTCGAGACGGTTACGCTCGGTTAGGTTAGGTTAGTGGGGACCTGGGCAGGTTAGGCTCATGTAAGGGTAGCTTAGGAAAGGTTAACGGGCGCCGATGACAATAAGGCAATGTAAGATACGTCCGGCTGCCACAACATGAGCGTAGCTGCGACTGGGCGGCAACAGGAACGCCTGCAGGGCGTCCGACTGACTGTTTGGCCCCGCAGGGTCTCCTTCCGCAGAAAACAGTCGCCGGCAGGCCAAGGTAGGCGTGCGCCAGGCGTGGAGTGGTGGAACAGTGATTCGGGCTGTGCGAAGCCTGTTACGCCACGACGTCTGGCGTACGTCTACCTTGTAATTTTGGACCACATGTGAAAATTATCTAAGAAACCGCTTGAGCTACGATGCCCCTGAGGAGAGGTTGACTCTGGTATGATGCAAGAAAGATGTGGTCTAAATTTGAGCTTTCTATGTCAAACCGTTCTCGAGATATCGCGAGGACAAACAAACAGACAGACAGACAAAACATTTTTGACCTAGTCGGTCCAGGGCTTCGCTTTCGCTCAGCCAACAAGATAGAGTGCGAGTTAGTGAACTGGTGAGCTCAATACAAATAGAAATAGCAGAAACACAGCTTTAACATACTTCAATCGTTTTAACCCTTGCTGCCCTCTTCCTACCCCGAGCCTCATCTCCGAGCACGGGGTCCGCGCAGGTCCTCCCAGGAGCCCGGCCGAGCCCGGAGCAGGTATACGGGCTGCCTAGACTGGAGGACTGCAGCCATCCGGCGGTCGGCGTGAAATCAATTTATTGTACTGTCTCCCTCGCCCTCCTCCCCGTCCCACGTCGGCCTCGCCAGACCTCGCTGCGTCACGGAGTCGAGCTGGCCGGACGGGGCCTCTGGCTGGCACAGCGCGTGGCGCGGCGCGTGCGGCGTCGTCGTCTGATATCTCTTTCTCTGCGCCAAGCGAGTATGTGATCCCGCTGCCAATATGAATGTGAACGTATTGAGAAATTGTGACCAAGAAGGAATCGCACTTTGCCGTAGGGACTTCAAAGGTCGTCTGATTAGAAGGCCCCGGGTTCAAAAACCGCAAAACCGGCCATTGTGAATTATTTCTCGACTCAAATAGTATTGGTGCAGTTATCGTTCGTGCTCTTTTTCGCTAGTCTAAACTTCTCGTCTGAAAGTGATATTTTCACGCAAACTGTCGGTAAAAGAATAGAACTTCTCATGTCAGAAACCAAACACATTTATTACAATTCCTACAAAAAACGAAGGCACAGCAAACTGTACACATTTGTAAATTTGTAAATGTATACAAATATACTGAAAAAATTCGTCATGCAATAAGAAACAAATGCACGATCGCGAGCGCTGCAAATAATACACATACAATAACGCAAAAAATACCCAAACACTTATAATAAGCTAGAAGACTTGCGCTACACTACACCTTCCGTTTCTTGGTCTTTTTCTCTTTTGCTGCTGCAATAGCGTCCTCTACATACACGGCATCCCTTATTGGCAGATCACGACCATGCCTCCGGAGTGACTTTTCCACATGAACACAGTCCGTGTAGAAAGCGGTCAACACCGGAACCATCTCCTGCTTCCACAATTCGTCGTCTAAAACTGGTGCCTTTCGGCGGGCCTGTGTTGGTGGTTCCGCGCGCTAGTTGCCCTTGACAACCGCTACTACGCATGTATAAGTCCTAGAATAGAGCCTGGTTTCTTCCCTGAGATTCGCTCCTTTCTGTGCCTATTTCCTTGCCGGCCAAATCTTTACAATATACAATAAATACGCAATAATCGCGCCCCGTGAGTGCAAGCTGCCCCTGCACCTGATAGTGGTAGTCGTGCTTCCTTTTCAGACGAAGCCCCCCTTCTCCCATTTCCAGGCATATATTTGGTTTTTCACTCTTCTTTTTTTCCTGCCTCGGTCGCCCGCCGCCCCCGCTCCTTCATCTGGTGCCTCATCTTCAGACCCCTCCCCCCCCCCCCCCCCGGCCTCCCCCAACGCAGCGGCTAGCGCTGGCGCTGGTACCGGTCCCGCGGTTGCACCGCGCGCCGCGCCCTGCCGCACCTGACTGGGGCCCGCGGGGGGCGGCGCCGGCGCATCCTTTGGGCCTTTCGCCACACTGAGAGAAATGTTTCATAGAGAGCATCGAAACTTTGGTTGCCAGATCTAAACACTTTGATGATATTTGAACTAACCAAAGATTTCGGCGTGGCGCCCAAATCTGTTTGATTACCTTCTTTGACGCACCGCATCAAACAGGTTCAATGGCTATGCCATTCTTATTTTAATCGTGGCTTAAAACAGCTTTTTTGTCACAACCAAAGCCGCTTATTGCGGACACTGATGCTAATTCGTTTCGGTCCCAAAATATTTTTATTTTACTTTTAAAATATCTGCAAAAGTGTGCTTTGCACTGTTTTTTTTTTTTAACCAGACAGAGGTGCTTCATACCGACAGTTTTGAACATTTCATGATGTAGAAACTGATCACGCCCCGATTGGGAATCGATTCCCCGACCGAACCCGCCTCACACTCCGCACGGCGGGCGCGGAACCCACTGAGCCACCGAGACAACTACGTTCACCCGCATCGCGCCGTGATGGCAGTCGACACTAGTGCGCTGGTAATCAAGTACGTTTGGTGACTAGCACCGAACTGGTTTTCGTGTCCCGCATCAAGTAGGTTCAAACTGGTGTGTAACATAAGAATCGTAGTGAGCCTAAAACAGCTTTAAAAGACGGAACCAAAGGCCTTAACGCCAGCATCCAAAAACTGTGATTGAAGCGCCAGACAGAACTGGTAAAACAAACTTTGATGCCCGAGACCAAAGTTTTGATTTCGTGTACAAAACATTTCTCTCAGTGCGGTACACGGGCTGCTATGGATTCAGATTTGAAACATACGAAGAAAAGGGGTCCGTATCGCAAGTATCTTTATGATGCCAGAAGCTCCATACCGCAGTCCACCGCCAACAACAGAAAAAGGGCCTTTCGTGAAGCCAAAAATTACAGCGGTATAACCACAAGGCAAATTAATGTGTTGTCGAGGGGGTTGTCGAGCTCAGACTAAGATGGTGTTCAAGAATTTTGTGACTTCACCCGCATATCAGAACATTTCCAGATCATCAGTAAATAAAGGTTTACCAACATTTTCTATAGTTAATCTTGCTTTTTGGAATGATTATGTTCAAGTAACTTAGATGCTATGCTTGGGTATAAAGGTTTACTGAAATCCATTCTTATTGAACCTAAAGTACTGTTAGATTTGACTTCCTTAAATTATGACAGACATAGGTTCAAACACTAGCTCTTCATTGGGTTTTCTTTTATATTGAACTTTTCCCGCACCCACATTAATCTTTTGACAGTATACGTTAGGATACAGAAAGTAAAGTATGCTTGTCTATCTTTGGTTTACAGTGAACAACAAGAAAGTGCAAACCATGAAGGTCAGGTGGTTGTTGCCCTTGCTTCACACCCAAAGAGGCAGAGGACAGCAAACGTAGAGATGAACGTGCCAACTTCTATTCAAATTCTACCATCACCATCACAGTCGAATTGGTATGCATTAGCCCATTCCATTATAATGTTAAAATAATGAGTATGAGGTTTATAAAGTTAGAAATAATCTACTGAATGTAATCAAATAAGATTGACTTCATTATTGTGATAAAGCGTTTAACTTATCATATAAGATGAAAGTTTTAACATGTCTCTAACCTGTTACCAGTGGATGCTCCACTGCGAAAGTCAATGCTGAATTTGAGGGTAAGGAATCACTCACCCTCATCTTGTTTATCACCCCTGATCTCTTTGTTCTTAGCACACCGCCTCCTGGAGACCAGTTGGAACGCTGCAATGGAACAAATGTGGCAGCTACAAGTGAAGCTATATGATTATCAGACAAACAAGCAGAGGTAAATATTTGGCTGAGCGAAAGCGAAGCCCTGGACCGACTGGGTCAAAAATAATTTTTCTGTCTGTCTGTCGATCTGTCTGTTTGTCCGCGCGATATCTCGAGAACGGTTTGACGTAGAGAGCTCAAATTTGGACCACATCTTTCTTGCATCATACCAGAGTCAACCTCCCCTTACGGGCACCGCAGCCCGAGCGGTTTCTTAGATAATTTTCACATGTGTCCAAAATTATAAATCCGCCACTTGGGTAAAGTCAGTATGCGCCATGCGCCTGTCGTGGAGGGGCGGATCAGTGAAGCGAGTGGATTACGATCGGTTAGGTTAGTAGGGGTCAGGTTAGGTTATGTTCAGGCAGGTAAGGGTAGGTTAGGCCATGCGCCTGTCGTGGAGGGGCGGATCAGTGAAGCGAGTGGATTACGATCGGTTAGGTTAGGTTAGTAGGGGTCAGGTTAGGTTATGTTCAGGCAGGTAAGGGTAGGTTAGGTCTGCTTAAGGGGCATTGATAAGGAAAGGCTGACGTTCGGAAGCCAGAACATGAGCGTGGTTGCGACCGTGCGTAGAGAATGACGCCCGCAGGGCGTCCTACTGACCCGCCCCGCAGGGTCCTTATCGTCAAGTGGCAGCCGCTGGCAGGCCAAGGTAGGCGTGCGCAGGCGTGGAGTGGCGGAACAGTGATTCGCGATGAGCGAAGCCTGTTACGCCACGACGCGGTCTGGCGTACGCCTACCTTGTTCCCTTCATGGACTCAAAATGCATTACTTGTCATTCCTTAATAAAACATCGGATACATCTTGTTACTCAGTAAAGTAATAGCTCCATTTTGATCTTGTTGTTTGTTGTGTCCGGGTGGTGTTAAAGGAAGAGAGCGTCTTGACAGCACCGTGGTTTATTGTCGACTGACGTACATGAATTACAGGGGTTGTTACATAGGCCTACGCCAGGGGGAGCACCGTCGGGAAACACTGGTGGCGGGTTTCGACACTAGAGTGGCGGGAAATATAACATACATAGCACTCCTCCCCTCTTGAAAGCATACTGTAGCGGACGGGGAAGGGTACAGAAGGGAGCAGGAACCGGGAATCAGGAGGCACGGGTAGGGAGCAAAACAGGCGTCTATTCCAGACCAGGGTAGGACAGGGAATGCCAGGCGGCCGACGCGACAATGGGTACGGAGTAGTAGTCAAACGCGCATGCGCGCCACGACGGCGCTACCAACACTTGGCATCCGAATTCTCTACATTACCCCCTCTCTTAAAAAGAAAGGTTCAAATTTACAAAAACAACAAATTTTACATTTACAATTTACAAAAACAGCGAATACCTGAAACAAGAACAAGAAACCTAACCTAAACTAAACCTAAACTTCTCCCCTCCCCTTCCTAGGGTAACACCTCGCCAACCTATTGGCGTGCACAACTTTAGGCTTGGCGTTGGGATTTCCCTGAAGTTTGATCTCAAACACCACGTCATTTTTCTTTGCAAGCACAATGAACGGTCCAGTCCAAAAAGATTGTAGCTTGGGGTTCCTCTTCTTCCTACGCTGGGGGTCGAACAACCACACTAGGTTGCCCGGCTGGAACTCCGGTTCACGGGCACGGACATCGTAGCGCTCCTTGCGCCGTAGAGTGACCGCGTTCACACGGTCCCGGACCAGATGATGCAGATGCTGCAGGCGGTCGCGAAGCCAGCTCGGGTACCGCAGACGGGACGGCACAGGCCGCTCCGTGGGAGGCACCCCTTGGACCAGGGCGCCCGGGAGGTTGATCTCGCATCCGAACAGCATCATCGCCGGAGAGAGGCCCGTGGTGGAGTGGGCCGCCCCGCGCAGGCTCATCATCACCAGCGGAACCTGTAAATCCCAATCAGACTGAGCTGTGTCCACCACAAGTGACAGCTGTGTGACCAAGGTCCTGATGAGTCTCTCTACTGCTCCATCGGACTGTGGATGTAGAGGGGTCGTCCTGGTCTTGCGAACGCCCATAATTTCCATGACTTTGGAGAACACCTCGGACTCGAAAGTTCTGCCTTGATCACTGTGCAGCTCGCATGGAGACCCAAATCTTGTGAAGATGTTGTCCACGAGCGCTTTCGCCACCACGTCAGCATGCATGCTTGGCACAGGTATAGCCTCGGGCCACCTAGTGAAATAGTCAATGGCTACTAGCAGATACTGGTTACCTCTCGCCGTTTTAGGGTACCGTCCGGCCAAATCGACAGCCACCCGTTCCCAGGGCACTCCCACATTGTACACCCGGAGAGGCGCACGGACACGTTGCTGGGTCCCCTTCTTCCGGCTACACGTCTCACACGACAGACACCACATCTTGGCGTCCTGCCGCATCCCGGGCCAGTAGTAGTGCTGCCGCATCTTCGAGTACGTCTTGTAGCCACCAAGATGCCCTCCAGCACCCGGGGCCTCGTGGAACTGGGTCAGCACCGGACACTGCAGCCTACGGGGAACGATGATCTGAAGAACGGCCCGGTCGGATACAGGATCCTCCAGCCGCCGGCACAACAGTCCGTCCCGGAACTCCAACGACTGCCACTGGAACCAAAGGGCCTTTGTCCTCTCACTGCGGTCGGCAATGTCACCCGCAGAAGGCCTCCGTCCCAGGAGCAGGCCGGACAGCAACGGGGCGATGTCCAGATCCGTCGTCTGGGCCGCACGGAAGTCATCTCTGGACGGGCCGTCTGCATCGGCGAGCCGCAAGCGCTGTACCACGGCAGCATCCGCGTGCTCCTGGCGCGCACACTTCTTGCAGTCCGGGTCACACGGGCGACGGCTCAGGGCATCTGCGTTACCGTGCTCACGGCCGGGCCTGTGTTCAACAACAAAGTCATAGCCGTCGATAAACTCAAGCCAACGCGCCATCTGCCCTTCCGCAGTGTTCTTCAACGACTGCAGCCACTGCAGTGCAGAGTGGTCCGTGCGGACCCTGAATGGACGGCCATACAAATAAGGATGGAAATGTTTGATACCCTCCACCACGGCGAGGAGCTCGCGCCGCGTGACGCAGTAGTTACGCTGGTGGCGGTTCAGGGTATGGCCGTGGAAACTGATTGGCCGTTCCACGCCTCGCTGTTCTTGGGAGAGGACCATCCCCAGCGCGAAAGCCGACGCATCGCAGTCCAGGATGAACGGGCCACCGTCCGCGTCCGGGAACGCCAACACAGGGGCCGCCGTCAGCGCCTGTCGCAGCTTGTCGAACGCGTCCTGTGCCTCGGCGGTCCAGTCGAACGCCCTCATCTTCTCTGTCAGACGATGCAGGGGGGCAGCAATGTCTGAAAAACGATGCACAAACTTAGCATAATACTGGGCTAACCCGAGGAAACTGCGCAAGGCATCTTTGTCCTGGGGAACCGGCCAATTCCGAACTTTCTCTGTCTTCTTTGGGTCAGTGGACACTCCACGCTCGTCGATGACATGACCCAAGTACTCCAGGGTCCGCCCGAACAACTTGCATTTCTCCGGGTTCAGCAGAAAGCTGGCGGCTCGAATGGCCAGCAGCACTTCACGCAGGCTAGCCAAAGCCTCTTCAAATGTCACACCCGGAACCACAATGTCGTCCAAATACACCCGAGATAGATGCTTTGGAACCAAGCGGTCCATGAGACGCTGGAACGTCGCCGGAGCATTGCACAAACCGAACGGCATCCTCTTGTACTCATACAGCCCGTGCCCCGGTACACAGAACGCTGTCTTCTCCATGGCTGCAGGGGCCATCGGGATGTTCCAATATCCCCAGCGGATATCCAATGACGAGAACCAGCGGGCACCATTCAGCGAATCTAGTGTTTCGTCGATCCTTGGGAGTGGGTATGCATCTTTCCTGGTAACAGCATTGAGTTTGCGAAAATCAATAGCAAATCTCGGCTTACCGTCTTTCTTGGTAAGCAGTACCACAGGAGAGGCCCACGGCGAGATGGACGGGCCAATGACACCCTTCTCCAGCATGTCCCGGATGCAGTTATCAGCAGTAGCCTGCTGGGCGACAGCGAGGCGGCGAGGTGGCTGCTTAATCGGCGCTGCGGTTCCGGTGTCGATGTCGTGATGCACCAGCTTGCAGTGGCCGATTTCTCCGTTGCAAGAGAAGACATCCTGAAATTCAACCAGCAAGTCCCTCACCTGCGCCCTCTGCTGCACGGTCAAGTCTTCCGAGCAGGTATCCAGCAGCTTCTCCAGAGGCTCCGGCAGGTCGCCAGTCGGGGCGACGTTATCGGCGTCCGCTGCAGGTTGTGGGGCCTCCTGGACAAGGCGCACCGCCGCCTCCGGTGCCACCTCGAGCCGCGCCAGGCATGCACCACGGCGCAACACGCGGGGCTTCGAACCCGCGTTGCGGACGCGCAGCAGGACGGAGTGACCATCCTCACCAGCGAGAAGGGACCCCGAGAGACTCAGGCCCGGGGGAAGGTCAACTGGGCGCACCGCACAGGACATGCGCCGCACCTGGACCACGTCGTCGACGCCGTCCTCCAGCGCGGGGTCCTCCGGGTGAACAGGGGTAATCCCACGGTGCGGCGCCCGGCACCGGTCCGACTCAAGGTCGCATGCTGCGGTTCTCCCTCGTTGCGGCGCCCGGCACCGGTCCGACTCAAGGTCGCAAGCTGCTAGTCCACCGTCGCGGCGCCCTGCACCGGACTCGACGTGCCCGTCTACGGCGTCCGCACAACGAAGATGAGTGGCCATCTCATCAACGAAGGGGGGGTGCGCCTCAGGGTTCCAGACATCACAGCGTCGTACTGTCACAGTCACACATTGCTCACCGCCCGCTGGAATGATAGTGCGTTCGACGCACTGCACACGCAGCGTCTGCACGGCCGCCGAGGGCAGCATCGTCACCACACGACGCATCTGCAGCCGATGGCCACCGTAAACGTCCTTCAGGAGCAGTTGGTCCCGGTCCACGTCAATGTGCTGGACATGGGACACCACGAAGTCGAGGCCAAGGAGGCAGTCAGCACCGGTGTCCGCTTCGAACACCACCACGTCGGGGACCTCGACGCCAGCCAGGGTGAGGGCAGCCGTCCTCGGGCCGTACATCGCGGATGGCGCGGTGGTCCACTCGGCTTGCTGCATCCGGATGCTGGACTTCGGGGGGCAGTCGGGCAGGAGACCGCGCCGGGCGACTGTGAGCTGGGCGCCTGTGTCCAAAACGTAAGTACAGGGCTTACCGATCAGGCTGCCATCGATTTCCCATGTCACCGCCGCGACTCGCGGCGTCTCCGGATCCTGGGCTGTCGCATCGCTGGCCGTTGTCCTGCCCACGGACGCAGCCGCTACAAGTTTCCCGACCCGCGGGAGGAGCTGGCGCTGCTGCTGCTGCCGCCGCCGCTGCTGCCGCTGCTGCCGCTGCTGCCGCCACTGCGGCGGTGGTCTTCCCTCGAGCGCCGGTCGCCGCGATCCTGGCTGCGGCTGCGACTACGGCTGCGGCGCTTGCCGTCGCGCTTGCTGCTGCGGTGGTCGCCATCGCTGCGACGGCCGTGGAAACGACTACCGCCCCTGCGTGGCTGGGGGCACTCACGTGCTAGATGACCTGGCTCATGACAATTGTAGCAGCGACCCGCCTGCCTGTCGTCCCGGGTCAAGCTGGCAGCAACCTTCTTGAGCTCCTCGAGCAGCTGCTCCAGGGTGCGCTCGACGCTGGGCCGGGGACCGGCGGCACCAACTCCCACACGGCGGATGTCCGCAGAGGCGTCCTCGCCGACGGCGTTGTTGAGGCTTGGACTGGCGCCGGCATCGACGGCGGTGCTGGTGCTGGCAACGGACTCCGTGGCGGCAACCTGACAAATCCGAGCAACCTTACTTGGGGGCTCCATGTTCTCGACGGAGTCATAGTGCAGTGCTGCGAGGAGGGCCTCGTTGAAGTTGGCCGGCTGCCGATGCCGCACGCCCTTCCGAAGTCCACGGTCGGCGAGTCCCTCGATGAACTTCTTACGGGCCATGGTCTGGATGGCCTCCTCCGGCCAGGACGGGTAGGCCGCCCGCGTCATGGCCAGCACGTCAGTCCCGAAGGCCTGCAGGGGCTCCCCCGCGCGCTGCGTGCGCCGATCCAGCTCGGCCTCGGCAACAAGGAGGCGCTGCGCCGGGTCGTATTGTTGGCGCAGCCGGGCCACAAGACTGCCGTAACTCAGGTACTCGGCGGCCGGGAGGGTTTGGACGATGTCCGCCGCCTTGCCCTCCAAGGCGTTCAGCAGGCGACGCCCTTTCTCCTCCTCGTCCCAGCCATTGCTCTGCGCCGCACTCTGAAATTGGGCAAGAAACACAGGCAGCGAGCGCGTGCCGTCATACTTAGCAACAGGGACCGGCGGAGATGGAGACGGCGCGGTGCGGCTGGCCAAGTAGAGGTCGGAGATGCGCCGCAGCAGGGCCGAGTTGTGCTCCTGGACGTTGGTCGACGCCTCCGCCCAGCGGCCCAGGATCTCCTCGAGGCGGCGGTCGCCATCTCCGTGACGGTCAGCTCCTCCACGATGGCGGTCAGAAGGCATGGTGCAGCGGGCGCTCGTCGGTTCTCACTCGTTCCTAGCTCTTCTTCCCCCTCTTCCCAACGGGTTCGAACTCAAAACACTTCTGACACCAACTGTAGCGGACGGGGAAGGGTACAGAAGGGAGCAGGAACCGGGAATCAGGAGGCACGGGTAGGGAGCAAAACAGGCGTCTATTCCAGACCAGGGTAGGACAGGGAATGCCAGGCGGCCGACGCGACAATGGGTACGGAGTAGTAGTCAAACGCGCATGCGCGCCACGACGGCGCTACCAACACTTGGCATCCGAATTCTCTACAATACATTAATTTTTTTTTTACAATTAAAAAAACAGGTAGCATGACACTAAATGATGTTAAACAATTCTACAATTGAAAATTGAACAGGTCTCGAGTATCAGAAGAAGAGAGTGTCAAGGGGAGGGAAAAGGCTGCCAAAATTTTATTTTCCATAAACCCTGGCGAAAATGGAAACGCTCTCGGAGAGCGTGTTGAAGGAGTTTGAGGGCGTTTGAAGGCGTTTGTGGGCGTATTAGGGCGTTCTGAAGGCGTTTCTGAAACGCCTTCGAAGAGAGTGAGCAGACACGCCTTTGACAACGCCTTCCGAGGGCGTTTTGTCTACGCTCAGCGAAGGCGTTTGAGAGCGTGTTGCGCGAGGGCGTATTAAGGCGTATGGAAAACGCCCTCACTCCGCCCTTGGAAGGCGTTTGCTGGGCGTTGCGAAAACGCTCTTCGCGGAGGGCGGATTTGAGCGTATAGCAAACCCGCCTTCCGAAGACGTTTGCTGGGTGTATCGGATACGCTCTTCCGCCTCAAATGGATTTTGTATATGACTGTGCGAGTTAGTCGGTATTTTGAAGGCGGATTCAAGCATTCGTCTGCTTTCATACACTGAGTTTATATGTTGATTGAGGCATGATGATTCAGTTGATTCAAATATTCCGCAAGCTATCCGAGAAGCCGTTAAAGAAATGGATTTTAAAATACGTGCACGCATTGAGGTCCGATAAAGGATTGAGTTTGATGTCTCTCTGTTCGTCTCCGTTCGGAGAGAGCGTGTGGATTTACGGACCGTGTCAGTGCCGCCACACCACTCCGATGCACGAATCCGTCGCCTCCCTCTCCGCTGCCTCAACTTGATATGGAAAACCTCTGACCGCCCCATATTTCCCTTCCGCTCGCACTTAGCAGCGCGGCGACGCGTCCTTTGCCCCCACCTCCCCGCTCACGGCTAGCGACGGCGGCGCGCGCGCTGCCCTGCAGCCACGGAAGGCTAGCGCTAAGGAGGGATCTCCTCGGGTCCCCCTCCAGTGTCCCTCCGTGGCGCAGTTGGCAGCGTGCAGCGTCGAGAAGGTAAGTGTCCCGTGTTCTATTACTTGTGTGTGTATTCATTTCTTCCTTTCCACGAACGTTGCCTACGCTACCATAATGAGTGCGAGAGAGACAGAATGCTGAGGAGACCCTTCGACCCTGACAGTAATTTATTGCTTTTGCCCGGTGCGTCCCCCTCCCCTCCCCGCTCCACTCCCTCCTCCTCCCGCCGGAGCCCCCACTCCCGCGCTGCGGCAGGGCGTGTGAGAGCCTTTTGCATCCGCCCTGCGTGTTCCCTCCAAGAGCGTTTACTAAACGCCCTCAAACGCCTTTTACGCTCTCCGAAGGCGTTTAGCGTAAACGCCCAAAGCGTGACAAACACGCCTTCCGAGGGCGTTTTCAGGGCGTTTGAAACTTTCGGAGAGCGTGAGCAAAACGCCTTCCCAGAGCGGATGCAAGAGCGTTCACTCCGCCTTCGATTTTCGCCAGGGAAAGGGGGGGGGGGGGGCGAACAAACGGGACAATCACGGAACACCGGCCCCGAGCCTCTCTGGAGCCTTTACGGGCCGGCCGCTCCTGGTGGTGCCACGGCCGCGACCGGAGTCGGGAGTAGTATGGTATACTTATTCTAACGGGTCGCCATGTTGGCTGGGAATTCTAACAGGGCCTACCCTACCCTAACCCAACCTAACAGGGAATTCTAACAAGGCCTACCCTACCCTAACCCAACCTAACAGGGAATTCTAACGGGGTCGTAACCCAACCTAACCTAACGCTAACCTAACCTAAGTGAGGACGCCATTCA
>CM049597.1:550222-565966 GCA_026979955.1 Megalurothrips usitatus
TCTTAAGGCCAACTCAAAAGTTGTTCCGTTTGAGAAGAGGTATTTGCGGAAATGCCGGCGACATTTTCAATCGGGAAATTGAAAAGTTCCTGAGTGATGCAATGGCAAGAAAGGTCACATACACCTACAATTACTTCCGACATGCTGACACCAACATGAACGGACTGACATGGACTGAACAGGACGAGGAGGACACCGCCAACAAGGAAAACGTCGAGCCGCGGCTAAACGTAATGCGATAAATGTCGCATTCATGAGCGAGATCTCGAAAAACATCGGTTCTTTTCAGAACCACCAAATAATTTCCGAAAGGATATTTTCATCAAAGACCATATCGGTTCTTCTTAGAACCACAAATTTATGTATACGTCACGCACCCAGTCACTTTTTCATTTCTAAACCTCATTTATTCAGTCCGCAGGACGCTTCCGCCGTCCCGGACTGGTTTAAAAATGACAGGACCGAGGTACCCTAGCTTGGATCAGGGTACTCGCAGAGAAAGGGAGACCCGGCGGACGGGTTTAGAAATGACAGGATCGAGGTACCCTAGCTTGGATCAGGGTACTCGCAGAGGAAGGGAGATCCGGCGGACGGGTTTAGAAATGACAGGATCGAGGTACCCTAGCTTGGATCAGGGTACTCGCACTACATGGTGTGGTAATAATGGTAATAATGCCATAGAAACGCTTCACTTCTCTAAACCATTGTCCTTGAAACCGGCACTGCTGCATGTGAATGTTGATTTATTGAAATTTTTAAGTTCTTTTTTTCAACTATGGCTAAAGCAGCCGTATGTACAGGCTGTGAAAATACCATTGCTGAGGTATCGGTTCTGATTCATCAGAGAGATGCATTGAACTCTTTCCTACAGAGCCATAAACTTGCACCAGTGAGTAAATGTTGTATTAATTAAAGTGCAGAGTCAATATTCTCAAGGATTACGGTGGATAACGATAGTATTAAGCAGGAGACGAATTCCAGGCCCAAAAAGGAAGGCATTTGCCAGCACCTCATGGATTTCGACCAAACTCAGTATTAATGACCCTTATAACTTCAAAAAAAAATCAATTTTTTTTTCAAAATTATTTTGCGTTGTTGAATTTTAGAAAATATTAAATTGTCAATTTGACGTCACCTTGGAATATTCTCAAAAACATTTAGAAAATCCCTTGATATGTACTATTTACACATGCAAGGTCACATGATGGACAATTGAAAACTCTGGGAGTTATCTGGTGAAGCGTGACACAAGCTGACTGAGAATTTAGGATTCTGACTCTGAATCAATTGAACTCAGGCCTCGTCTCTAAACTAAAATAAGCTTCCGTCTCTAAAATTTTGGGACCAAAAAAAAATTCATAGCTAAGAGCGACTAATTTCAAAGCTACTAATCCCAAATTCAATGTTTATTTTTATTCTCAGCACATAAAAGAAGTATTTATACAATCTGACACAATCTAATGTAAATAAAATGATTAAGACCCGGAGGGACCCCTTGTCACTACTCCTTGTCATTAGCACCCGTCAATTCCCCCTGCCACACCTTTCAATTAGAACAGGTTTCTGTATTTTACATGGCCCATTCCTTCCAGAAGTAAGAAAAGTTAGTTTCTATCATAATGCATACTGTTTGGAAACTCAGATGTGGCTCAATCACTAGGATGCCAGCAGCACTGGTGCTGGAGAGTTAAAAGGGTCATTAATTACTTTGGTCCAAAATGTAAGTACTCAGTCACATTGTGGGCTCTATCGTTTTTCACTACCGCATTGGCAGGTCACAAGAACGCGACTGGCTCCTTAATTTTACATTAGCCTGGGTCCCAATTTGTCATTGATCTACTTGGAAGCATACGTGTACTTGATGAATGAAATTTTATTCATCTTCATTAATACTGCTTGTCTAAGGGGTATACCAAAACCACCCATGGGCCAATTGCTTATGCAGAGGTTGGGTAAGCCCACAATAACCCAAGTGGGTACAAGTGAAGTGAAAAATATAATTTTTGAAATACACTGCTTGAAAATACAGCAAATATAATTTTTGAAATAAACTGCTTGAAAATACAGCACACAAGAGTAAACCCACAACCGAATGACTCACTGCACCTCAGGGCCGAATTCCCAAATTGGGATTTTTCATTTCTTCAGAGGTAAAATGTGGATATTTACTGTACAATAGAAAGCCCGTACTTACAGCAAGTGAAGAGGCGATGGAGACAGCCATTTGTAGTAATCCAGACTGGATCGAGGTGCTGAACACTGTTTCAAGGTAATCCACTGCAGAACGTTTCAAAAGCTTGAACAATATGAAGGGGTATGTGATGGAAAACATCATCCACGATGAATCGTTAGACAGTGTCAAAGGGAGATGTGTATGAAAGTGCGTGAGTATGAGTGTACGAGACGCGACGTACTGTGGTGGTGTCAAAGGGAAATGCTTGTGCGAACCGTAGAGCAGGTCGGAGTCCTTGTCATAGCGTACGCGAATGTGAAGCTCCGTGAAGTTAGCGGGACCCAACCAGCGGGCCCGCACCAAAGTAATACAAAACGTTTGTTTTCCGTTTGTTTCGATTTGTTTTGGTATGTTTAGCTGTTTGACTTATGCAGTTTTCGCAAAACAAACGTTTTTTGTCAAAGAATGGAGAAGCTATCCGGACCCATTCTCCACAGGACTCCAGAGTAAACGAAACCGTTATTCTACAATAGTTTTCAATTGTTTCACTCGTAAAATCGCCTTAACAAAGACGGCGTACATCATGGTTTTTGTGTGGAATGCGACGCTGAAGGAGCCGCAAAAGTAATCTTCGGTCCTCACCTGATTGTCAATGTAGATATTTACTCGGCACCGGGAAGAAGCGGGAAGAAACGTGGCAACACAGTGTCAACGCTGACGGTACCCCTTGTGGATATTCCTACAACCTTGCGCTTCGGGCCCTTGGAGTATCTTCTTGTTGGTGCTATTCACCGGTCAGGAGATCACCTAGTAGCATACACAAAAAACTCTGATGGACTCTGGCGGATGTACGACGATTTGCAGAAGAAGCCACTTACAGTTGACGAAAAGAAAGTTGCTGTTTCGCCTGTAATTTTCATGTATGTCCAACTATAGGACATATATTGTAATGTCATTCTGCCTTCTGCAAACGTGAGGTCCCTTATAATTCGATTCCTTGCTTATAGTCTAGGCTTGTGTTCTGCGGGTCTTCTTTGAGGGCCGATTTTACAAATATGTTGCTCTCGAGCCATTGTTCCTGAGAAGCTTCGAAGTCAGTATTTTGTTGTATTACCATAAATATTGTATAATTTACGCTTTGCACATGTCATTTGTACTGAAGTTTGAATATTCAATTGTATGTGATATGTCATTAATAAGGACCAAAAAGATGATGAGTAAGGAACTTTTAAGTTGTTGTTTTGAGAAGTTTACTTATGATTGTTATTTTAAGAATTGTCGTATGTTATTTTTTAAAGACTTGTCAATTTTAAACATACATTCTTGTTCGGTTAAGTACGCATATTTGTAGCGAATGCACATGACTGATTCCTATGCTTGTGTTCTGCGGCTCTTCTATGAGGGCCGATTTTACAAATATGTTACTCTCCAGCCGAAGTTTCGAAGTCAGTATTTTGTTGTGATACTATAAATATTGTATAATTTACGCTTTGCACATGTCATTTGTACTGAAGTTTGAATATTCAATTGTATGTGATATGTCATTAATAAGGACCAAGATGGTGACTATGGTACGTAAAAGACATTGTGCGGAGCAGTTTTGTTAATAATTGTTCTTGAAAGAGTTGTTGGAGGTAAAATTTTTAAAGACTTGTTAATTTCAAAATGTAATCATGGATCAGAAATACGTTGTTCTTAAAAACCATGTTATTTTTAACCCTACATTCTTTCACGGCTAAGGCTGCAGAATTGCAACGATTGAATATGACAATTTTCATTGCATTTCAATGTGTTCTGAGGGTTTTCTTTGAAGGCTTACTTGATACACATGTTGCTCTCAAGCCATTGTTGGTTTGTGGGAACGTCACATTTTTAATGCCCTGCACATGGCACGCAAGTCATGTTTGTCTTCAGCCGTTGTGTTGTTTGATTAAATCTTTTCTATACTGGCCTCTCAATAATTCTTAATTTAGTTGTACTGCGGGGATCCGCACTGAACAGTATTAACTGTGCTAGTTCTGCCCATCACATAACAGCCTCAACGATATCGGAAACAGTGTTCTAAATCATCTCACATATCATTGGCACATCTCACCAAAATTACATTCAAACTCAGACATCTCCTTCACAACTGTACAAGTTTGTTTACGCACAGCGGCATATTCAGTTACTAACCGTTATATACACTACATAGAAGAAACTTTGCGAGAACTACAGAAATAATGTCTGCCCAAAACAAACGAAAACAAACGACTGAGATGCCAAAATAAGTGATAATTAGGATCTTAGACAATACCTGCTGCGTATGAGAATTTGTCGTAACCCACGTTATATGCACTTACATAAATCAAACTTGAAAATAACTACTAAAAATATTTATCAACGAAACAAACGAAAACAAACGACAGAGATGCCAAATAGAGTGTTTGTTATGGTCCTAGGCAATACCTCCTGCGTATGAGAATTTGTCGTGACCCACGTTATATGCACGAACATAAATCAAATCTGAAAATAACTACTAAAAATATTTATCAACGAAACAAACGAAAACAAACGACAGAGATGCCAAATAGAGTGTTTGTTATGGTCCTAGGCAATACCTGCTGCGTATGAGAATTTGTCGTGACCCACGTTATATGCACGAACATAAATCAAATCTGAAAATAACTACTAAAAATATTTATCAACAAAACAAACGAAAACAAACGACAGAGATGCCAAATAGAGTGTTTGTTATGGTCCTAGGCAATACCTGCTGCGTATGAGAATTTGTCGTGACCCACGTTATATTTTTTATATAGGACAAACATAAGTGTTGATTTAGACTGTGAAGGTGAAGGTGAAGCTGAAGCCGTTCATCACTTGTTTTGGGTCCGTTCGTATCGCCACTCGAGCGCACAACACCGTGACAAGTGAGCATCAAGGCGGTTCGGGATGAAGAATTTGAAGTTGACAAGTTTAGCGTAACACTTGAGAAGGTTTAAGCTCGCGCGAAACACACAGCACACCCTAGCGGGCCATTTGGAACTGCAACTATGGTCGGTTTCGGCCGGCCTCAGACGGCGCTCTTCACTTGTTTTCGGTCGATTTCGGTCGGTTTCATCCCCGCGAAGGTGAACGGACCCAAAACAAGTGATGAACGGCTTCAGCTTCACCTTCACCCTCACAGTCTAAATCAACACTAAAGAAGATCTAGAGCAATCATTTCTGACCAAAACGAACGAAAACAAACGCCAGAGTTGCCAAAAAGGGTGTTTGTCATGGTCCTAGGCAATAACTCCTGCGTATGAGAATTTGTCGTGACCCAAGTTATATTTTTTATATAGGATAAAGTATTGCTCTAGATCTTCTTTATGTTTATCACCAAAACAAACGAAAACAAACGCCAGAGTTGCCAAATAGAGTGTTAGCCATGGTCTTAGGCAATACCTGCTGCGTATGAGAATTTGTCGTTACCCACGTTATATGCAGTTACATAAATCAAACATATAAATAACCACCAGAAATATTTATCTACAAAACAAACGAAAACAAACGACAGAGATGCCAAATAGAGTGTTTGTTATGGTCCTAGACAATACCTGCTGCGTCTCCACTATGCAGGAGATTTAAAAAAAAAATTATTCACAAGGATACAAGAAATTAACCGGACCCATACATGTAAAGGTCTTTAAAAATGCATCTTTTTTATTGTTTAAGGCGATTTTACGAGTGAAACAATTGAAAACTATTGTAGAATAACGGTTTCGTTTACTCTGGAGTCCTGTGGAGAATGGGTCCGGATAGCTTCTCCATTCTTTGACAAAAAACGTTTGTTTTGCGAAAACTGCATAAGTCAAACAGCTAAACATACCAAAACAAATCGAAACAAACGGAAAACAAACGTTTTGTATTACTTTGGTGCGGGCCTGCTGGTTGGGTCCCGCTAACTTCACGGAGCTCGAATGTGACAGTGCAAAGGAGGTGATTGTGAGGTGATGGTGTCAAATGGAAATGATTGTGATGTTAGGTATGAGTGTAAGAGACGCGACGTACGATGTGATAGTGTCAAAGGGAAATGCTTGTGCGAACCGTAGCGCAGGTCGGAGTCCTTGTCATAGCGTACGCGAATGTGACAGTTCAAAGGAGATGATTGTAAGGTGATGGTGTCAAAGGGAAATTGTAACTAATACTGTCTGCCTGGTAGACCCTAATAAGCTGCAAACCTAAACAAAATCGTTGCTGGTGGAAGGCGGGTTCAATCCATTTGCAGCGGCAGCAGTGTAGCACTCTTGATGTACTTTCTTGGTGTCGGATTTGGTTTTTGTAAAAACTAAGTTACAGTAACCACAAGAAAGTTGAAATAATTCAAAGTTTTATTTAAGTACTGAAGGCTAATTACCAGCACTGACATACAAAAGAAAACAACAATTTCTGAAAATCTAGTATGGCAATTAAACGATCAAACCAACTTATAAAGAAAAACAGGACACAAGTGTAATAATTTATCTATACTTGAATAACACAAAGGTGTGTATAAATATTTAACCATGCACCTTAAATAAATTAAAGTGGATCCAAAACAGTATCATTTAACAAGCATAATAACGCCTGAATGATAAATTATTAAACTAACACTTGGTCGAGGCAAGATTTAATACAAGATGGAACGGACAATTGATCGGAAAATATCGACTCAAATTTACAAGTCACTAAAGGTATTTCTTAACACATATAACGTGTCAGAACGACAAACACCATAATAGATAAACATACAAACCGGTTACAATTTACAACTCCAATAAATGTGGGCCCACAAAAATATATATATAAACAATGTTTCACTCACCCTTGGTGCACTCCAACCTGCTGGCCAGCTTTCTGCTCACTCACACTCCATTCACACACACAAAATAACAAGTATATAAAGTTTATACAGGAATTAACATAACATAGAATATGTATATATATATATAGATAAAGATAAATAGAAAAGGTAAATGGATATACTCATCCGGCACTGCACTGCACTTTCACTTTCACTTTTCTCGGCTTGACTTTTCTACTGGGGAGGGATGAGATGATGGGAGGGGGGAAGGGGGTGACGTGTGTGACGTCACATGGTTGGCGGCTCTTCAGCTACATCACGGGGCGGCGGCAGGACAGCTTACGCCATGGTAGGGGTCATCCCACACTTGGACCCATTGGCCCTGACGCCCTGAAAAATCGTGACACACTCTTTTTTAGCGACCGGCGTGCCGGACGGCCCGGAGTAGACCGTGACGTCACATGTCAACACAACCACACACACACCTTGCGGGCGGGGTTCGTGGACGTGGATCCCATGGTAGCGGGCTGAGCGAGACGATGGCGACGACGACGGATCGGGAACCCTTCCGGGCTCCAACGGGAAACTAGGTTCCGGAATTCACGTGGTCGGAAAACCCTATTTCGCCCCGTTACTCGCGGCGGCTCTCGCCCGGTCCGTCCTCCGTGCTCCACTCGACTGCTCGCCGCCGGTCTGTCTGGCGGGTTCCTCCCCGTGGCGCTAGGGGGCGCTGTGTGAGAGACGCAGCAGACGGCAGGGCGGGAGATTCGAACCCCGTCGCGGCTCTTCTTCTGTCGCGATTTCGTGACAAAATGCTTATGCGAACCGTAGAGCAGGTCGGCCCGACAGAGCCGCCGACGCCGTCGCCGACGGGGTTCCGTGTTCGGCCACCAGTCCGGCGCTGCGGTAGCGCAGCGGCCGCGTAGGGTTTCCACCCGAGCGTCGCTGTGGGCACAACCGCCGTAGCAGACGGATTTGTGGTGTTTAGTTTCTCTCAATTAAAGTTGAAAAAGTGCACGAAAAGTCTTCCATGAGAATAAGCATACTTGACAACGACGTTTCACATCGTTTGGCAAAGAATCATGCTGAAACGTGTCCGGAATAGGCGTGTTTCTGAGCACTGTGGCAGGTTAGGTCGTCTCATATTTAATTTTTTTAAAATAAAATGATTGAAGAGCGCCGTATAAGATTGTCAAATTCCAATTGTGGGCGTTGAGCCGGTTCCAACGGTACCGGCCACGTCTTTGTAGGTGGTGGAGCCGCTAAAGTCCACAATCGGTTTTCTTTTCTGTTTTATCTTCTTGGTTTTCTTTTTTTAACAAAAATAAAACAATAAAACAGGAATTGCCCATCATGAAACCCATACGCTGGCTTTTTCTTCTGACGCACAAGGGTACTGAACATCTTTCTAACAAGGTCCTACGACAACACACGTCTGACGAAACCTGATATACATAGCATGCACCGAAAACGCACCTGGAAAACCTTGGTCGAAAATAAGGAAATCAAAATGAAGCATGGAGGTGCGGGGCATCGATCCCCGTCCCTCTCGCATGCGAAGCGAGCGCTCTACCATATGTGCTACACCCTCACTGGCGTGCTGAGGTAGGTTCACCGGACATGCACGACACCGGATCTGCTTCTTTTCTGTTGTCGCCGTGGGTTGTGCTTTGCGATCTTACTTTAGGTGGCCTCCATGGCTCAGTGGTTAGAGCACCGGTCTTGTAAACCGGGGGTCGGGAGTTCGAATCTCCCTGGGGGCAATGACACTTTTTTTCCGTCCCTCCTTTTGCCCCTCGGTTTGCTTCTATATCAGAGCACATGCGCTGCGCGACATCTTGCTGGCTGATCGGGTCCTGTACCATTTCTGACAGTCACACATCACTTAAATTCTGCACGAGATCAATCGGTGATATACATAGCATGCACCGAAAACGCACCCGGAAAACCTTGGTCGAATATAAGGAAATCAAAATGAAGCATGGAAGTGCGGGGCATCGATCCCCGTCCCTCTCGCATGCGAAGCGAGCGCTCTACCATATGAGCTACACCCCCACTGGCGTGCTAAGTTAGGTTCACCGGACATGCACGACACCGGATCTGCTTCTTTTCTGTTGTCGCCGTGGGTTGTGCTTTGCGATTTCACTTTCGGTGGCCTCCATGGCTCAGTGGTTAGAGCACCGGTCTTGTAAAGTGGTGGTCGGGAGTTCGAATCTCCCTGGGGGCAGTGAAACTTTTTTCCGTCCCTCCTTTTGCCCCTCGGTTTGCTTCTATATCAGAGCACACGCGCAGCGCGACAAATAGCTGGCTGATCGGGTCCCGTACCATTTCTGACAGTCACACATCACTTAAATTCTGCACGAGATCAATCGGTTTTCTTTTCTGTTTTATCTTCTTGGTTTTCTTTTTTTAACAAAAATAGAAGAAAATAAAACACGAATTGCCCATCATGAAACCCATACGCTGGCTTTTTCTTCTGACGCACAAGGGTACTGACCATCTTTCTAACAAGGTCCTACGACAACACACGTCTGACGAAACCTGATATACATAGCATGCACCGAAAACGCACCTGGAAAACCTTGGTCGAAAATAAGGAAATCAAAATGAAGCATGGAGGTGCGGGGCATCGATCCCCGTCCCTCTCGCATGCGAAGCGAGCGCTCTACCATATGAGCTACACCCCCACTGGCGTGCTAAGCTAGGTTCACCGGACATGCACGACACCGGATCTGCTTCTTTTCTGTTGTCGCCGTGGGTTGTGCTTTGCGATCTTACTTTAGGTGGCCTCCATGGCTCAGTGGTTAGAGCACTGGTCTTGTAAACCGGGGGTCGGGAGTTCGAATCTCCCTGGGGGCAATGACACTTTTTTTCCGTCCCTCCTTTTGCCCCTCGGTTTGCTTCTATATCAGAGCACATGCGCTGCGCGACATCTTGCTGGCTGATCGGGTCCCGTACCATTTCTGACAGTCACACATCACTTAAATTCTGCACGAGATCAATCGGTTTTCTTTTCTGTTTTATCTTCTTGGTTTTCTTTTTTTAACAAAAATAGAAGAAAATAAAACACGAATTGCCCATCATGAAACCCATACGCTGGCTTTTTCTTCTGACGCACAAGGGTACTGACCATCTTTCTAACAAGGTCCTACGACAACACACTTCTGACGAAACCTGATATACATAGCATGCACCGAAAACGCACCTGGAAAACCTTGGTCGAAAATAAGGAAATCAAAATGAAGCATGGAGGTGCGGGGCATCGATCCCCGTCCCTCTCGCATGCGAAGCGAGCGCTCTACCATATGAGCTACACCCCCACTGGCGTGCTAAGGTAGGTTCACCGGACATGCACGACACCGGATCTGCTTCTTTTCTGTTGTCGCCGTGGGTTGTGCTTTGCGATCTTACTTTAGGTGGCCTCCATGGCTCAGTGGTTAGAGCACCGGTCTTGTAAACCGGGGGTCGGGAGTTCGAATCTCCCTGGGGGCAATGACACTTTTTTGCCCCTGGTTTGCTTCTATATCAGAGCACATGCGCTGCGCGACATCTTGCCGTCCCTCCTTTTGCCCCTCGGTTTGCTTCTATATCAGAGCACATGCGCTGCGCGACATCTAGCTGGCTGATCGGGTCCTTTAGGTGGTACCATTTCTGACAGTCACACATCACTTAAATTCTGCACGAGATCAATCGGTTTTCTTTTCTGTTTTATCTTCTTGGTTTTCTTTTTTTAACAAAAATAGAAGAAAATAAAACACGAATTGCCCATCATGAAACCCATACGCTGGCTTTTTCTTCTGACGCACAAGGGTACTGAACATCTTTCTAACAAGGTCCTACGACAACACACTTCTGACGAAACCTGATATACATAGCATGCACCGAAAACGCACCTGGAAAACCTTGGTCGAAAATAAGGAAATCAAAATGAAGCATGGAGGTGCGGGGCATCGATCCCCGTCCCTCTCGCATGCGAAGCGAGCGCTCTACCATATGAGCTACACCCCCACTGGCGTGCTAAGCTAGGTTCACCGGACATGCACGACACCGGATCTGCTTCTTTTCTGTTGTCGCCGTGGGTTGTGCTTTGCGATTTTACTTTAGGTGGCCTCCATGGCTCAGTGGTTAGAGCACCGGTCTTGTAAACCGGGGGTCGGGAGTTCGAATCTCCCTGGGGGCAATGACACTTTTTTTCCGTCCCTCCTTTTGCCCCTCGGTTTGCTTCTATATCAGAGCACACGCGCTGCGCGACATCTAGCTGGCTGATCGGGTCCCGTACCATTTCTGACAGTCACACATCACTTAAATTCTGCACGAGATCAATCGGTTTTCTTTTCTGTTTTATCTTCTTGGTTTTCTTTTTTTAACAAAAATAGAAGAAAATAAAACACGAATTGCCCATCATGAAACCCATACGCTGGCTTTTTCTTCTGACGCACAAGGGTACTGACAATCTTTCTAACAAGGTCCTACGACAACACACTTCTGACGAAACCTGATATACATAGCATGCACCGAAAACGCACCTGGAAAACCTTGGTCGAAAATAAGGAAATCAAAATGAAGCATGGAGGTGCGGAGCATCGATCCCCGTCCCTCTCGCATGCGAAGCGAGCGCTCTACCATATGAGCTACACCCCCACTGGCGTGCTAAGGTAGGTTCACCGGACATGCACGACACCGGATCTGCTTCTTTTCTGTTGTCGCCGTGGGTTGTGCTTTGCGATTTTACTTTAGGTGGCCTCCATGGCTCAGTGGTTAGAGCACCGGTCTTGTAAACCGGGGGTCGGGAGTTCGAATCTCCCTGGGGGCAATGACACTTTTTTTCCGTCCCTCCTTTTGCCCCTCGGTTTGCTTCTATTTCAGAGCACACGCGCTGCGCGACATCTAGCTGGCTGATCGGGTCCCGTACCATTTCTGACAGTCACACATCACTTAAATTCTGCACGAGATCAATCGGTTTTCTTTTCTGTTTTATCTTCTTGGTTTTCTTTTTTTAACAAAAATAGAAGAAAATAAAACACGAATTGCCCATCATGAAACCCATACGCTGGCTTTTTCTTCTGACGCACAAGGGTACTGAACATCTTTCTAACAAGGTCCTACGACAACACACTTCTGACGAAACCTGATATACATAGCATGCACCGAAAACGCACCCGGGGAAAACCATGGTCGAAAATAAGGAAATCAAAATGAAGCATAGAGGTGCGGGGCATCGATCCCCGTACCTCTCGCATGCGAAGCAAACACTCTACCACATGAGCTACACCCCCACTGGCGTGCTAAGCTAGGTTCACCGGACATGCACGACACCGGATCTGCTTCTTTTCTGTTGTCGCCGTGGGTTGTGCTTTGCGATCTTACTTTAGGTGGCCTCCATGGCTCAGTGGTTAGAGCACCGGTCTTGTAAACCGGGGGTCGGGAGTTTGAATCTCCCTGGGGGCAATGACACTTTTTTTCCGTCCCTCCTTTTGCCCCTCGGTTTGCTTCTATATCAGAGCACATGCGCTGCGCGACATCTAGCTGGCTGATCGGGTCCCGTACCATTTCTGACAGTCACACATCGCTTAAATTCTGCACGAGATCAATCGGTTTTCTTTTTCTGTTTTATCTTCTTGGTTTTCTTTTTTTAACAAAAATAGAAGAAAATAAAACACGAATTGCCCATCATGAAACCCATACGCTGGCTTTTTCTTCGGACGCACAAGGGTACTAAACATCTTTCTAATAAGGTCCGACGACAACACACTTCTGACGAAACCTGATATACATAGCATGCACCGAAAACGCACCTGGAAAACCTTGGTCGAAAATAAGGAAATCAAAATGAAGCATGGAGGTGCGGGGCATCGATCCCCGTACCTCTCGCATGCGAAGCGAGCGCTCTACCATATGAGCTACACCCCCACTGTCGTGCTAAGCTAGGTTCACCGGACATGCACGACACCGGATCTGCTTCTTTTCTGTTGTCGCCGTGGGTTGTGCTTTGCGATTTAACTTTAGGTGGCCTCCATGGCTCAAACCATATGAGCTACACGCCCACTGAGCACCGGTCTTGTAAACCGGGGGTCGGGAGTTCGAATCTCCCTGGAGGCAATGACACTTTCTTTCCGTCCCTCCTTTTGCCCCTCGGTTTGCTTCTATTTCAGAGCACACGCGCTGCGCGACATCTAGCTGGCTGTTTGGGTCCCGTACCATTTCTGACAGTCACACATCACTTAAATTCTGCACGAGATCAATCGGTTTTCTTTTCTGTTTTATCTTCTTGGTTTTCTTTTTTTAACAAAAATAGAAGAAAAAAAAAACACGAATTGCCCATCATGAAACCCACACGCTGGCTTTTTCTTCTGACGGACTAGGGTACTGAACATCTTTCTAACGAGGTCCTACGACAACACACTTCTGACGAAACCTGATATACATAGCATGCACCGAAAACGCACCCGGAAACCCATCGTCGAAAATCAGGAAATCAAAATGAAGCATGGAGGTGCGGGGCATCGATCCCCGTCCCTCTCGTATGCGAAGCGAGCGCTCTACCATATGAGCTACACCCCCACTGGCGTGCTAAGGTAGGTTCACCGGACATGCACGACACCGGATCTGCTTCTTTTCTGTTGTCGCCGTGGGTTGTGCTTTGCGATTTTACTTTAGGTGGCCTCCATGGCTCAGTGGTTAGAGCACCGGTCTTGTAAACCGGGAGTCGGGAGTTCGAATCTCCCTGGGGGCAATGACACTTTTTTTCCGTCCCTCCTTTTGCCCCTCGGTTTGCTTCTATACCAGAGCACATGCGCTGCGCGACATCTAGCTGGCTGATCGGGTCCTGTACCATTTCTGACAGTCACACATCACTTAAATTCTGCACGAGATCAATCGGTTTTCTTTGCTGTTTTATCTTCTTGGTTTTCTTTTTTTAACAAAAATAGAAGAAAATAAAACACGAACTGCCCATCATGAAACCCATACGCTGGCTTTTTCTTCTGACGCACAAGGGTACTGAACATCTTTTTAACGAGGTCCTACGACAACACACTTCTGACGAAACCTGATATACTTAGCATGCACCGAAAACGCACCCGGGGAACCATGGTCGAAAATAAGGAAATTAAAATGAAGCATAGAGGTGCGGGGCATCGATCCCCGTACCTCTCGCATGCGAAGCAAACACTCTACCACATGAGCTACACCCCCACTGGCGTGCTAAGCTAGGTTCACCGGACATGCACGACACCGGATCTGCTTCTTTTCTGTTGTCGCCGTGGGTTGTGCTTTGCGATGTTACTTTAGGTGGCCTCCATGGCTCAGTGGTTAGAGCACCGGTCTTGTAAACCGGGGGTCGGGAGTTTGAATCTCCCTGGGGGCAATGACACTTTTTTTCCGTCCCTCCTTTTGCCCCTCGGTTTGCTTCTATATCAGAGCACATGCGCTGCGCGACATCTAGCTGGCTTTTTTTTTGTAAAACATTTTTTTAAATTCATAAATAAACGAAAATCAAACATGGCGAAACTATTACAGTTTGGTGTCGTGGTCGGTAGTGCCTGTGCGCTGGTTCGAATCCTGAGGAAACTCTTTATTTTCTCCCCAGCGCACTTACATCGATTTCTAAAACAATCCTAACCTACTTTTTCCTTCCTTTTCGCCTATCTTCACTCTCCTCCGGACTTCATTCTTTTCTTTTTCCCAATGTTTCCCGCAACGCCGCAACAACTTCTTGTTTTCTCTCCTCGTCTAGCTTTCCATCGAGCCCCACCATTGATGGTATGGCCCTAATGATCGTCCTCGGTGGTGAAGTTTCAAGAAACTTCAGCGCTCGCTCCTCCCGCTCCGTGCCTGCCTCTGGCTGCGCGTCACTAACCCCGCACTCCGCTTCGGCTCTTGTCGTCTGCTTGGGCGATACCCCGCGCTGCGAGGTCGGCCCGGCGGAGCACCTCGTCGATACTCCCCGGGCTCAGCGGCCTTCGCTCGGGTGGAGGGGGGAGAGGGGTGCCGTCCGCGCTCGCTGGATGCTCCGGGGCTGCGTCCGCGTCGTCGTCCTCGTTCTCGCTCAACTTCTCGAAGTCCGCGAGGCTTGAGTCCTCGGACTCGTTACCGCGGGCCCTCGCAGCAAAGGACTTCTGGCACTGGGCGCGCAGGTGGTCCTCGCTGCCGCAGTGCTGGCAGGTCCGGGGCTGGTCCGCGTACGCGATGCGAGCCTCGGATCCGCCGACCTCTAGGTAGCTCGGGATGTGTGAGGACAAGGTGATGGTGGCCGTCCTCACCCCGGTCAGCAGGTTCTTGAAAACAGAGTTGTGCGGGTACCTCTCATTGCTCGTACTCACGACAACTCCGTACACGCCGAGCTCCTGCACCAGTCGGCCCATGTTTACTTCGGTGGGCAGGTTGTAAATCCGGACGCTGCGCTGCCCGGGCCCGGGAATGGTCACCGACACGAAGTCTCCGTCCCGTCGTCGTACTCGAGGGCCTCGAACAGGTGGATCTTCATCCGTGAAAACTCCAGCGAACTGACCTTGATGAACACCTCGCCGTCTGCCAAACTCTCCACTCCCACCGACTTCAGTTCGCTCAGCTGCACCTCCATTTTCTTTCCGTGATAAATCTTGCCAGTTCTTCATTAGTAGTTTTCTTCGACCCCTCCTTAAACCACAGCACCACCGTTTCTTTACGAACCATATCCATGGCCGAAAAACTCCCAAAACTCTTAAAATGCACGTTTGTCAGGCCGCGCCGGTGGGGCAACCTAACCTCAAAGGTGCTCTGTGCC
>CM049597.1:566466-585324 GCA_026979955.1 Megalurothrips usitatus
AAACCTGATATACATAGCATGCACCGAAAACGCACCCGGAAACCCATCGTCGAAAATCAGGAAATCAAAATGAAGCATGGAGGTGCGGGGCATCGATCCCCGTCCCTCTCGCATGCGAAGCGAGCGCTCTACCATATGAGCTACACCCCCACTGGCGTGCTAAGGTAGGTTCACCGGACATGCACGACACCGGATCTGCTTCTTTTCTGTTGTCGCCGTGGGTTTTGCTTTGCGATTTAACTTTAGGTGGCCTCCATGGCTCAGTGGTTAGAGCACCGGTCTTGTAAACCGGGAGTCGGGAGTTCGAATCTCCCTGGGGGCAATGACACTTTTTTTCCGTCCCTCCTTTTGCCCCTCGGTTTGCTTCTATACCAGAGCACATGCGCTGCGCGACATCTAGCTGGCTGATCGGGTCCTGTACCATTTCTGACAGTCACACATCACTTAAATTCTGCACGAGATCAATCGGTTTTCTTTTCTGTTTTATCTTCTTGGTTTTCTTTTTTTAACAAAAATAGAAGAAAATAAAACACGAATTGCCCATCATGAAACCCATACGCTGGCTTTTTCTTCTGACGCACAAGGGTACTGAACATCTTTCTAACGAGGTCCTACGACAACACACTTCTGACGAAACCTGATATACATAGCATGCACCGAAAACGCACCCGGGGAACCATGGTCGAAAATAAGGAAATTAAAATGAAGCATAGAGGTGCGGGGCATCGATCCCCGTACCTCTCGCATGCGAAGCAAACACTCTACCACATGAGCTACACCCCCACTGGCGTGCTAAGCTAGGTTCACCGGACATGCACGACACCGGATCTGCTTCTTTTCTGTTGTCGCCGTGGGTTGTGCTTTGCGATCTTACTTTAGGTGGCCTCCATGGCTCAGTGGTTAGAGCACCGGTCTTGTAAACCGGGGGTCGGGAGTTTGAATCTCCCTGGGGGCAATGACACTTTTTTTCCGTCCCTCCTTTTGCCCCTCGGTTTGCTTCTATATCAGAGCACATGCGCTGCGCGACATCTAGCTGGCTTTTTTTTTTTTGTAAAACATTTATTTAAATTCATAAATAAACGAAAAATCAAACATGGCGAAACTATTACAGTTTGGTGTCGTGGTCGGTAGTGCCTGTGCGCTGGTTCGAATCCTGAGGAAACTCTTTATTTTCTCCCCAGCGCACTTACATCGATTTCTAAAACAATCCTAACCTACTTTTTCCTTCCTCTTCGCCTATCTTCACTCCCCTCCGGACTTCTTTCTTTTCTTTTTCCCAATGTTTCCCGCAACGCCGCAACAACTTCTTGTTTTCTCTCCTCGTCTAGCTTTCCATCGAGCCCCACCATTGATGGTATGGCCCTAATGATCGTCCTCGGTGGTGAAGTTTCAAGAAACTTCAGCGCTCGCTCCTCCCGCTCCGTGCCTGCCTCTGGCTGCGCGTCACTACCCCGCACTCCGCTTCGGCTCTTGTCGTCTGCTTGGGCGATACCCCGCGCTGCGAGGTCGGCCCGGCGGAGCACCTCGTCGATACTCCCCGGGCTCAGCGGCCTTCGCTCGGGTGGAGGGGGGAGAGGGGTGCCGTCCGCGCTCGCTGGATGCTCCGGGGCTGCGTCCGCGTCGTCGTCCTCGTTCTCGCTCAACTTCTCGAAGTCCGCGAGGCTTGAGTCCTCGGACTCGTTACCGCGGGCCCTCGCAGCAAAGGACTTCTGGCACTGGGCGCGCAGGTGGTCCTCGCTGCCGCAGTGCTGGCAGGTCCGGGGCTGGTCCGCGTACGCGATGCGAGCCTCGGATCCGCCGACCTCTAGGTAGCTCGGGATGTGTGAGGACAAGATGATGGTGGCCGTCCTCACCCCGGTCAGCAGGTTCTTGAAAACAGAGTTGTGCGGGTACCTCTCATTGCTCGTACTCACGACAACTCCGTACACGCCGAGCTCCTGCACCAGTCGGCCCATGTTTACTTCGGTGGGCAGGTTGTAAATCCGGACGCTGCGCTGCCCGGGCCCGGGAATGGTCACCGACACGTAGGTCTCCGTCCCGTCGTCGTACTCGAGGGCCTCGAACAGGTGGATCTTCATCCGTGAAAACTCCAGCGAACTGACCTTGATGAACACTCGCCGTCTGCCAAACTCCCACTCCACCGACTTCAGTTCGCTCAGCTGCACCTCCATTTTCTCCGTGATAAATCTTGCCAGTTCTTCATTAGTAGGTTTCTTCGACCCCTCCTTAAACCACAGCACCACCGTTTCTTTACGAACCATATCCATGGCCGAAAAACTCCAAAACTCTTAAAATGCACGTTGTCAGGCCGCGCCGGTGGGGCAACCTAACCTCAAAGGTGCTCTGTGCCGTCCGCTTCCGACCGAGGCCAGGCGCCAGGGCTGATCGGGTCCCGTACCATTTCTGACAGTCACACATCACTTAAATTCTGCACGAGATCAATCGGTTTTCTTTGCTGTTTTATCTTCTTGGTTTTCTTTTTTTAACAAAAATAGAAGAAAATAAAACACGAATTGCCCATCATGAAACCCATACGCTGGCTTTTTCTTCGGACGCACAAGGGTACTAAACATCTTTCTAACAAGGTCCTACGACAACACACTTCTGACGAAACCTGATATACATAGCATGCACCGAAAACGCACCTGGAAAACCTTGGTCGAAAATAAGGAAATCAAAATGAAGCATGGAGGTGCGGGGCATCGATCCCCGTCCCTCTCGCATGCGAAGCGAGCGCTCTACCATATGAGCTACACCCCCACTGGCGTGCTAAGCTAGGTTCACCGGACATGCAGAACACCGGATCTGCTTCTTTTCTGTTGTCGCCGTGGGTTGTGCTTTGCGATTTAACTTTAGGTGGCCTCCATCCCGGGAAAAACGAGTCTTTATAAAACTTTATAAAGTTTTTATAAATGTTTATAAACATTTAAAAAGGCCTTTATAAATGTGTATATAAATTTTATATAGGTGTATACATGATAATTTATATTGATGTATAAAGGTGTATACAATCGTATACATATTGTATACACCTTTATATGGGCCTGTATACAATGATATCCATACAGATGTATATAATCTTATAAAAGCCCTTATTTAGTTTTATACACCTTGATTCCTTCGTATAAGGGCTCTTATTTAGTTGTATACATCTTCATAAAGGCTTATATAATGTTTTATACCGCCTTATAAAAGCATCGATAAGATCATATACAGTCATATAAAAGCCTTCCTAAGCTTGCCGATATGCAAACTGCGAATCGATTGTTCACTGTGAAATCCTTTCCCTGCAGTGCGTTTTAAAGTCAGTCAACAGAAAAACAATCCAAGGTGGGCATGAATATATACTTCTTGTCAGGAAAAAAAGCGCCTACTAAATCAAACCACGACGCATGTGTGTCATCAGGCTGGCCTACCCTGCCGTCCGCAGGCGCAAGGCCGATACGCGGTCTACTGCGTTCCGATAACAGTTCGCACCGCAGCCCCACGCGGGGCCAGCCAGGCTTCTGCTCTCATGTGGCAGCCAGCGCGAAGCTCAATGTTTATAGGCCGTCCCTCCCCCCCTCCCCCCGGCCCGACCATGAGATGTGCGATGCCTCATGCCTCCGTGTACCCAGCCCGATGGGCGGCCTACCCGCCAGGCGCTCACCGCTAGGGGTCCTACGGGTGGGGCAGTCAATATTCCCCGCTGGTTGCTCGTCAACGGTTTAAGATGAAAGTTTAAAGCGATTTGAGTGCAGACTATAGGCATTTCGTTTAGTACACGTGGACGCCGCCCAGGCGTCACCTTTCGACCGGCCGCAATTCGCAAACGATTAGGTCTGGATCGTGAGCGTGAGCGAGATGATTCCAGTGTGATGTCTCGGCTTCACCTCAATACGTGAGACGTTGCCGGCATTCTCTTTGTTCACGTCTCATTAATTAGAAACATGGCCAATCAAATAATATGTTTTAGCCGTGACTTCTTTATCTCAATGTGTCATGGTGCACTATCATTCCATGGATATGATGCATAAGATCATGCGTTTGTGATTTCTTAACAGCCCTCGTTATCATTTCGGTAGGAAAACTGTCAGTGCTTTAATGAAATAAGAAATAAAAGGCCCGAAAATCAAATTCAATTATATAATTGGTGGAAATAAAAATATACAGCACAAATTCTGAAGCTGGGTAATTTGTTCACACACTTACATTTATAACAAGATATTTTCTACAAAGTTATACAATTTTTATGAACTTTAGTCTCGCACCACAAACCAAAGCAGTAAAACTCATAGCATTGGTTATTTTAACAAAGCATACATCACTGAAAATAGAACATTGGCTGATTGAATAAATGTACTTTGACATTTACAATGAAAAAAGTTACAGGACATACCTATAAAGATTGGGCCTCTTGTACAAATAGCTGCCAATTCTCCCAACCTTTGAAATCGAACTTACAATGTCATTAACTTGGATTGCGACACAATCCGTTGTAGTTTGAATTGGTATAAAATGTTCAACACACTTGCGTGTTTCTTGATGGTACATTACAAGCACGTGATAAATTTTCAAAAGCCTTATGACAACAAAGTCTCCGTTCTTAGTTTGAACAAAATATTTGATGGACCCATACCTACAAGTTTCATTTTCCATCCATGTGACATACATGTTTTGTGACTGCAGAGACTTATACAGCTCTGATGTATATGTATCATACCCTAATACGGCTCTAGAGTATACCTTGGGAGTTTCTTCTTGCAATAAAACAATCTCCTCTGGGGGTAACAGAATACAAATTTGCTTTCCAAGAAACTCAATACGAAAGGAGTTACTGTGTATGTCCACATCAGAACCATTGTTCACCCTAACTAGACTCTTCAACACATGGATACCCTGACAAATTCTAATATTTCTAACAATTTCAACATCCACATTTTTAGTCCCATGAGTCCTCTTTGAAACCATACCGTTAAGGTCCTCATATATAAAGGCACTCCAGCAATGAAGTGGGCCATATTGACGTACACACAAACCCAGGTGTATAAGCTGGTGCACACTGTATGTACAATATCGCTCACTATAGAGCCTCCCAAAATCAACGACAAACAGTCTTAACAATAAATCTGCTTCACCTACGTCTACTTCTGTAACAGTGGTTCGAAGAAGTTTGTATATTCCTAAAACTAACAACATAAGGTGTTGAAAATACTGATCTGGTAGGTGGCCTTTTAAACTAGGAAGTGCCTCAAACAACAGAAAATAATAAAAGTCCGATGCTTTCCAGTATTTCAAGGATTTCAGCTGCCTTAGGCCCCTATGCACAAAACTGGGATGCTTGAAAGTACAAAGAAAAGAATCTATCTCAGACAATCTGTCTTTCAGGCACCAAGGACCTAACTTGGAAGTTAATATAAGCAGTAACTGTTTGAAAGACCCAATCAAAACCGAGTGCATGTATTCAGGAACAAAACACTTTGAAACAACAGCGGACGGTATGATACTTAAAACTGATGCACCTTTCACCCCTTTCACATGCTCAAGGCCCCCTAAACCAACTCTTTCGGCTTGCCGCAACATTCTTTCTTCTGTCCGCAGCTTTGGGTCATGAACATAATTAAACCTACGCAGTCTCTTCAATCCAGGTGCAGGAGGAGTCAGAGTGGCTTTTGTCTCACAAACATTGCAGCCATAGCGACTATTATGGTTCATAATATTTTGACCCATTGCACGGGCCGGTGCATCACACACAGCAACCAGCAATCTAACATTACTGGTATGCACTTGCTTGGTGGACGGATGGGTCCAAGTAACACCACCATTGTCACCTTGGTCCAGGGACACCAATTCCTCAGCGAAAGGCTTTAGAAACGTTTTCATTTCTGGTTTTCTAACATCATACCACACTCCAACTACTGTAAGGAATGACTTTTGAAGATGAATAGGGAGCTCTGAAATTGTCACCATAGCTAACCACAACTCTTTGTCCCCTTTCCTTATTCTTATACCATCATAATTCAAAATTAAACTGATATCATATTTACTTCTACTCCTGTTCAGCTCCTTATAAATACTGCCGTCCCTGAGAGAACTGAAACCAGCAGAGTTACATCCTTTTTTTTCCTCATCTTCCAAAATATGGGCTAAATCTTTACTTTCAAAGAAAAACTGAAGAAGAGCAGCAACACTAAAAGAATAGAAGCGACCAAATATTGGATCAGCTTGACAAATTGTACATACACCAACAATTTCTGGACCGTGATAAAATAAACAATTTTTACAATAGTAATGTATGGATGCAGAAACAGGGGGTGCCAAACTTTCAATATAAGTAAGTATTAAGTGGGAACTCTGTGGCAAATGGTGGTCATAAGGAAGGAACTTGCAAATAGTTACTATTGCACGATTAAGGCCACCTTTGGACTGCCTGTTTCTCAAATAGAGATCAACAATTTGAATTATTCCTTCATTCACTGAAAGCTCACTGTGCTGATGAATTTTGAGTTTGCTGAGAAGGCGCGCTTTGGTGAGGGCAAGAGTGTAGGTCGATGCCTGGGCACTCTCACTACCAGAAGCATCCATTAATTCTACTGTGGAAGAAATGTCAAACAGAGGAGCATCTTCAGCATCAGATTCACTGTTCGAGTCTTCTGCATTTTCCTCGTAGTCAAAAATATCGCCTTCATCATCATTGTCGTTCCATTCTGCAGAGCCATCGACACTTCCTTCTGACGAACTACCAGATGACACATCACTTCCTTCTTCCTTGAGAGGAGACAGCAGAGAGAAAGACATGGTGGGTGGGGCTTGCTTTACAGGAGTGCTGCACTTTACTTGGCCAATATCAGTGAGTTGATTAATCCCTAAAAACAAAGATTAGATTAAAATTAACATTGGGCGTTCTATTTTTAAAGCAATGGGGCACTGTTTAGGTTTGTGACACACGAGGAAAGGGTCACCTAAGATAATAGTTGGCATGAATAGAACTTACGCTTCAACAAATCACCTCTCTCATCTTCAACAACATTGTTCACATTTCCCATTGAGTAATGTTCATCCCCAAGGCAAGACGACTGGAACAAGATACAAAAATCATAGTTTCAATAATTTCCTGTTTTACTTTCCTTCCCTTCATATTAAAGCCAAACTACAAGATTGAAAATTAAGTTCTTACACATCCTGACTAATCGACAACAACAAAGTAGGTATAAAAGACAATGGGAAAAAAGATTCCACTGTTTTAGGAGAATGGTCAGTACCTCTTGGTTAACACCATCAGCATCTCCATCCTTACTAACATGTGTGTTTAATGTCTCCGTACTATCATTTACCTGCAAAGTAAATGTAATTACAACAAGCACAAACAATGTCAAGCATATCAAATCAAAACAGTTACCTGTAAGGCAGCCAGAGTTTCTACATCAGCAGCAGTATGCAACACACCCTGCACAATAACATACATAAGTTAAAAATTTGATGCATTAGTCATCGAGGAAGTAGAAAAATGTTCAATAATTTAAAAAGCCTGTCCACACCTGAACAAAATCATCAACCCCTTGTGTGTCGGAACCATCAAGTGTACTTATATTTTCTGCTGCCAAATGACTTCCTTCGATTTGATCCTCACGATGGGTGTCCTCCAGATACCCCGTGATAGATTTGAAGTATTCACTATGCCGACTGACCGTTTCATCATCAGAGACCTATAAGCATAAAAATTAGCACATTTACTTAAAAGATTTTACCAATTCAGTACCAGTTGTTTGAGTAGAAAACATCACCTCAGGTTGGCAGAAAGGCAGTTCTGGAAAAATAACTGAAGTAGATGACATTTCCCCTTCATTGAGAGGACTGGTATCATCTAGCAGGCAATGAGACTCATTTCGTTGCGATTCCTGTGATGTGCTCTGAAATATGGGGTACATCAAAACTTGAGCACGATAATATGAAGTTATTTTTCATCAACCTCCCAGAAGAAGAAAAAAAGTGTTCAAACTTCCTTGCACCGATGTTAAGTCACATTTAACTCACCATCAACTGACAATCCAGCCAAGCACTTGTGTCTCCACTTGGTTCTTCAGTGTCACATGGCACTGTAAAAACATTTGCTTCTTCACCACTGTCACTGGCAGTGGCATCTAGCATAGCTGCTATCATGTTTGTGACTACTTCTGAACCAAACGTTTCCACTGGGTGATTTTGGTTGAAGCTTTCATCCACTTCAGAATCCTGCAGCACAAATGGCACAGATTATTCAAACAATTCACAATTTACAGGTAAATGAAGGTTTTTCCAAAAATAACTGTATAACAATAAAACTTATGGGGAAACCTCGACTGAGTTTGTTTCAGGATAATTTGCTTCGAATACTGACAGAAACCCAGAGACATTGCCTGATTCATCCGTTCTGTTGAGATCTCCTTCCTCACTTTCACCATCAGAACTGCACGGAGAAGTGTCAGCCTGTGAGCGGATAAATTAAAGATTAGTATATACAGATAATCAGAGATTTAATGACTAACAGTAATCATAAATAGAGATAGGAATAGTTCTGCTGCAAGGACTGGTTAAGTATGTTATTCTAGTTCTAGGTTCGGTTTTTACTTTGGAGGTTGTGGAGCACCCTCAAAATGCGTTTCGCGGGTGTAGAATTAAATAGCTGTCCTAGCCTTACCTCGGTGCGGTGTCGCCGTTTGCGTGGAGGTGCCATTCCAGCCGCGGTTGACACAACTTTGCGAAGCAACTCAGTCCTCCCGAGGGCATCGTAACCTCACCGTGTTTATGTTTGGAAGTACTCAGTATTACCACCGGTAAAGTGCGCAACGGGTTCCCACCTAGTGTTGGCGGTATCTTTCGTTCAATACCAGGCGCACGTTCACCTTTCCGTAATATTAATTTTTAATTGTACATATTACATTCTAGTTACTTTATGTCGTCCGAAAGATCTGATCGGGAACGTCATCAAGATCGCGTATGTTGGCAGCGGTTGGCACTAATATCACGACTTCGTTTTTTTATCTGTTTCATTGACTACACACGCGTCTTCAACGCAGGGAATGCCCCCTGTACCTTCAGAACTAGGTAATTGAGTTAGTAAATATAACATTTCTTTTCAATTTAAACATTTCAATTATACTTCTGACAAGATTTCTCAAACAATAAGTACAGTTTGCATTTCGTGGACGCGTCTTGGCACTTTCGGGTATAAGTTGGTATGTTGGCTGCGTTGAGTCAGTGGTCTACTAGCTCCGCAGTCAACGGCCGTTGGCGGTACTCCTTTGGCACCTGTAGCAAGAATTCAAAGTGGTGTTGTGTTCTAGGTACGGTTGAGTAGCGATGATGTCGTGGTTTCTTTTCGAGTCCGAAGACGGTTGGTGCAAGGTGCACGAAAAGAATTTGCTGACAAACGGAAAGTCCGTGGGAGAAGGTGATGTGGTCAAATACTTTTACAACGGCCAAGAATACGAGGGCGTCGTATTGAAAAAGGACTGTGAGTATAAGTTTCTTCACTTATTTAATCGTATTCGCCCGAGTCTATACGAGCGGGAACGAAAACTATTGATTGGTTTCCTTTTTTTGTGTGTAATGAAGGGGCCGTGGGCTTATAGGTTATCCTAAGTGTGCGTGGCGGTTACAAGCCTCTAGCTGCGGTCCTTACGATGTAGTTGTATACACGCGAAGTTAATTTTGCTGGTTACTGTTGATTCGAAGCATTTGGCCAGTAATTTCGTCACTTATCTCTGGTTTCTACACTTTTGTCCCGACAGGTTATTTATATTTGCAAACTAAGATGGCTGCGGGCTAATTTGGCTCTTTGGGACATGTTTTTCAGATGACCATGAAGAAATAAACAAAGCTCTCACCGCGATGAAGAAGGATAGAAGGAAGAAGCCAGCACCTACCCAGCTGGAAGTGCTTCCACCCAAACGTACTCGCACAACTGTGCAAGTGAATTGTGAGCCTAGCACCAGCTCCACCAAAACCAATCCGAAGAAGAAGGACAGAGAGAGGCCTAAAATGACAGAAGTAAGTATTTGGTACTACTACCGACTTGCAGTGTCACATACTAACTGTCCGTGTCACCAATTACTAATGGATGTTTCATGGGCTGTTTAAAGTCAGCTATTAGTGTCGAAACATTTGCTTCAAATTGTAAGTCACATGTGTATCGGTTTCAGGAAGAGAAGGAGAGGCACAGAATTTTTGAGCTCAATAAAAAAGCAGCTCAAATGAAAGCAAATAGATTGCTTTTAGAGAAAGCAAAGAAAAAGGAAACTGTCACGGACCCAGAATGGGTACCGAGTGATCCAGAAAATGACGAAGAGAATGAAGATGAAAATCCAAACCATCACCAGAATTTTGATGATGATGATTCTCAAGATTCTATTTTATCTGATCTTCTGGCTCATGGCCAAGCAGTGAGTTGATCTGCATTTTCCTGCCTTTGCCTCGCTTCTCATACTCTGTATACCATCTGTTTTTGTTCTATCTGTCTAGATGAAGAAGTCACGCACTGATTTGTTGAAGGACATACATGATTCGCCACCAGAGGTCCATGCACCTAATCGACCGAGTCCCTCGAAAGAACTTGAGGAGTTGAGGAGACAAAATCAAATGTTGCAACTCAAATTGCAGTTAGCCTATGGTGAGTAGACTTTTTTCACACATGCTAGAATAAGAAGCATCTTTATTCTCTCATGAATACTATAGAAGAGTAAGCAGTGCAAGTAATGCTGTAAATGCAAGCCTACAGTTACTTTAACTCATGCAGCCTCGTACATATCTGTTCTCTGTGCTTTAGTTGATATTTCTGTACTAGCTATACAGCGTATTGAAACTACAATAATCTTAATTTTTTACCAGATACAAAGGAAGAAAAGGAGGCTAATAGACAGGAAAGAAACCAAGAAAAGTGGGCAGTAATCACTCCTCGATCCACTATTTCTAAAAATCATGCCCTTACCCATCAAAATGAGAAGGAAGCCGAAGACTTGTTTGGTGGTGACAGTCACACCAGTAAGTGTTGTTTGCAATAAATTAGTTGTGTCAAAACCGTCACCATAAATGTCAAATTATTATTTTTACTTATGATTTTACTGTTCAGTGTATAACTGTTGTTTTCTCAATGCCACACTTGCCTTCAATTAATTGATTTTATTTATTTCTGCAGCTAACAGTGTTGAAAATGGTGATATCAGTGGTAAGTACTTCTCTTGTCTCCTCCTGCATTTTCCTTTGTGTTTCCATAATTTTTAATTTTGGTGCTCTTGTCCATTTCCTTGCAGATAAATCTAGTGACTGTGTCAAGCATGGTGAACATAGTATGTCCTCCCCTAACTCAAGTGAGTGAAGTTTCTTCCTTACCCTTTGAAATATTACTTCACTTGTGCTAGAGTGCGCTATCTATTGTCTGCATTTATACTCCTCTATGCATTTGGGATCAAGAACCACAGATGCAACAGATCTTATTTTAAAATGTCAAAGTTTTCATAAATTTTCTGTTTATTTTATTTCAGAAAGTGATGGGCAGAAGGATGACCCTAGTAAGTAGATCTTCTCTCGTTTTTTGACACAATATTTTCTTTCCTCATTCATTTACTGGTACCTCACCTTGCCCTCTAACTTGCAGGAACTGATGATCCAGATGTTGCTGATGATTTTGATTTAGAGCATCAACTTTATGGGCAGCACGATGTATGTGGATTTTATAAGTTAAGTTAGTTTTCCATGTATAGCAATGTGAAACATGTTTCCAGCCTCCTTTTTTTGTTTCTCAGGACACTACTGAACTGATCGGCAGTGGGATTCACTGCAAAACCAATATTTTAACTTTGGCACTCACTAATTCCAACAATGCGAACCACTTTTGCCGCCGCCTCATGACAGGGGTATTTATCCCGTCTAAAATCATTCAGTGCACTGTGACAGGGCAGAAGTGGAGAGCAGGGGGTGACAAGGCCGTACTTCCCAAGGAACCGCTTCATCAAGGAGCTCTAAAAGCTATTGTTGGTAAGTTTGTCAGGCTGTCAACTTAGAACAACTGGGTGGACTACTAAGGAGTGTCTGTTCTTTTTCAGATACTGCAAATAAAGTTGGTGCAAAGAGGAAACCCCACAAGTGGCCCAAAGTCAATTTCAAACAGATGAAGTGTGTGTTCAGTAATCTGATTGAGATAAAAGTACTGTTAAAAATGGTAAATTGAGCGCTAGATAGTTCTCAAAGTTTTTTTGTTTTTGTTGTTTCTTTGTTCTTAATGTATTCAGACGTATTTTAAGTTATTTTTTTGTGAACACTGGAAAATCAGATTCTATGTGATTTACGTAGTAGGCGGTTACCAGGCACTTTTCACAAAACGTCTGTCCCACACTACTGTGTGGGTTAACTTACTTTCCTGCCGATGAAGTGTGTGTTCAGTAATTGGCTGATTGAGATGAAAGTAGCCGTTAAAAATGGTAAATTGAGCAACTAGATAGTTCTCAAAGTTTTTTGTTTCTGTTGTTTCTTTGTTCTCAATGTATTCAGACGTATTTTAAGTTATTTTTTAAATACACTGGAAAATCAGATTCTATGTGATTTACTTAGTAGGCGGTTACCAGGCACTGTTCACAAAACGTCTGTCTCTCACTACTGTGTGGGTTAAACTGCCGAGCCGGTGGGGCGCCTGCTCGGTAGGCAACAAACTCCTGCACGCATCCATGTCGTGCGGGCTGGCCTACCCTGCCATTCGCAGGCGCTGGCGGGGCCGCGCCACATGAAAGATTACTAAACGGACAACGCCCTTCTCCTTACACACATTGCACAAACTTATAATATACCACAAAAACGAAAAAAAATTATATCAAACTGTATACAAGTGGCCTTATATGACTTTATATTAATTCTTATAAAGTTTTATATGAGCAGCTTTATACATTTTTAAAAGCGGCTTTATAAAGTACCATATATGTGTGTATACAACCGTATAAAAGTGGTTTTATACACTTTTATATAAGTGATTTTTTATAAAGTTGTATAAAGGTCTTTATAATGACCTTTATAAAGACTCGTTTTACCCGGGATGGCTCAGTGGTTAGAGCACCGGTCTTGAAAACCGGGGGTCGGGAGTTCGAATCTCCCTGGAGGCAATGACACTTTTTTTCCGTCCCTCCTTTTGCCCCTCGGTTTGCTTCTATATCGGAGCACATGCGCTGCGCGACATCTAGCTGGCTGATCGGGTCCTGAACCATTTCTGACAGTCACACATCACTTAAATTCTGCACGAGATCAATCGGTTTTCTTTGCTGTTTTATCTTCTTGGTTTTCTTTTTTTAACAAAAATAGAAGAAAATAAAACACGAATTGCCCATCATGAAACCCATACGCTGGCTTTTTCTTCTGACGCACAAGGGTACTAAACATCTTCCTAACAAGGTCCTACGACAACACACTTCTGACGAAACCTGATATACATAGCATGCACCGAAAACGCACCTGGAAAACCTTGGTCGAAAATAAGGAAATCAAAATGAAGCATGGAGGTGCGGGGCATCGATCCCCGTCCCTCTCGCATGCGAAGCGAGCGCTCTACCATATGAGCTACACCCCCACTGGCGTGCTAAGCTAGGTTCACCGGACATGCACGACACCGGATCTGCTTCTTTTCTGTTGTCGCCGTGGGTTGTGCTTTGCGATTTAACTTAAGGTGGCCTCCATGGCTCAGTGGTTAGAGCACCGGTCTTGTAAACGGGGGGTCGGGAGTTCGAATCCCCCTGGGGGCAATGACACTTTTTTTCCGTCCCTCCTTTTGCCCCTCGGTTTGCTTTTATTTCAGAGCACACGCGCTGCGCGACATCTAGCTGGCTGATCGGGTCCCGTACCATTTCTGACAGTCACACATCACTTAAATTCTGCACGAGATCAATCGGTTTTCTTTGCTGTTTTATCTTCTTGGTTTTCTTTTTTTAACAAAAATAGAAGAAAAAAAAACACGAATTGCCCATCATGAAACCCACACGCTGGCTTTTTCTTCTGACGCACAAGGGTACTGAACATCTTTCTAACAAGGTCCTACGACAACACACTTCTGACGAAACCTGATATACATAGCATGCACCGAAAACGCACCTGGAAAACCTTGGTCGAAAATAAGGAAATCAAAATGAAGCATGGAGGTGCGGGGCATCGATCCCCGTCCCTCTCGCATGCGAAGCGAGCGCTCTACCATATGAGCTACACCCCCACTGGCGTGCTAAGGTAGGTTCACCGGACATGCACGACACCGGATCTGCTTCTTTTCTGTTGTTGCCGTGGGTTGTGCTTTGCGATTTAACTTTAGGTGGCCTCCATGGCTCAGTGGTTAGAGCACCGGTCTTGTAAACCGGGGGTCGGGAGTTCGAATCTCCCTGGGGGCAATGACACTTTTTTTCCGTCCCTCCTTTTGCCCCTCGGTTTGCTTCTATTTCAGAGCACACGCGCTGCGCGACATCTAGCTGGCTGATCGGGTCCCGTACCATTTCTGACAGTCACACATCACTTAAATTCTGCACGAGATCAATCGGTTTTCTTTGCTGTTTTATCTTCTTGGTTTTCTTTTTTTAACAAAAATAGAAGAAAATAAAACACGAATTGCCCATCATGAAACCCATACGCTGGCTTTTTCTTCTGACGCACAAGGGTACTGAACATCTTTCTAACAAGGTCCTACGACAACACACTTCTGACGAAACCTGATATACATAGCATGCACCGAAAACGCACCTGGAAAACCTTGGTCGAAAATAAGGAAATCAAAATGAAGCATGGAGGTGCGGGGCATCGATCCCCGTCCCTCTCGCATGCGAAGCGAGCGCTCTACCATATGAGCTACACCCCCACTGGCGTGCTACAGGTAGGTTCACCGGACATGCACGACACCGGATCTGCTTCTTTTCTGTTGTCGCCGTGGGTTGTGCTTTGCGATTTAACTTTAGGTGGCCTCCATGGCTCAGTGGTTAGAGCACCGGTCTTGTAAACCGGGGGTCGGGAGTTCGAATCTCCCTGGGGGCAATGACACTTTTTTTCCGTCCCTCCTTTTGCCCCTCGGTTTGCTTCTATTTCAGAGCACACGCGCTGCGCGACATCTAGCTGGCTGTTTGGGTCCCGTACCATTTCTGACAGTCACACATCACTTAAATTCTGCACGAGATCAATCGGTTTTCTTTGCTGTTTTATCTTCTTGGTTTTCTTTTTTTAACAAAAATAGAAGAAAATAAAACACGAATTGCCCATCATGAAACCCATACGCTGGCTTTTTCTTCGGACGCACAAGGGTACTAAACATCTTCCTAACAAGGTCCTACGACAACACACTTCTGACGAAACCTGATATACATAGCATGCACCGAAAACGCACCTGGAAAACCTTGGTCGAAAATAAGGAAATCAAAATGAAGCATGGAGGTGCGGGGCATCGATCCCCGTCCCTCTCGCATGCGAAGCGAGCGCTCTACCATATGAGCTACACCCCCACTGGCGTGCTGGGGTAGGTTCACCACACATGCACGACACCGGATCTGCTTCTTTTCTGTTGTAACCGTCAGTTGTGCTTTGCGATTTTACTTTAGGTGGCCTCCATGGCTCAGTGGTTAGAGCACCGGTCTTGTAAACCGGGGGTCGGGAGTTCGAATCTCCCTGGGCGCAATGACACTTTTTTTCCGTCCCTCCTTTTGCCCCTCGGTTTGCTTTTATTTCAGAGCACACGCGCTGCGCGACATCCAGCTGGCTGATCGGGTCCCGTACCATTTCTGACAGTCACACATCACTTAAATTCTGCACGAGATCAATCGGTTTTCTTTGCTGTTTTATCTTCTTGGTTTTCTTTTTTTAACAAAAATAGAAGAAAAAAAAACACGAATTGCCCATCATGAAACCCACACGCTGGCTTTTTCTTCTGACGCACAAGGGTACTGAACATCTTTCTAACGAGGTCCTACGACAACACACTTCTGACGAAACCTGATATACATAGCATGCACCGAAAACGCACCCGGAAACCCATGGTCGAAAATAAGGAAATCAAAATGAAGCATGGAGGTGCGGGGCATCGATCCCCGTCCCTCTCGCATGCGAAGCGAGCGCTCTACCATATGAGCTACACCCCCACTGGCGTGCTAAGGTAGGTTCACCGGACATGCACGACACCGGATCTGCTTCTTTTCTGTTGTCGCCGTGGGTTGTGCTTTGCGATTTAACTTTAGGTGGCCTCCATGGCTCAGTGGTTAGAGCACCGGTCTTGTAAACCGGGGGTCGGGAGTTCGAATCTCCCTGGGGGCAATGACACTTTTTTTCCGTCCCTCCTTTTGCCCCTCGGTTTGCTTCTATATCAGAGCACATGCGCTGCGCGACATCTAGCTGGCTGATCGGGTCCTGTACCATTTCTGACAGTCACACATCACTTAAATTCTGCACGAGATCAATCGGTTTTCTTTGCTGTTTTATCTTCTTGGTTTTCTTTTTTTAACAAAAATAGAAGAAAAAAAAACACGAATTGCCCATCATGAAACCCGCACGCTGGCTTTTTCTTCTGACGCACAAGGGTACTAAACATCTTTCTAACAAGGTCCTACGACAACACACTTCTGACGAAACCTGATATACATAGCATGCACCGAAAACGCACCTGGAAAACCTTGGTCGAAAATAAGGAAATCAAAATGAAGCATGGAGGTGCGGGGCATCGATCCCCGTCCCTCTCGCATGCGAAGCGAGCGCTCTACCATATGAGCTACACCCCCACTGGCGTGCTAAGGTAGGTTCACCGGACATGCACGACACCGGATCTGCTTCTTTTCTGTTGTCGCCGTGGGTTGTGCTTTGCGATTTAACTTTAGGTGGCCTCCATGGCTCAGTGGTTAGAGCACCGGTCTTGTAAACCGGGGGTCGGGAGTTCGAATCTCCCTGGAGGCAATGACACTTTTTTTCCGTCCCTCCTTTTGCCCCTCGGTTTGCTTCTATTTCAGAGCACACGCGCTGCGCGACATCTAGCTGGCTGTTTGGGTCCCGTACCATTTCTGACAGTCACACATCACTTAAATTCTGCACGAGATCAATCGGTTTTCTTTGCTGTTTTATCTGCTTGGTTTTCTTTTTTTAACAAAAATAGAAGAAAATAAAACACGAATTGCCCATCATGAAACCCATACGCTGGCTTTTTCTTCTGACGCACAAGGGTACTAAACATCTTCCTAACAAGGTCCTACGACAACACACTTCTGACGAAACCTGATATACATAGCATGCACCGAAAACGCACCTGGAAAACCTTGGTCGAAAATAAGGAAATCAAAATGAAGCATGGAGGTGCGGGGCATCGATCCCCGTCCCTCTCGCATGCGAAGCGAGCGCTCTACCATATGAGCCACACCCCCACTGGCGTGCTGAGGTAGGTTCACCACACAAGCACGACACCGGATCTGCTTCTTTTCTGTTGTAACCGTCAGTTGTGCTTTGCGATCTTACTTTAGGTGGCCTCCATGGCTCAGTGGGTAGAGCACCGGTCTTGTAAACGGGGGGTCGGGAGTTCGAATCTCCCTGGGCGCAATGACACTTTTTTTCCGTCCCTCCTTTTGCCCCTCGGTTTGCTTTTATTTCAGAGCACACGCGCTGCGCGACATCCAGCTGGCTGATCGGGTCCCGTACCATTTCTGACAGTCACACATCACTTAAATTCTGCACGAGATCAATCGGTTTTCTTTTCTGTTTTATCTGCTTGGTTTTCTTTTTTTAACAAAAATAGAAGAAAAAAAAACACGAATTGCCCATCATGAAACCCACACGCTGGCTTTTTCTTCTGACGCACAAGGGTACTGAACATCTTTCTAACGAGGTCCTACGACAACATACTTCTGACGAAACCTGATATACATAGCATGCACCGAAAACGCACCCGGAAACCCATCGTCGAAAATCAGGAAATCAAAATGAAGCATGGAGGTGCGGGGCATCGATCCCCGTCCCTCTCGCATGCGAAGCGAGCGCTCTACCATATGAGCCACACCCCCACTGGCGTGCTAAGGTAGGTTCACCGGACATGCACGACACCGGATCTGCTTCTTTTCTGTTGTTGCCGTGGGTTGTGCTCTGCGATTTAACTTTAGGTGGCCTCCATGGCTCAGTGGTTAGAGCACCGGTCTTGTAAACCGGGAGTCGGGAGTTCGAATCTCCCTGGGGGCAATGACACTTTTTTTCCGTCCCTCCTTTTGCCCCTCGGTTTGCTTCTATATCAGAGCACATGCGCTGCGCGACATCTAGCTGGCTGATCGGGTCCTGTACCATTTCTGACAGTCACACATCACTTAAATTCTGCACGAGATCAATCGGTTTTCTTTTCTGTTTTATCTTCTTGGTTTTCTTTTTTTAACAAAAATAGAAGAAAAAAAACACGAATTGCCCATCATGAAACCCACACGCTGGCTTTTTCTTCTGACGCACAAGGGTACTGAACATCTTTCTAACGAGGTCCTACGACAACACACTTCTGACGAAACCTGATATACATAGCATGCACCGAAAACGCACCTGGGGAACCATGGTCGAAAATAAGGAAATTAAAATGAAGCATAGAGGTGCGGGGCATCGATCCCCGTACCTCTCGCATGCGAAGCAAACACTCTACCACATGAGCTACACCCCCACTGGCGTGCTAAGCTAGGTTCACCGGACATGCACGACACCGGATCTGCTTCTTTTCTGTTGTCGCCGTGGGTTGTGCTTTGCGATCTTACTTTAGGTGGCCTCCATGGCTCAGTGGTTAGAGCACCGGTCTTGTAAACCGGGGGTCGGGAGTTTGAATCTCCCTGGGGGCAATGACACTTTTTTTCCGTCCCTCCTTTTGCCCCTCGGTTTGCTTCTATATCAGAG
>CM049597.1:585824-683998 GCA_026979955.1 Megalurothrips usitatus
TGTTGTCGCCGTGGGTTGTGCTTTGCGATTTATTGTTTTGTTGCCTCCATGGCTCAGTGGTTAGAGCACCGGTCTTGTAAACCGGGGGTCGGGAGTTCGAATCTCCCTGGGGGCAATGACACTATTTTTCCGTCCCTCCTTTTGCCCCTCGGTTTGCTTCTATATCAGAGCACATGCGCTGCGCGACATCTAGCTGGCTGATCGGGTCCCGTACCATTTCTGACAGTCACACATCACTTAAATTCTGCACGAGATCAATCGGTTTTCTTTTTTGTTGTTATCTTCTTGGTTTTCTTTTTTTAACAAAAATAGAAGAAAAAAAAAACTCGAATTGCCCATCATGAAACCCACACGCTGGCTTTTTCTTCTGACGCACAAGGGTACTGACCATCTTTCTAACGAGGTCCTACGACAACACACTTTTGACGAAACCTGATATACATGGCATGCACCGAAAACGCACCCGGAAACCCATGGTCGAAAATAAGGAAATCAAAATGAAGCATGGAGGTGCGGGGCATCGATCCCCGTCCCTCTCGCATGCGAAGCGAGCGCTCTACCATATGAGCTACACCCCCTCTGGCGTGCTAAGGTAGGTTCACCATACAAGCACGACACCTGATCTGCTTCTTTTCTGTTGTCGCCGTGGGTTGTGCTTTGCGATCTTACTTTAGGTGGCCTCCATGGCTCAGTGGTTAGAGCACCGGTCTTGTAAAGCGGGGGTCGGGAGTTCGAATCTCCCTGGGGGCAATGACACTTTTTTTCCGTCCCTCCTTTTGCCCCTCGGTTTGCTTCTATATCAAAGCACACGCGCTGCGCGACATCTAGCTGGCTGATCGGGTCCCGTACCGTTTCTGACAGTCACACATCACATAAATTCTGCACGAGATCAATCGGTTTTCTTTTCTGTTGTATCTTCTTGGTTTTCTTTTTTTTACAAAAATAGAAGAAAATAAAACACGAATGGCCCATCATGAAACCCATACGCTGGCTTTTTCTTCTGACGCACAAGGGTACTGACCATCTTTCTAACAAGGTCCTACGACAACACACTTCTGACGAAACCTGATATACATAGCATGCACCGAAAACGCACCTGGAAAACCTTGGTCGAAAATAAGGAAATCAAAATGAAGCATGGAGGTGCGGGGCATCGATCCCCGTCCTTCTCGCATGCGAAGCGAGCGCTCTACCATATTTTTTTTTAAACATTTTATTAAAATGTAGAGAAACAAAACAATAATATAAACAGATTACAGATGTTCATCCATCGGTTCTTCTTTTCTTTTCCCTGTGCGCCGGTTTGATTATTTGAGCCAAATCTTTATTATCAGCCCGGCACACTTACAGTATTCTATACTTTAACAGGCAGGAATACCGTGACTGGCGCAATTATGAACAGAATTTGAGGTACTGAGTGACATTTTGTTTGAACAACCTTCAAACCAATGTAAAATAGGTTAAAATGTTAACAAAAAGAGACTTGGGACTGCACTCTCCCGATCCGCCGGCCATCGCTCAGACGCCTCCAGCGCCCGCCGGTTTCACCCCGAGAGTACTTTCCCGGACAACTCGATGGTCAGTGGGTACGCGTGCTGCCCGGCCAGATTCCAGGCCTTACCTCTGGTTTGACCGCCGCGCGAACGGGCGGGAGTGCCGAGTCTAGACACCGAGCAGACACGCTAACCACTAGACCACCGAGTTGCCGGGATTCAGGCCTGCTCAGGCAGCGTGACTATCAGCGCGCTGGGCCCCGCATCGAATCCTGGCCGGTGCTTCGCTTTTTCTCTTCTTTCTTTTCAAATTTCTTCCTTTCCTTTCAGGTCCAGGCTACTCGCAGGTGCCTGCCTACCGTCAGTGGCCCCCCTCCCTGGCGCACCAGAGGGGACTTGGCGGCACCGTCCGCACCAAGGCCGAGACCGAGGATTGGAGGGCAAGGGCAGGACCACCTGGTTCTTTCACCTGGCCGTCATCGGATCATTGCGGCGATGTCCTGCGGCGCCGTCTCCAGCCTCTTCTGCAGGAATGCCCCCAGGCACATCTTCTCCCGTGGGCTGCGTGTGCAAGGAGCCAGCACGCTGCCCTCGACTCTGGCTGTCCGGGCGCGTCGAAGTCTGGACGGAGGAGGATCTCGGGGGTGACGGCGGCGCCCAGGATTGCGGCGACCTTGCTGGCTGTCCACCTCCACGCCGCCCTCCGCGCCGGGCCGCACTGCAGGAGCTTGTGGACGAGGGTCTCGATGTGGTCGCAGTGGCCGCACTTCGGGGACTCCACCCAGCCGACGCCGGCGAGCCTCTCCGCCGTGGACACCACGTCGTGCACGACACGCAGCCAGCTGTTTGCGGCGTCCCGGGGCAGGACCTTGTGGTGCAGGCGCGCCCAGATGACGGGCCACCCCGCCGTCGGCGTCCTCCGCTGAACCCGCGGTACTGCGTCCGCCGCGGAGATGGCCTCCTTGTAGAGGGCCCGGGATAGGTCCCGGCACGTCGTCATCGCCGGCTCCGTCTGCTGCGCCTCCCTTACGGCCCGGGAGTACGACACGGCGGGTGGCAGGCGCTCGGCGCCCGGGTACAGGACACTCAGGACCGCCATCCAGGCCCCCGTCAGCGTCTGGTCGGGGGCTGCCAGCGCCGTCAGACCTCTCGCGGCAAACATGGCGGCAGCACGCAGCCCGGGGTCCTGCAGGGCCAGGCCCCCGCGGTCCTTCGGCAAGATGAGGACGTCTGTTGTAAACCCCGAATCCGGTAGGTTTAGTACTAGCGTGTTTGGTTCTTAGGAGAATTGAGGATGCGAGGATGTGATAAACAATTGGGATTTATTGCAATCAATGCAAGGTAGCCCTCAAAGCCAAGCGGTCTCAGCCAAGCGCGGCAGCGTAGCGTCTCTCTTGCGTAGTCAGGCGACGTCCGTCTCGAAGCGCAGCCGAAGTCCTTCTCTCTCGTGCCGTGCGCCGCGCCGCGCCTGCCTGCCTCCCCGCCGCGCAGCCAGCCGCCCGCGCGCTCGAGCCGGGCCGCGCCGTGCCGCGCCGCTGCGGCAGCCACCGCCTGCTCGCCTAGCCGCCGCGTCGACCCGACAGCCCGGGTGAGGACGGCGGCCGGACACTCGATTGCCCGCGCAGATTCAAAGCGGTAGGGAAACGGTGCGGAGCGTAGTGACGCAAGGATCTCGCATCACAACACTACCTCCCCTCCTCCCAAAGAAGACGCGCTAATCGAGCGGGTAATTCAGCAGTGGACCGGGATCGGTACCAAGGTTGTAACCCGTAGCGGGTGTCAGCGAGCGACCAGCTTCAAGCCAGAGACTGGCCAGAAAACCGTTATCACTTGACAGCTGATAACAACCGCAACCAGAGCGAGGGCCTCCAATCAAACGCCGATCTAGGTGCTGGAACTGGAGCCGTGCTGGGTCTCGCGTAGTCCCAGGCTGTAGCTCGATGACAGGTGCAGAGTCGGTGACAGCAGCTTCACTCGCATGGAAGAGAATAGCCTAAAACATAACGCCGTTTTTGCAGTAAATTTTGTCCCGAAAATTTGGCATATCGGCCTCGCGGGGGGTCTGCAGCAGTGGCGCTTGTCCAGGGGCAGGAAAGCTGACCGTTGCAAACGGCAAACCAAGTTAGGGTTGGTCAGACTACTTAGCTTTTCTTTAGACAATTCACAGCCGCGGGGTGGTACAGCAAAACAGCGGTGTCCAGCGCCGTGTCCAGCAGCAGCGCTTTGTCCAGCAGGCTCTCGGTCGGTGGGAGGATTGAACAGCATTCATCTCAGGATGCCGAAATTATCCCCGTGTGTGATTGCGGCTAAGCCGTCCGTTCCACAGTCAAGTACGCTCAACCATTTCTAGCGGGTGCGCCGCACGAGCACACAAAACAAAGGCACACGAGGGCCAAGCAAACCCGACCGCGGGTAGCCAGAGCCGGCCCGTTGCCTCGGGTTCAAATACCGGGGACAGCTCGAAATCGTTACCAAATTTAAACTCCGAATCCAGAGTTCGGTCTTTTCTGCGATTCGAAATCTGCCAGGTTATTTCAAAGCGTTTTGCCAACAGCACACTGTCGGAAAGCACCAGGGCGGCCTTTGCGCTAGCAGATAGCTGCCAGCAGGAGGCGCCAGAGACTCGGGTTCGAATACCAACAAACAATTCCCGATCGTGGCCGAGATTCAAACTCTAGAGTCTAGAGTTCACCCCCTTGCACGATTATGAGTCATTTGTTTTTAGGCACCCGGCAGGATCCTGCCGAAGAGAGCCCACCGAGCCGTAACCCGGGTTCGAATACTAGTCAGATCAAACAAAATGCACTTGCATTTTCCTTAATCGCCCAAAATTTTGGCTACTGGCGTGTAATTACATAGACGCGGCCGCAGCGGCCCTCGTCCCCAGTCTACACACTCAACCACTCCCCCTCCTCCGCGGCGCTCGCGGGTTCGAGTACCGTCCAGAAATGCTGTTCAGTTCTCGCCTCCACCCGCCGAGCCCAGAGGTGCAATCCTCCGCTCGGCCGCGACGGCCGTGGTGGACGGAGATGCGGGGGCGCTGACCGAACAATGCCGGCGGAGCGCGGGTTCAAATACCAGCCGTGTTTCCAACCTTCCACGACCGTGACAACTAGTGCCAAAACCAGTACAACCAAATTCCGGCTGGAGTAGCGGTGGACCGCGCCAGTCACGGTTACGAGCCCACCGTTCGGCCGCAGAGGCCGCGGGTTCGAAACCAACCATGGTCGCAGTTACGAGCCCGCCTTTCAGCCACAGGGGCCGCGGGTTCAAATACCAACCGACACTGCCAAACTGATTTAGCTTGGGCTCTTTGCGGACGGCTGGCGCGCTCAAGTCTTAGCCGATACGGCCCAGCCTTGTGAGCGGCGGGCCCCGCGGCGGCAAGAAGGCTCGCCGGCCAAGTCCCCGCCGCCGCGGTCGGCCGCTGCGTCGGCGGGGCGACGTCCGCGGGACTGGTCAGCACGCTACCGTGCGTCTCCAGCTTCATGCTGTCCAGGGCCCTGGCCAGCACGCCCCCGACAGCGTCCCTCGGACGCAGCCTTCTCCACTGAGTCCGCGCGGGCAGCGGCAGTGCGCCGCACGTCCTTCGGCACGCCGACGCCGTCCCCGCCGGTTCCCGAGCAGGGCCAGCCGCAGCCGGCGGCCCCGGTGGCGGGAATATGGCAGGAGCCTGCACGTCGCCCTGCGCCTGCTCCTCGTGCGACGGCGGGCCGACCGCCTCGTCTCGCAAGTCGGGCCTCGCACAGTCGGCCTCAACGTCAGAGTGATGCTCTTTGTGGGCTTCAGCACGACGGCGTGCGTCAGCCTCGCGCCGTCCAGGTTCCTGCATCGCGCGTTCACAGCGGCGTACCTGACTCGCTCTAGTGAGCCCCGAATTACAGTAGCACAGTTGGGCATGGTGCGGTGCGCACTCGCCGGGCGCCGCGGTCGACGCCGACCTACCGGGTCCCGAGGGGGTCTCGCCGCCTACGGGATCCCGGCGGGTGTCAGTGGTCGCCCCGGGCCTGATCGGCGTCTTTTGGCGTTCCGATTCCGGTTCGCGCCATAGAGCGCGTTCGCATGCGCGTACCCGTCCCAGTGGACTGTTTGAGGTATGAAAATTTGCCTGTCTAGCAACCGCAAATCGGCAGACATAGGCAATGCGCGCCGCCGCCACGTACGCAGCGTACCGTGGAATCACACGCAGTTATAACGCGCCTCCTTTCGCCGTCGAGCCAGACTTGTCCCAAAGTCGCCTCGCGGTAAGAGGTGCGCCTACCACCGCGCTGGTCACGGACACGGGCGGCCGCACGCAGTGAGTGCCGTGCTCGACACACTATCGCACCCGCCTGAATGCACCACGCCCTGGGAGCCTACCGGGAACCGGCCGGGTCCTTGGGCACATGGGCCCGGGTTCGAATACCCGTTGGCAGGACGCGATTTCCTCCGCACCCGCCTCTTTGTCCTCTGTCCTCTTAGACAAACGGACCCGGGTTCAAATACCCGTTGGCAGGATGCGACTTACGTTGCTGTACTGAGATTATCAGAACGCTGACTTTCTCATAGCTCAGGCCACTTTTGAAATCCAGAAACTGAATTTCAATAGTAGGTGCATTTCATATGCGCCCATGGCCACGAAGACCGAGTCCGCCACCCACGTCATCGCGGGGGGCACGACTGAGTCGGCGTAGGGGGAATGAGAGGTTACAAACCCCGACAAACCCGGGCTATTCAAGCCACGGTTCGCCGTTACGGGAGCCCGAGATCCACCCAGGGGAGCGACCCCTGTCGATCCGGGGTTTGGTGTGCGGGCCAGAACAGGGCGTTAGCCAAAACAAGTCTGCCATCAGACCCGGCCATAACCCGCCCGCCACACCCAGTCTCCGTCCCGGGGGACAAGACACACATCCGCCCGCGCTCCGCGGCTCCTCCCCGTTCCGCGCGGGCTTTGGGGCGGCCAGATCAGCTGGCCGCGCCGAACACCGCGGGGCAGGCGGTTGTACAGGGGATCGGGTGACCCCGGCAAGCCCGCGGCCGCCGTCCTGGCGGTGGCGCTTGCCGGGGGGAAAACCTCCGCGGCCGCGGCGTGCACCTGCCCGTCAACACCGGGACATGGTCGCACGAGTGCAGCCGAGAGGGGGAGGGGTAAGGAGGGGGAAACGGGTTGCCGGTGCTCCCGAACCGAGGCTGCAGTGCTGCAGTGCTGCCCCGGTTCGCGGGTGGGTCGCTGTGCCCGCCCGCCAACGGGCGCGGGGCGCCGGCGGCGCCGGAGTGCGGGGAGTCACCTTACTGCGCCGGCGTGCCCTTGCCCTGCCGTGAACCGGCGCGGGCGTTAGGGCGTGCCAGCTGCGGCAGGTCTCCGCCAGCTGTGCGGGACTGTCCGCGTTCCACCCGGGTAGCAAGGGAAACTCGCTTGGCCGGGGGCAATCGTCCTCGCACTCCGGGGCCGCCCACGCACCGAGCCTCGTTTTTGGACGGGGCACCGCGGCACGGACTTCCCTCGGGAAGGAATTTGGGTAGGGGGGTACGTAACGACGATGAGTCGAGAACCCATGTTCTCCAGGTTTTAACCTCACTTCAAACCCACAGCAGCCCGTCTGTGGGCGCGCTGTCCGTTGTCCTCGAGGGACAGAAGAGACGCAAGATGACTCCTAGCCAAAACTTGGTCTCGCTCGTCACACGGGGTGAGCCTCGACGACGGCCTGCTGCGGCACGTCAGCGTGCTGCCCACTAAGGCCACGCGGCTCTCTGGTCGAGGGGCCGGGGCTGACGTGACCACGACGCCGTGATCCTCAGCAGCCGCTCTCTGTCCAGTCTCCCGGCTTTGCACATCCACGACGTGCAACCTGACCTACTTGTCCGCGCCCAGCACATGTGCGGGCTGGGTCGTGCCGAGTCCGGCACGGACACCAGGGTCGCATGCTTCTCGTAGACAAGCGGTAGGGCCATAGTGACGGCGGTGTGCCCGTCAACAGGAGCCGTCACCATCTGCCGCTGCGGCAGATGCTTCGGGTACCTTTGGTACACTAGTCACAAGTCACACGGCAACCACGATGCTGGTTGCATGGACTCCCAGTGCCTGAAAATCCCACAACCAGTTCCAGTTAACGTGTGCTCTGAGCGTAACGACAGTAGAAACACCAAATCGTCAATTCAGGGCTTTTTCTTTTTTTCAAGTGTCCAGAAATCATGCAGCCGGTCCGGCGCCAGATGTTGCAGGACCTCGAGCGCCTTGTCTGGCAGGGCCTGGGACAGGAAACTGCCCTCTGTGTTGGCCCCGTCGCAGGACATTAGGCTTGCCCAACAATAGTTGTCACCCCCGCGTTTGTGCACGTGCACATATACCACCACGGGCGCACAGGGCGTGCTGCCATGACGGTGATCTGCACTGCCTGCCCGGGCTCCCCGGCGAGCAGAGGAGCGAGTGCGCCCTCTGCCCGGGTGGGTCGCGCCGGGAACGTCGGCGTGGTGCTCCGGCGGGGGCCGCCGTTTGCGGGGCCCTGCCGGACGGACACCAGGACTGGGTGGTTGACGACAACCTGAATCGCACACATTTGTCCATGACCAGCCTGGCTCGCAGTGAGCCGTGGCCTCGGACTCCAGACGCCGACCCCTTGTCGCCGTCCTCTACCATGAGGTGACGAACAACGGGGGGCGCTCGGTTACCGATATGCGTGGCCCCACCTTGGCCAGGTGAGTGAGTAGGGTACTCCGACCCTAGAAACACACTGCGTCCTGCAGACTGTGATTCTTGTACCAAACAAGGCACGAGGCCGGGCCATCGTTTTGCGGGCGCTCCGCCACGCCGCAGCCGGCATGGGGGAGCCCGGGTAGAAACGATGCTGCCCTGTGGCCGCGAGCCCGTTGGCGTGGTCTAGAGGGAGACGTCCAGGAGCAGGTCTCTGTGCTGCAGCCGCCGCGGCCACCGAGTCCCAAGCAATGTACGCCCTCCCTCTCAACCAGCTTGACGGTCCTGGTGCACCATTGCGCCGGTTACGCCTGCGGGGCACTGACCCGCTGTGACACGGTAGGCGCCGACGCGAGCATCGCATCGACGACCTTCCGAAAACTGAGGTTGCCTATTGCAGCGGCGTTTCCGTCAAGCAGAAACAGGACGCGAGCGCTCACTGCCCGACAAGGTCCGAACAGGACCCAGAATCACCACAAGACGTGGGCGGGGCTGGAGGAGGCTACAGAGTCCGTACCGCCTGTCCAAGGCCTTTGCCACGCCTCGTCCGTACAGCCCGGCCCGGGCCGCACCTAGAGAGGGCAACGACGCCAACCTCGTAGTCACAGTTATTTTGCCAGCATTCCGTTTATAACTGCACAGGAATCCTCTATCGCGTCGCGCGGTAGGGACTTCCGATTTCGCGACGCAGCGTCGCTTCGCAGGGCCGCGGCACGGCCTCCCGCCAAATCAGAGCGTGGCCTAGGCTATTCCCCTCTGCCGGCATCCGAAGGCGGGTGAACATAGTTCGACCGAAAAAAAAAAATGACCGAACGACCTTGACCGACTGAAGAATTGACCGAATCATCCGGAGCCTGATTTGAAATTACGCGCTCGCTTGGAACCGGATCTCAGTGTCGCCCTCTATTTGCGTTACATTTAAATATAGTTTGTATCATACGCTAGTGCGTGAGTCAAGATAACAATTAAGTTCTTCGAAACAGTGATTGCAGGTAAGTTTTCGTTCTTTTCGTGACCCTTTGCCAGGAGAACTGTGCATTAGCCGGGGGGTGAGCTGTTATCTCTGCTCGACATCTCCGCAAGGTTTTTTGTAGTGCATAATTTTTCATACTAGCCTCGCAGTATGGTGCTCTTCCGAATGATGCAAGACGATGTGTCGGCGGCGTCCGTGTTCTCAAATTTTTGTTGTCATGTTTACGATTGATTTTAGGCGGTTCGATTGTGGTGTAACCGACAGGTTTTGGGGTACCTGGCTGCGTATCCCTGTTCTGTAGTTAAAAGTGCTCTTCCTGTACGCTCTCATAACCAAGCGTAGGCTAGGAATGGAAGCCTGTGTTTTCAGGTTCGGTCCCCAACTTTTATTTGAAATTTGGTTATGGTGGGCCCGTTTGTTTACTTGACGCCGCTAATATTATAGCACCGTTAGTCTTAAAACATCGTAAGTAGTCACAGTCGCAGGCCGTAAAGAAAGCGAGGTAGTTGGTACTGGGACAGACCGCTTCTATCTTGAAGGGGAGGGGGAGTTCAAACGCGATGCGAAGTCACAGAAACTGTAGGCACGTAGCCTGAACTCAGTTTATCTTGGTCACCAGCTTATCAGCTGGGTCTTGATCTTAATGCTCTGATTTCATTGTTTTTCATGTGTTTGATTGTTTCCGCCAGCGAAGAAAAACGTTTAAGGCGGGTGCTTGACGCCTCCTTTAACATCGGGTTTAGCAAAGTTTTGGAACATATGTGTTACCCAGCATCTATGTTGCAGCCCATGTTCACCCTATTTTCTGCCAGAATGTGATTTACTACGTTGCCGGACGAGTACAGCTAGCAGAGAGAACATGGTCCACCATAATGTTTTCACAGCTGTGCTGCGGTGCATTGTGATGGTGTCCTACGCTTTAAATAATGTGAGTACCATAACCTATTATATGTGCTGCATTCACATAATCGTATTTATCCAACCAGAATGTTATGTGTATAAATTCTTTTTGCTTTTGATAAATATTTGATCTTACTGGACAGGCTTCTCTCTTTTTTTTTTGTTCACCATGTCTGTTAAGTGCACAAAATTTATTTTTGTATTCGTCATATGCATTATCATATGCTCTTGTATATTTGATGCCAATATTGTGGTGACGTTTAGTGAAGCCCCTCAACGATATTCCACTCATCTTTGCAATATACCAATATTTTTTGGTTTTCTGTTAACAGCTCGCCCTGTGGCGGTAGCTGTGCTCTTGACATCAGGAGAAAGCAGGTGGAGAACAGCCACATCACATTTATGAGGCTGGTGAGTAAACAGTGCAATTTACTTTCTCAAAACAAAAACTCTCTAATTAAGTGTCTATGATAACTTAAAATGTAAGTCACTTATTACAAACATGTCATCCTGAAAAATTAAGAGAAGCACCCTTGAAAGAATTTTACACCATTTTTAATGCTGGAAATAAATGGATAGTTATAGTACAAATATATAGTACGAGTGTTTTCCTGTGCCACATACTTTGTTTTATGGAATATTACGTAGCTTTTGGTCTGTACATTTTGTTGTTAGCAACAACAATTTTCAGATAGTGCAAGTGATAGAGTTAAATACCATGACCTAACTATTAAATCTATAACTTATTTTGTACTACCACTCCTTGTTATGTGAACCTAACCAGGTGGTACTCCTTTTCTTATCTTAATTATTTCAGAATCACAGGTGAGAAGTGAAGTAGTTTAAGCATTATCTCAGTTATGCCCAGTGCTCAGTGAAGGAATGAATGTGACGCCTGTTTGCACCAACAAATCATCTGGTGAGTGGAAGTTTTCACTGAAACTCCTCGTCCAGTAAATTAAAAAGCAATAACAATCTACCTATATTTGACATAAGTGTGGGGATTTTTTTTGGACAGTGTTTTTGTGTGGTCAGTTTCAAAAGCATCTTGCTTTTCCCAAACTTGGCAATTTTGACAAGATATAAGACAAATCTATTAAAATTAATTAATATATTATGTCGTAATGGGGACAACTCCTCTCCTTCTGATATCCTCCCCCTCAAAATAACACACTTTGATTGTTGATTTCAGGTTAGGGCAACAATCATCTTCGCTCCAAGGCTGTTCCAAGGGAATCGGTGCCTGTGCTTGTGCATAGTTTCAGGATGTCTTCTCACTCTGTGGTATGGAAGGGAACATTGTGTCTTCATTTGAACTGGTATATCATTGCTTTTGTGTCTCTCCTCCTGGCCTAGACATATTCACCTTCAGTTTTATATGAACACCCATTTGAAATGGGCTGCTGTCTTAATTTTCTTACACCCATGTGTTTGAGTTGTGGCAATACTATATAAGTTATAACTCCTCCCTACTCTCTGTAGTGAAGGAATAGTTCAAATTTTCATATTGTAAGTCACATTTAACCAAAGATAGTTATTTTAATTTATGGAAAAGAAATTTGATCTTTATCAAAGTTGTGGTAGGACCCAAATTTTTTGGTGGCCCTTCCCGTTGCCCTGAGTTAGAGCAGCAGGCAACACCGTCGAACCGAAGTATCTTAATTTTAATAATGTTCAATTAACATAATTTTTATTTGTTTTGTTTCAGTTTCATTTCGTCTTGGGCATGGAGTGGAACAGACACCTCGCCATCTCTTCCAGTGTGCTGCTTTGCTGTTCTCTCATATTTTGGGAGATTGATATCCTCATTGCCAAGTGATTTTCCCTGGTAGGCCATCAGAATCCAATATTTCAAGTCAAGATTTGTGCCATTTCTGGTAAGATATGTGTATATGTAGCAAAGGGAATAATGCTTGCTAAAAAATCACACCCTGTACAGTTGGTATTTGAACCTGTTCCCAGGAAGACTTGTGTTTAAGTAATGTCCAACTAGATTCAACCGTGGCGCAACTGGGTTCAAATATAGGTTGTGCAGAGTGAATTTCTTGCCTCTCACCTTCTTAACCTAACACAATTATGCTTTTGACAATCATGTTTTTATTTGTAAAGGTCCTAAACAAAACCCTTCTGTTAGTTGAAGTTTAATAAGTTGCAGTACAGATGGGGATGGTAATTCTGTGTGTCACATTGAATGAGTTTAGTCTTTGTCCCTGCCATGCGAGACTTTTGCTAACTTGACCCGAACCCGCCATGCTCAGTAATTTTTTTTTTAAAGCTATGTATTCTATTGTATACGAAGTGGAATTCTATGCTTTGGTGCCCATTTTGGGGTCTTTGAATAGGGTTCCACACTCATGTTCAAAGTTCATTAATATGTTTTTGTTCTGTAGCTTGGCGTATACTGGTGATGCTGTTTTCTCAGCATGTGAAGCGGGAGCTGGCAGATGGAGAATGACTACAGAATGTGCATCACAGTGGTGAGTATGCCCTGCTTTTCATTATCAGTGTTATGATCCTACATTGCCTACATTGTCTACTCAAAGATATCAGACTTATGAAATGTCCCATCATTGCTTCAGTAAATCCACTATGTGACCATGTAAATTTATTTTCTTTTTGCTAACAGAATTGGGTGGGGGTGTTAGGGTCAGTGTATAAATCAAGAGATTACAATTTTATGGTGTGAACAGTCCTGACCAGAGAGATTCAGAGTCTCTCTTTCTTTCTAGTGCCAACGGTCATAATTACATTCTCAAGGGACAAGAAAATTTGTGAGGTGGTTTAGCTGATTTGCTTACATTTATGTGTAAGTGGTAAAGATGATCATTGTGTTAATGACAGCATGCTACTTTTCCCCCCAAAATTGATATGCCCAAATGTGACAGAGATAATCTCCTTAATGCATTTTCATTAAGACTTGGCACATTAAGTTTCTGTGTGATATGGGACTCTGGAAAATAGTATTGTAATTGTCCACCACCAACCCGTCAAAGAATCATGAATGCATTTAAAATACAAAAGGTTTTGCATCTGGTCGGCTTGAGAATTATTTATTTTAGAGTTATTTTTTGTTACATCAAGAAATTGTCTGGGCTACTGTGTCTGAATTATAACTGTGGTTTTTTGAACTTTTTCAATTACTTGTTGAGGGTGTAGTGGTACAGTCAGATTATTCAGTATGTCAGTTTTAAAGTGGTGAGAGAAGGTGAAGTATTGAGTGCTTGTATAACTTATATTGAGCCCTTTAGTGGTAGCCTAAAGCCAAGAGCTTGTGACTAATTTACAAAGCGTAGGACTTACAGAAAATTTTCTCTTCCTGGTGACATAAGATAAACTTTCTTTCTTGGTTTTTTCTTCAGCTTCCCACATTCTCTATGGAATGGGATCGTGTTCTTGCTGATCATGGTTCCTAATGCTCTTCACAGACACAGGTATGCATTAATTTTTAAGATTAAATTTATAGTAGTGTTTTAGGAGTTAAAATTTAATTAAATATTTTGCAAGGTGTCATTTGATATTTTGTTCTTTCTTCCTCAATATTTGTCCACATCATTATTCTTTGTTTTTTCATTATTGTATAATATCTTTTTAAACCACTTTTTATACAAGGCTGTCAAAGCTATTTTACAAGACCGAATAATTGACATAAGATTAATTTTTTGTTTTACGAAACACATTTTTTCAAGAACCAAAGGATAATTCTGTGGTTTTTTGAAAAAGGGTTGTGAGTGACTTACGACACATTAAGAGATTTCGATGAACACATGAACAGCAAGTGCAGACCAACAAAATGTTTTTTTCAAATTTTTGATATCTTAATTACTTTAGTAGCTATTGATGTGTCATATTTGTCGTAACTATCATTTTGGTGGAAATATTTTGAAAGAGAGGCGTAAGTGCACATACAACACCTATTATTTGTCGTAACAGTTACGACAACCTGTCATTCCCACATAAGGCGTAACTTCCTTGCAATGTCATTTCCTGCATTATTCTTATATTGTAGTATAATAGCTTATGAGCAACTATTGCAAGGGATGGTATGGCATCAACACATTGGTCACTATCACAATACATTTAGACTTCTTGAATTGCAATTTGAAAAACATGTCGTAACCAGCTTACGACATTTGTCGTTTTCACGGTAGCCATGGGTGGTATCATGGGTGAATTTTTGCCTTGAACTAGATATATGTTTAATGTCATTCCATAGAGATCTTTATCAGTTTTGCAGCACCAGAGCATAAGCAACGGTTGTTGGGCTGGGCACTACCACATTTCTATTCAAGTTATTTCTTTAGTATTATTGCCGCTGCACTCTGTCCCTATACCAGGGACCCAATGTTACATAATTGTCACCTTTGACATTCCTATAAATGCAGGGAAGTGCGTGAACTTATTGTTTCATTGGACTTAAACCAAGTTGAAGCTATAACAGTGAATAAAAGGGATAACTTTAAATTCAAAGCTTAAGTATATGAAACGAACATTACTTATGTGGGACAATGGTGTCTGAGTCATGTAAAAAACAGTGTTAGCACACTTGCCAATGTGCATGAGAATAACAGCAATGATTTGATTTCCATATAGCGTCTCAAACTTAGGGACAGGGTGCAGCGGCAAGGGTACCCAGCGAATACTTTATACCGTTACAGACCAACTTCATGCAGTCACAGAATTAATTAATCTAATTCAAAAGTATATATTTGTAAGTCTCTCTCACACACTTTATATATATACATATATGGTCTAATGAGCATTGACTTACTGACCACAATACTTATGTCTGGACTCTTGTCGAATACACACATTTCGTTCCAATGCCTCAAGATAGTCAGCGATGAATCAAAATATTTAGGCGGAAGGGAAAGGCTTTTTGTAATTGGAGAAAACACATTTTTTGTTCAAAATCTCATGATCCTTTTTGTGTCACAAATCTGTAACAAATTTAGTGTAGTGCCAGCTGCTTAGTGAAAATTAAAACACACATGGCTGCTGCCTAGGCTCCCTCACTGCTCACTGTCACATTATATCATGATTTGGGATATATGTCGTATGTTACTTGCGACATCTTAAATGTCGCAAGTGCACTTTTGACCCCTTATCTTGTGGCGGAAGAGCACTTACGACAAATAGCTAGTTTCGAATTTGTCGTAACTGTCCTAAACCCTTAAAATAGAATGGCACACCCACAATGATTTTCACAATTCTAAACCATGTTTTTTTTTATGTCTCTTCACCAAATTTGAATGTGAAACGACAACTTCCAAACCTATTTTTCCTGTCGTCTACCTTTAACAGCCTCTCCTGAAAAATGGGGTTTCAGCAGTTACGACCCTTTTTCAAAAAGCCACAGAATTTGGCAACCATAAGTGTAGCCATAAACAAAAATCTTTTGAAGTTCGGACTTACCATGTAAGGGTGCCACAGCTAAGGTGTGAAAAATTGACTGTAGTAAGCCTTAGATGTGCACTAGAATCCTTTGTTTTATTTTTATTGCAAGAGAGATGCCAAGAAATTTGGTGGAATCAGGTCTTACTATCAGAGTACCAATATTAGGTCGCTTTTCCAAAAACTTAAAATCTTGAGGTGTAAATGGAATGCAGTCAGTCAGCAATAACACCAAGATTGAGACTAGCTAAGAGTATGATGATCCTTTACGCAATATCACTTGCAGTATTTAATGATTTAGGAAGGCTTTTGCTATATGCTTTTCATCTTGTCTGGCTATGATACAAGAATGCATGCATCATAAGTTTGCCATGACACATTCAGATCTCTTTGAATAAGAGCATTCGTGAATGTTTGCAACATGCCTTCTGCTCAACACTGTCAAATTTGATTTAGAGTGAGCTGTTCCAGTTAATGTCTGGCTGCCATGCAAAACTAACCCAAACGATTAGTCCTTCACAAGTTTTACTCATCAGAGAATGCTGTGATGCTGCAGTGCAATGAGCTTTGTCTGAAATTTTGTGTGTCGAGCAAATGGAAACGCACGGCCATTTCAGACAGATGGTTTGTGCAATATTGTCTACCATGCCTATAAATTAATATCATGAAATGAAATGTTTCAGTGCGCTTATTGTGGGGAAGGTGCAGTCAGAGGTTCACAAAAGAGTTTTGGATTATTTGTACATATATTATAGAATAATTCCAACAAGGCCAACAAAACTAAGAAAATATTAATTTGATTTGCCTGCCACACCTTTCTTCATTGCTGCAACTTGCTGCGCTCTCCTAGCAGGAGTTTTCCTCAACTTCATTCCTGTTTAAGAAATCAATCAAATCAGTGTTGACAGAAAAAACTTGCTTTCATTAATTTATTTGGTAAGTCCTTCACTCACTGCTGTAATTCTGAGAGGCCTCTCTCTCCTTCTGCCGCTTCAACTTCTTCATGGCCTTGGCCCTTTCCCTTTTCTTCATCTTTTTTGCCTCTGATAACACTTCCTTTCCTTCTGGAAACAAATGCTCAGATGAGAAACTCAGATGACAATAGAGTAAATTATTGCACGTAGCATGCAAGCAATTTAGTTACCTTTTCTCAACCGTTGGCGCTTCAACCTCTGGTACCTTGCTTTGCGTTTTTCAGATGGACCACTGCAGCTCGGGCCGTCAGGGACGAAACCGCCGCCAGGGCTGCTACCGCCGCCAGGATCACTCATGTCGGCGCCATGTCCTGAGGTACTTGGGCCCTCATCCCAGGTAGACTCCCCCATGGCACTCCAGGTATTCAATTCCATGGGGTCGTCTACCTGAGACTCAGAACTCTCACCAAGTTGAATGGGGCTGCGGAAAAAAATTAAGATTAAAATTGATGGAAATATTGCAGATTTGACAAACATAATTTAGGCCAGTTTCGGAGACTTACTTTATAGGGTCTCCATGTGGCTCGACAAATTCCTCGGGGTCATCCCCCTCTCCCTCAGACTGTATATCCTGGTTTCCAAGTTGAATGGGGCTGCAGAAAAAAATTAAGATTAAAATTGATGGAAATATTGCAGATTTGACAAACATAATTTACGACAGTTTTAGACACATACTTAATCGGGTCATCATCTGGTGTGGCTTGCAGTGCAAGAAAGTCTTTTTTTATTGATGGCTGGCACATGATCAGGAAGTCCTTTACAGATTTTGTGTGGGCGTACGTCTTCTTTGCCTCACTTATGTCTTCATCAATCTGCAGCCTTTTCTTCGATATTTTTGATGCCCATGTTCGTCCAACAGTTTGGCCAGTTGCCATTGTCTGCTGGTATGATTTGAAGGCCTGGTCTTCAGAATTTTGAGCAAGCTCTGGAAAAGAAAGTAAATGTTATTTACTGTTGACCCAACAGACTTGACATTGTATTTTAGATTCAGTGTTACGGTTCCTACTAACCAAGGAATTCTGGAAACAGTGGGTGCCTATCTCCTTGTGCATTTAGGCTTCTGTGTACACCCTCTTGCCCACTTGAAGATGTCACGCTCCTCGTGTACACAGACAGCTGCCTCAAGTCTGTCTTTGAAATCCACTCCTTGCCAATGTATTCCAAGAATTTATATGTTTTGATCTTTAGATCTTCAGGGCCTACATCTTCAAGGAGGGTCCTTACCCAGGCATACCCTTCCTGGATCCGGTCATCAGGAAGCCTGGGCAAGGCGCAGCAGAGGCGAATAATGAGGCTGGCTTTGCTTCCTTCTTCACTGTGGCACTTCCAGTGGCTCTGGAGCCCCACCTGCCTCACTTTCCGAAATAAGCACTGCATCAAAGATTTACTATGTAATGCAGTGTGTACCACAAGAACCACAATACCATGATAAAAAAAACAAACAATCTTTGAATGCGCAGGAATTGGCCACAATAATGCACCATGTATTACTTACTCTGATGAAATGCCAGAGGCAGCCCCATAGCTTGACGCCAGGGTACACCCTCCTCCAGGCATTCCTCTCTGCCACCTCCCAGTCCAAAACCACAATATTTGCTGGCATTCCCATTTCTCTTAAGGCACCTAGTGCTGTCGCATATGAATTTGTTGTTTTGGCCTTCATCACCACATATGCCATTGGGAAGCACTGCAAAATGAAAATAAAGCATGGTTAAGAAACTTGTATAAATTTCTCCGCAGCAATCTTGCTACACTCTTACCTTTCCAAAGGCGAAGAAAGAAAGAATGAGAACTTGCGAAGCCCCCAAGAGGCGAGGTGTTATCTTGAACGTTGAGTCTGAACCAATCACGTCTTTCTGCCTCTTGGGGACTGAGAGCATTCTGTCAGAGGCAAAAATGAGGTTCTCCTCTCCTGGCTCGCCAACCATCCCCCGATAAAACTGCTCCTTGTCGTCTTTAGTACGGCCTGTAGGCACACATGAAAGTGATTAGGGCCTAGTGTAGTGAAACAAAAAAAAAGGGGTTGAACAAAAAAATAATGTTTCAGAAGTTAATGACAACAGATGTAAATTCTTTTCAGGCAGTGCATCTTCCACTTACCAAGGTAAGCAGAATCAGGATTCTGCAGCAAGTCATCAACCTCTGTAAAATTTCTTGGGCAGTGTAAGTTTGGCTTGGCCCTAGCCCTTCGATACTCCACTGCGGCTTCAATTTGATAGAGCGAGAATTGTTGCCGGATTCTTGGGTCATTGATGCTGAAATAAACCGACATTTAATCAGTATACACATTGCACATAGCTTGCACTATATTCAGGAATGCTGCTCTTCATTCAACCAGACACATTGCATATAAAGAACAACATTCAAAGCCACTACTTTGCTACCATTTCAGGACATGAACTCAGAATTTTGCCCTTGTTAAAAACTTTGCACATTGAACTGTGTGCACTAACTATCCTAGTACAACACACTTCTGAGGTTTTAAAACGCTCTGTGACAAAAAGTACTTTATTTGTAGGGTACAGATTTACGGATTTATCTTTTTCTTGGATCTGTTTAACTCAACGACCACGTTAAATTTAGGCATATCTAGGCCTGACATACTATTTCTCCTGAAACGGAGGAGCTTAATGCCATGTTCCCCCTAATGTGTGGTATCAACCACACTTCGGAGGAAAGCATAATTCTCATGTCTTAGATTCCAATGATCAGCAAACCAGAGAACATAAGACGGTCTGAATGTGGAGTACCATATAAAATATGTCACCCTTCAAGAATGCAAACATGGCCGGGAATTTGCTCCTCGGGGTCTTCAAAAAAATGTTGACAAGCACCCTTTTTTCTATGGACCCTGAAACCATGGGTCTGTACAGAGCGAGAGCATGTACTGAAGATGCCCACATGGTGTGGCACTTGACTGAATGATTATGAAAGGAAATTAAAATTACGAGAAATTTCATACTTTAAAAACCCAGCAACAGCACAGCTACTATAGTACCCTGTTGATCCAAACAAACTGCATTTCATTCTTAAAGAATGGCAACATGGCTAAGTCTGTGGTGTAAATAAACCACAAATGTCAACAACCATTTTTAACTGAAAAGCTAAAATACATTTAAATGTGCTACCTTTTCCTTGTAAACCTGTGACCTCTCTGGTCAAGGTCGAGGCATGTGTTCCAGTTGCCAACATGGTGTGCCTCTCAGACAAGCACATGTTTCATCACACAAAAGCAGGCATACAAATATCAGAATTTAAATCCAAAATTGAGATAAATACTATGCTGAAAAAGAAACAGCAACAGCATCTCCCAACAGTTGCTGCAGTAAAGCTGCATAGCTTGCCTTCAACTGCATTTCTTCATTAACACATTTCACACTCAGAAATGCCTATAGTAAACAGGTAGAAATCATGGAGAGTTTTAACATGTACTCACTTTTGAACAAAGTCAAGAAATATCTGGCGCCTTGTTGGTCCATTCCTTGGCTGCTGCAGCATCAGCTCGATGAGATCCTTGCGTCTCTCCAGGTATTCTCCAAAGAGAGGATTTGGATCGCATGTATGGTCTCCCGGACCGAAGCCAGGAGAATAGTTGAGGTGCCCTCCTACTTCTTTGAAGGCCCTAACGGGACACCTCCTTGCCCGATATTCGCGGCATCGGAAATAAGTCTTCCCTACCCGGTCGTTGTGCTTATCTTTTACAAACCAAAAATCCCCCAGCCCGTAAATTTTGCCCTTCTTCCCCTTCCCATGGAACACGAGGTGGCCGCCATCCTCAGCGTCTTCGAGGTAGCCCTGGTCGTCCAAGTCGAGGTCCATGGCGCACAAGCAACTGAGGTCCGGGGTTGTGAGCTGTCATCGCACTCTGACAGATGAAAACTGCGTCCGAAAGTGTCACTTTTTCATATCACGGGGAGGAGGAAGGCAAGGGGAGGGGGGAGGGGGTAGCAGCAGTTTCGAAGACAGCCCTGGCTTGGTTTTGGTGTTTACTTTAGTTGTTGATGCGCGGTTTTGGTAATTTCAGCCACTGACACCCTTTCCTTTCCAATCTTCACTCTTTCTAAAATCCTTTGTATTTTTTTTATGTTCTAGTTTGGGTCCGCACCCCCCGCACTGTCCTTTCAACCGAGACCCGCATCTTTTGAATGAAACGCACCGGAAACGGAAACATACGGTCGGCGCCATCTTTGTAAAAGCTGTTGCGGGTGCGGGAGCAGATGGAGGAGGATTGTCGTATTGTTTTTTTGATGATATGAACACATCTGCATGACATTTTCTTTTGTTTCAATGAAAGATTAGCCGTCTAAGATGTGCACAAGATTGTACAATATTTTAACAGTGAGTAGTTTTCGTTGTTGCTATGGAACAAACTATTATATGTTCCACTAGCTTATAAAGTTTATTGCAGTTGCATATCTCTGGGCTGCCTTTTCTGAATGAATGAATGAATGATGCATACTTGTCAGTGTAACTTACTGTTGTTACTGTTGTCAGATTTACTTTGGGGTTTACGATATGTGCTGTCATTGTCTTGACTTGAAAAACTTTTACAAGCCTGCTATCAGAAACGTTCAGTCAGCCCCATTGATCAAAGTACAAGTCTCACATTCCCACAAGTTTGGCATATGCTAACCTAGTACTCCACCGATGTTTCTTCTTCCTTTCTCTCTAAAGTGAGTTAATTTGCCTATGATGTTTACAAGAACAGAATTACAATGGTCTCGGATTTGCTTGTAGCATTATGTGATGGTTGTTCCTTGTCTTTTCAGGTTTGCCCTGTCTTCAACTGTGATTATGGCATCTGCGTGTGTTCCACCCCTTTTGATGGGCAGTATCCAATCCAACACCCTACCCATGTTCAACACGAGCGCGTTAGCACGGTACTGAATGGATTAACACTCTCTGCTTCCTCATTTCGTAAGTATTTGTTTTCAGTAAAATGTAGATGTAGGTTGATAATGATATGCAAGCATTGCAAGAAGATAGTCCATGTTTGCTGTCTGAATTTTTCCCTCAGACTGTTTTAAAAACAACAGCATATGTATTAAATTATCTCTTTCTTGATGTGCTTCCTCTTCTTGGAAAGGTTTACCAGCGAGGAAACTCTCCACATTGGCACACAGTCTGAATGTCTTGACGGCTATGGGATGGATGTGTCACTGGGCTTTGCTGGTGTAACATGTAACCAGTGTAACTGCTCCTTAAGTGTTCTGACTAGCACACATAATCCAAAGGCCTGTTTGGCTATTGGACAGATGTGCTTGAATTGCACTCGGTGTGCAGCTTGCAGGATGAGCTCTATGGGATTAAATGTGTAGTAAAATAGTTTATCAGCCTGTACATTTCATACTAGTAGGCAGCCGGTGTCACCATCTTCTTTTCATGCTGCTAGGTAGTGCTTGAGGATGTGGTTGAGGACGATAGGTGTTAGGTAAGAGTGCATGTGTTTGTCATGCATGTCACCATTCACATTTATTAGTCAGAAATTTATTAAGTGTAAGGACAGTACAATCCCTAATTCAGGAAATCATACCTGTTGAAGCTGGGCTTTGCAATTTGTGTACTTCTTTTGGGAGTCTGGATCTTATTGACTTTGCATCTCACCTATATCATTGAACATCTGTGTATTTAGTAGCACAGCATATACATTGTTACAAATTTATTGCTGGAAATGAATATGCTGCAGTCAATATACAGGCCACATATTTCCAAGTTTCAGCATTTAAACTTGCTCTTAGTTCTGAGATTAAACGGGTAGCAATATTTAAGTGCTATGTGTCAATCTTGCAAAATTTGGTGAGGGTACTAAACCCTTGCTGTGACAAGGTAGCTCTGCACTTTCTTTCCCTTAGAATTAAGATAGAAAATTTTTAGTCTGAACAGAAATTTAATGCCACATTTTGTCTATATATTCCGAAATGTTTGAACAGTGAGTTTGCAGGATGACTGAGATGGATTTAAGAGGCTGTCATTATTTCTCCTACCCAACCTCACCTGTTCTGTTTTGTTTTTTTCTGTTGCAGCTGCCACTGATTGTGCACGAGAGCACAGAGGCCTTCTGCCATAGTGATTGAAACCACAAGTCTACATGTGTCATCATTGATTGGCCAGGTCAGTACTGCATACTAATCTGAGGATTCGCACCAATGCAGGAGCTGTTCAGTTCAGTTTTGTTTTCGGGTCACTTCTGCAGTACTCTTGCTGCCGTGCTTTGTACATCATGTACCCAATGTAAATGTGATCCTCGTTGCATTTATTCAGCAGCATCTGTTTTGAAGTTTTACATTTAGTTTATTAATGAGTATTCAGTAACTGCCTAGAACACTATTGCTATACAACTTAAAATAAATTTATTGCTCTATGTCATATGATTTGTTGTGTTTACCTTCCATCAGTTCAATGTACACTGTTCCCTTTAATTTCTGTTGTGAAGACCGCAAAGTTTTCACCTTGGAAAATTTTGTCATGGTTTTTGCAGCTTTGTCTGAATAACTGAAACATATGTATCAATGAAGCATCAGTATTTGTATGCATTTAATGTTGACAATGCATTATGTATATTATACTAACTTTGTTATATTCAACGCCCTTGTAATGTGGTTTGCACTCTGGTGTTGTTACTCTGTTGGTCCTCCGAGAAAAGTCACAGCTCCCCAATCCCAAAAAGCCCCAAAATGTCTAAAATGGTCAAATTTCATGCACATCCCAATTTTTTTTAAATCGAAATTTGATTGTAATTTTTTTTTTAGGTGTTTTGGCTGTTCCTAGTGATGGTCTGAACAAATGCTGATCCCCCGACCCAAATCTGAGATGGTCACCTTCCAACCCCGAATTTTTCTTAAAAAGAATAGCTCTCTGCTACTGGCGAGTAGTAGCCATTCTTGCCTCAAGCCTCATGGCCTGTTTCTTCCCTCTTCTGATTATGTGTTGAAAAGCATGAAATGTGTGAAATTTTGCCACAGACAAAGAAAAGGATGTGCTTATTTAAGCCAATTCTCAGTGCTGAAATATGAAGTTACTTAGTTAAAGTAAGTGTGTTTCCTCCCCTTTTAGTTCACCAGCAAAGACTCTTAATGTTGGTCCATATGACCTGAGCGCTTCGACAAAACTGGCTGTTGGTAGAATGGGGACTAGGTTTAGCTGGGTTGACTGTTCATTATCCGTTCCCTGCTATTCCTGTATGTAATCTTACTCAATTGCTTTAAATAAATCACATTTCATTTGGATTTCACTGTATAAATAAATGAACTTGCTCACATGTGAAATGGCTTGCACGTTGTCATGACTGTGATCATAGGCAACCCAAAACACAATCAAATACAAGAAATAATTAACAATACTAAATATTTCCCAAACAAAATAGTCAAGTACATACAAGCCAAAGACTTGATGAGAAATAATTGGCAGTGCCTCTCTCCTAATACAATAATAATAATGGTGGTATGTAGGTGTAGGATTATTAAACACAGAAAAATGGTATTTCAGAATGAACTAGCACTTCTTTATTCTTTTTTCTTTTCTTCTCCCTTCTTCGCCCCGCATTTTCGCCACCAGCAATGCCCTCCTGGCCGGTGTCTTTCGCAGTTTCATTCCTGAACAGATAATAAAAGGGAAGTATGAGGAAAGAGTAAAATCACTATCGCTATAGAGTGCTGTGAACCCATCAGTTCCTATACTTACTGCTGGCATTGGCAGTTGCCTTCCTCTCCTCCTGGCGCTTTTCTTTTTTCTTCTGTTTCGCTCTCTCTCTTCTTTTGCCCTTTTGAGCTGCTGTTCGCACTTGCTTGTTTTCTGAAACGATCAATTCTGTGTGAAACAAACATAGCTAAAGTAGCAGTATTTCATATGTTAGGGATAATGTTGGGTCACTGGATGTTTACATATCTTTTGTAATGTCAACATTATCCAAGGGCCCTGGGTAATATCTTATAGGCTGACTTAAACCACTAAACTTAACATCACCCACACCCTGCTGGGTATCATCAGATTATAAAAGCGTGTCCAAACAGATAATTCAGTCAAAGCAGGACAGACATCACCTGGTAGTGGTCTGGATGAAGTCCATTAATTCATTTGTCATTCAGCAACAGGAAATATAATATCCAGGAGATATATTTAAATTTAAATTTTTTATTTATATTTAAATGGTGAACATAGACGGTTTACACCAGTCAATGAACATGATCTGTGAAGTCTACATTTCTAGTACCTGACAATTGTCTGTCAGTCACAGCAGTTTACAATATTTTACAATAACAGTAGTGTAGCCATATTCACGTTTGATCACTGAAAAGTCCTTTGATTTCCAGATGTAGGCTGTACAAAATCGTGTTTTCATTTGCCTTTACCACTAGAGTAAATTGTCTACTCTCCTTGTGCTTCTGGAAGTTGGCATTATCCCTCACACATGTAATTCATTAACATATTTATTCACCTTTCCTCATTGCCCTCCTCTTCTCACGTTGCAGTCTGGTCTTGCTTTTCTCCTCTCTTTCCCCACCACGCGGACCTCCACTATTCTGCTCACTCTCCATAGCTGCGACCTTGACAGCAGCGACTGACTGGTAAGTGAGGCCGCGCGCTTTGGGGTCATTGCACTTTGACAGATAAAGACTGCGTCCGAGATTGCCACCTGTATGGAGGAGGAGAAGGGGCATTTCAAGCGCAGCTCTCGGGAATATATTTCGTTTTTTCTTACTAAGAAAAAAGTTTTCCTTACTGCTGTTAGTCCATGCGCACCGTCCAGTGCTTTTTTGTGTTGTGTTTTTTTTATCATATTTGTAAATGCTAGTCTTTAGTGTGGTAACAAATTGAAGTTTTGATCGTTTCGTGTGTGTTTGAAAGTTCCCGCACCGGAAGCGCGCACCGTGGCGGGCGCCATCTTGGTTGTGTGTCATTGAGACGGTCGTGACCAATGGAATAGATATATTTATTTTCTAACTCCCAGGTCTTATGATTGAATTAATAACGTCTCAGTTTCTTGGTACGTTAGTAAATGGCTAGGTTAAAATGAAAACTGGTGTGGCGGTTTTTCAGGACCTTCCGGTGGCCGCAGCGGTTTGGCCGTCCGGGCCCTTCAAGACAAAGGTTTAGGACACCCTGCGCCGCTCGAACCGATTTGCTACCCCTACTTCACGTTCGGCGGTATAGGGGGTGACTTTTAGGGGTGGGTTTTCTTGATTTTCGAGGTGATTTTTGGCTGTAGCGCGAGAACGGATCGGACGAGCGACTTCAAATTTTGTGTGCTGATGCCCTGGACAAGGCGCATCTGGCGCTGGGTCCAAAATTCACCTCCGCACTTTGGGGGCGGCAGGGCAGGGGTTAAGGGTAGCCACCCCATACGAGGGGAGTGAATTTTTTTTGGGATGGAAATTTTCGATTGGGCCGTATTGGCACAGGCCCTGCACACCTTTTCTGGCGTCTTTTTCGATTCTGAAATGCATTTAAGGACAAAAAAACCTCAATTTTCAAAAATGTCTTTTGGTTTTTTAGGGGTTGCGGTCAAAGGGTTCGTCCTATCGGGGAAAAAAACAGACGGGCATGTGCCCCGAAGGCTCCTGCATGACGTGCAATTCATTTTTGGTGACAAAAAAATTCACCCCCTGTAGGGGGTGGGGGTAACTGGGGTGGGGGGCGGGTTTGAACGACCGTTCAAATTGTGATGTCACCTTGTCACCCGGGGTCTATTGAACTGGTAAACGAAGTTTTACCCCCATTGGACCTCCTTATCGGTGTTTTCTGACGCCCTCTTTCGGCGTTTTTCCACCCCGCCGCGCGTTAGGGGTGGCTGTTACCAGAGGGGGTGGCACCTGGTGTTGCCGCTTTCAGAGGCTCGAGTCAAAGGTTGGAGGCAGGCCTGTAGCAAATTTCAAGGTTCTACCTTCAACAACTTAGAAATTACAGCGCCCGCCGTTAGTGGACCGCTAATTTTGGTCGCCAGTGTATTTCGTTTTTTCTTACTAAGAAAAAAGTTTTCCTTACTGCTGTTAGTCCATGCGCACCGTCCAGTGCTTTTTTGTGTTGTGTTTTTTTTATCATATTTGTAAATGCTAGTCTTTAGTGTGGTAACAAATTGAAGTTTTGATCGTTTCGTGTGTGTTTGAAAGTTCCCGCACCGGAAGCGCGCACCGTGGCGGGCGCCATCTTGGTTGTGTGTCATTGAGACGGTCGTGAGCAATGGAGTAGATATATTTATTTTCTAACTCCCAGGTCTTATGATTGAATTAATAACGTCTCAGTTTCTTGGTACGTTAGTAAATGGCTAGGTTAAAATGAAAACTGGTGTTTTTCAGTAATTTTCAAAAATATTCAATCGGAGTATGTCGAGGTTGGGGTTTAAGGTGTACTTCATGACATGCCAGTTTAGGTTATCTGAATCAGTCAACCCAGTAAAATAGTTCACGTTAGGTCCTTGTAAATGCTTACATGAGCTGCATACTTTCTATTATTTGCAGACCAACATTGCTGATTTCCTTGGCAAGTGGGTGAGCCAGATGTCAGCACAGCTGTTAATACTATTGAATGTATGCACCAAGGTCTGCTTCTGTATGGACTTCAAAGCTGCACTTTTTTTTTGTTGTGATTCAACTTGGTGCTGGTCATCGTTGTGCTGCACATTGCTGCCTGGTGAGTCCATTGTTCTCTTTGGCTGTTGGTCAAATCTTCTCCTTGGGTTTTAAGAACAGGCCATCAATGAGTGTTATGTGTTTAACCTGACTCATGAAGGAGACTCAAAATGTGAAGGGATTGCTCTGCTCCATGTACACTTTGTGATGACAGTTTCTGTCTGGTTTCAGATAATAACATATGCTGTCAAAGGTGGAATCCACTCCTATGTATTGAACTACTTAACAAGGGAGAATTATCAGCTAGTCATGTGAAACCGCAAGAAATGAGACGCTTCTGGGTGTGATCTTTTCTGTTTGATTCCTGTCTTTTGTGGAACACCATGGCATATGATTAGATCTGTGACAAGTATTGAACATTGGTTGTGCACCAGACACATCCATCTTCCCCCTCCTCTCCTCTCTGGTGAGTCAGTTGGCAGAATTTAACAGACTTTCCTTTAGCATCCCACAATTGTCTCTTATTTTCTGTTTCTTATCAACAGCCATATTTTTGCTGTACTCCATGCTGTACTTTAATGCTGTACTTGTTAATTTTTTTAAATCATTTCTTTGGCCTCTTTATAAATGTGAATTCTCATTACAGTCTCTTTTACTTTTTTTGCCTGTTGCTATAGTTGTAAATGACTTAGTCCCTTTGGTTTGTGTGAATACGTAAACAACTGTCCTTCCCTTCCTGGAAAATTGGTTTTGCTGGCATGGAAACTCTCGTGGTTGGCACGCACAATCCGAAAACAGTCCGAATGCCTTTTGGCTATTGGACGGATGTGTTGATAATGCAATGGATTTGGATGTTCAGTTGGTATAATTGTTAAAGTGTTCTATGACTTTTTTTTAAATCTTTTCTTTGTCCTCTTTGAAAATGTGGATTCTCATTACGGTCTGTTTTACTTTTTTTTTGTTTCTATAGTTGTAAATGACTTAGTGGCAATCAGTATCATGAGAACATAATGTGTTATAGGTTGTCTTCTTGCCCAGAGGCGAAACGTGCTACATAATTCTTAAATACCATTTTTCCGTTGATTGCAGGACAACATCGCTGATATGTTCAGGAAACGACTGAGCCAGACAACAGGCCATCAAGATGTGATGGGGATTCAGTGCTCCACCTTTCATGTGACTTTGGTATCACACAGTCTGTATGGCTCCATATTTTCCATTTGCCCCCCCCCCCCCCCCTCAAAAAAAATCAATAGTTTACCTTAAAGCTCCCTTTGGTTTGTGTGAATACGTAAACAACTGTCCTTCCCTTCCTGGAAAATTGGTTTTGCTGGCATGGAAACTCTCGTGGTTGGCACGCACAATCCGAAAGCCTTGATGGCCATTGGATGGAAGTGTCACAGGGTCTTGCTGGTGTAACTGTTCCGCCTGCATTATTATTACAAACAGTCCGAATGCCTTTTGGCTATTGGACGGATGTGTTGATAATGCAATGGATTTGGATGTTCAGTTGGTATAATTGTTAAAGTGTTCTATGACTTTTTTTAAAATCTTTTCTTTGTCCTCTTTGAAAATGTGGATTCTCATTACGGTCTGTTTTACTTTTTTTTTGTTTCTATAGTTGTAAATGACTTAGTGGCAATCAGTATCATGAGAACATAATGTGTTATAGGTTGTCTTCTTGCCCAGAGGCGAAACGTGCTACATAATTCTTAAATACCATTTTTCCGTTGATTGCAGGACAACATCGCTGATATGTTCAGGAAACGACTGAGCCAGACAACAGGCCATCAAGATGTGATGGGGATTCAGTGCTCCACCTTTCATGTGACTTTGGTATCACACAGTCTGTATGGCTCCATATTTTCCATTTGCCCCCCCCCCCCCTCAAAAAAAATCAATAGTTTACCTTAAAGCTCCCTTTGGTTTGTGTGAATACGTAAACAACTGTCCTTCCCTTCCTGGAAAATTGGTTTTGCTGGCATGGAAACTCTCGTGGTTGGCACGCACAATCCGAAAGCCTTGATGGCCATTGGATGGAAGTGTCACAGGGTCTTGCTGGTGTAACTGTTCCGCCTGCATTATTATGACAAGCAGTCCGAATGCCTTTTGGCTATTGGACGGATGTGTTGATAATGCAATGGATTTGGATGTTCAGTTGGTATAACTGTTAAAGTGTTCTATGATTTTTTTTAAATCATTTCCTTGGCCTCCTTGAAAATGTGGATTCTCATTACAGTCTGTTTTACTTATTTTGGTAATTTTTTAAAATGGCTTGGTAATGATCATTATTGTTACTCTGGGGAAAAGCCCGGATTTTAATAGATGCACTTCACCCTTAACCTCAATTTTTAACCCGCTTATAAACATCTTAAAAGTTAATAAGGTTTATACATACTAGTAATTTACGTTCATGGAACCTCAAATCACTGGTGTGCCTTTATGATAAATGATCCGTCCATTTTTTGGATGATCGTTTCTCTCCAACCCCTTACATGAACTGAGAGAAGTGTTTGCTCTTATTCCCATGCTTGGGGCTCACTGTTATTCCATTTCGTCTTGCAGGTTTGCAGGAACAAATAACAAGTTGTATTGAAACACTACTAAGAAAATCTGTATTATGAGAACTTTGAAACACTATGAATCTGAGTTGCTAGATGTACTTTACTGTGCTTAGTAACTACGGTTTCACCTCTTGATTGTATTGCACATTAACATTAATAAATCTGTGAACAGAACATCAAAGGATGAATCACAGCTAAATCATTTAAAGCGGTGTGCAGCTGGTCGAAGAAGTGTAAAGTAGACGCAAAATAACATCACCGGCAAAGTGAAAGTTTTCATGAAAGAGTTTTACAAAGCATGCATTTGTAGAAGTCCCTTTGCTTTTCTTTTAAAATTAATAATCACTATAAAAACCGGTATATAGCACGAGTGGTTGTGTATCTAAATGAGTGAAAAGAGCTGATTTTTTATAGTGGATGGTGTTCCAACTTCCACCAGAAGGTGCTTTTTAAAATATTATGGCATTTGTGCCGTCTCGGTCGGACAACTCTCCTTTTCGATTTTCTCTTCAGGCTGCCGGCTTTTATGCTACTGGCCAAATGAGAAATTCTTCAGGATATGTTGTTGACTGAAGGCTTGTTTTGGGGCCAACCCAACCAATACTCTCTCATCTGAGGCATCTGAGTCCTGTCTCGGTCGGACAACTCTCCTTTTTGATTTTCTCTTCAGGCTGCCGGCTATTTTGCTACTGGCCAGATGAGAAATTCTTCAGGATATGTTGTTGACTGAAGGCTTGTTTTGGGGCCAACCCAACCAATACTCTCTCATCTGAGGCATCTGAGTCCTGTCTCGGTCGGACAACTCTCCTTTTTGATTTTCTCTTCAGGCTGCCGGCTATTTTGCTACTGGCCAGATGAGAAATTCTTCAGGATATGTTGTTGACTGAAGGCTTGTGTTGGGGCATACCCAGCCAAGACTCTCTCTTTTGTGACAAAATCAGTTGAGTCACGTTTCAATTGCACAACTTTAGTAAATCCAAAATTGTTTGTCGTACATTTAAAAAATTAATTATCACATTTACCGTGCTTGTACCAGCTTTTACATGAAACTAGGCAACCTTATTTTCTTTTTAAAAAAAATGTTGTCATTCAAAATGAGAAATACTCCCTGTAATCAATATTTTGCCTCTGGTGTTTTTTACTTTGGGCCCAAGAACTGCATGCTTCTGCACTGGGAAGATGTGTAATTTTTCTGTACCACTCTTTTAAATATTTTTTGTAGCTTTCTTTCATTTTGTGCTTGCACCCTTTTGTAAATGCCACTTGTTGGATGTGAGTGGGTGCACAGCAGTCATTTAACCTTGATGCATCCAATTTGTGAGTTCCGTTAGAAGTAAGTTTATGTTATGTTGTAAATATGAAGGTGCAGATCAACTTTTCTGTATGATTGCGATGGATATTAATGGTGATAGGCAGGATCGAAGTAACAACACTTCTATACTCATGTGGGTGTGAAACAAAAGTGAAGTACTTTTTTATTCTCAGGACATCACAGGATACGGGAAGAACTTGCCACACAGTGTTTATGCCACAGGCATCAGTTTTAAATCATGGAATACATCAGTGGATAAGGATAAGGATGAAATACATAAGGATTACTTATTAATGTTTACATGTTGTAATAGACTGTAATGGATTAGATTAATACCGCTGTGAATATACTTGTTTAGCACGGAGTGTGCATGATGTTGCTATTTATTCTTTGGGTGACAGCGCGTAGATATTTGTGTATTTCAAGATAAAACGGACGATGATGTGCTTACTGTCTAGTTTTGTTTGGTAGATTGTTTGTTTGTTTATTATTTGTCCATAGAATAGAATGTACAAGTAAAAGTGAACAGGTCAATTTGTGCACACAAAGAGAAAAATAATAATTAAAATGTTTGAGGAAAACAATGAAACAGGTTGACTGTGCTGGACATAACTGAGCCATCGGCTGCGGTTGGACAGTCCTGCAACTCCTTCATCGAACGACATACATATACTTAAGCAACTTATCTCAGCAGCTTATTAAAAAGTTAGGATGTAAAATATTTAGGCAATACCATACTCCTTTCTGTTTCTGTATTTGTGTTCTCGTTACTAAAATCATATGACTCCTTGTTCACGTCCCAATTCTTGACGCTTTTTACAACCATCACAGATTTGTATGTGTACAAGGCGGCTTACGTCAACAGGTTCAATTCAAATTCCTCTGCGTAATTGTCGCTGTTTTTTATTCGGCTTTTCCTTAGTATGTTATTCTTGCCGCATATTTCGCTGCCTAAATATTTCCATCCGTGCCTAACCATTTGTTCTTGGGTTTCCCCATATTTCCACTCCATAGCTCAGATGGTTGTAATAAGCTACTGTTTTGCAATCCTTATTACACCGTAAGAAACTTTTTCGGAAATTCTCAAACAATTTGGGATAGAAAATTTCCAGATCATTGTTTGGAAATTTCTGAAAGTGTGTTTAGATTTTTCCAAAAAATAGGAACAGGATTTTTGTGGATAGAACAGTTGTAAATTGTAGGGAAATCAAATAAAATGTGTTAAAAACATATTTTGGACCCCCCCCCCCCCCCTCAAAAAAAAAAAAGTTCAAAATTTCCAAAACATTTGTGAAAGAGATTTTCCTAATGACTGTTTGGAATTTTCTAAAAAAGTTTCTTACCATGTAAATGGCATCGATGTATTGCATGCATCTCTTGCAAACAGCTGTTGGTGATCGTAAGTGCTTTGGCAACTTTGGGAAGAGAGTTACGGCGCTTCATGATGCTTATCCTTCTTAACTTTTGCACAAACGTTCAATTCTTTTAAAACCGTGTTTAATATGGATATTTGATCAATCCTTAGTCTTCGGTTTTTTCCCTACTACGGGGACATCCGTCCAGTGCGTCCGCGATGTGACTATTGGTCTGGGTGCATAGGTATGCAATCACGTCAGTAGTATAGATATCTACACTACTCACGCCTTAAGGGGCAATCTAGTAAGGACGTATGCGGTGCTACCGGGTGGCCCGCGGGTTGGCCAGGTCTAGTTCCCACGCGTGTGGCGCCTTGTGGGTAGGCAATCAAAGAGGCGTGCAGCGCGTGTGTATCGTGCGGGCTGGCCTACCCCGGCATTCGCGGGCGCTCGCTTACGGCCGCGGGCTTAAAGCTGCGTGTTATGTCACGAATCGGGAAGGGGGAAAACAGCCTTGTTCCCCTTCATGCATGGGATGGTGAGGTGTGCGCTGTCACGATAAGGGTGCGAGAGCGCTCCGGTTAAAATGATGAAACATGTGAGCAGGGCTGTCACTGCGGCGTCGTTATTCGTTGGGAAACATTCGCAAAATGGTAATTTGTACACACTAGGGGACCACGTTGTACGTCGTAATGATATTAGTGATACACCCTCTGTGGGGCACGTAGCTGGCCGGGGTTTTTGGGGAGAAATCAAGTCATGGCTTTTGCCCACTCACAGGCTGACTGCCAGCTTTTCGGAGCATCGAACGAAGGGGGGCAGAGGTCATAACCCCCCGCGCTACGTGTCGGGGGCGTCGAGCGTGTGGGGGAATTCCTTGCGTGCTCGCCTTTAACGAAATATCTGTGACTGCTCGTCTCCTGCATTTTATGTTTAGCGTGTTTTGTATTTTCTTCTACGAATAAAGCTTTTTTCTCTATTTGCTTATTTTTCATCCACTTTTCCAGTGTCTCCCAAGCCACCTTAATGTTCCGTGAGTGTTTGCGCACACAATTCCGCTCGCCGGACGCGACACGATTTAAGTTATACACATATGTCGGGCCGAAAAGCCCACATAAATTTTCGACACTGATTTTACCATGCATTATCGTACGAAAAATTTGAATACTCGCATCATTAGGGTCCCAGTTAAATTGAGCCACTAAATAATCTCGCAGATGGCATGTTCCGATCTCCGATTCGTGATGCTGGGCAGATAATACGCAGCAGTATGTTATTATGATAAATTCATATATCTATATCTCCCTTATTCTTATCACTCTGATCTGAAGGCTCTCACCAGGGAGAGGTCGGAGTCGCGCCGGAACTTCTGTGTCACCATGTCGAAAGCGGCAACTTTTTAAGAGATGCGCAAGCTGGTTCGGTCAATTCCCGGTCGGTCACTTCCCGTTCGGTCAGTTTTTCATTCGGTCAAACTACGTTCACCCCCGAAGGCGGAGCGGCCGGCTTGGGTGAGCCCGAGCGGAGACAAAGACGCCCCAGACGGCAGCGCCGCGGTCGCGGTACGTATCCGGCCAACGCTCTGTCCTCCTTCAACATCCCCGTGTACGGAGTGGGGCGACAGAGCCGGGCGCGTCTCTCGCGACGACAAGAATGCTCGTCGTGCAAGTTCAAACCTGCCCGTTTGCTCACGGCGTCATGGTACTCGCGGTGTCGGTCTGCACGGCGCGTGCGTCTCCGGCGCCATGCTGTCCAGCATCCTGGCCAGCACGACCGCGATAGCGTCCCGCCAACACAGCCCTTTTTTCCATAGACGGGCGCGTTCGGCCTGGCACGGTGCGCGAGCGCGCGCCTCCCGGTGCCGGTGCCGACGCCGTCCTGCCTCGTCCCCGAGCGGGACCAGCCGCCGCAGCAGCGGCCGGCCGCCCCGATGGCGGGAACCTGGCGGGTACGGACGCGTCGTCTTGCGTCCTTCGGCACACCGACGCCGCCCCGCATGGTAACCCGAGCGCGGCCTGCCGCCGTCGCGGCCGGCGACACCGATGGCGGGAACCAAGCGGGTACGGACGCGTCGTACTGCCTACGCACCGCGTCCTCTGGCTAGCCGACGCCGGCACTGCCATTGAACGTGAGCGGACGCGCGTGCCAGACTCGGGAAAATAATCGGAAGATGGCGGTTGCAGTCAGAATGCTCACAAATCCTAACACGACGCGGGATTAACGCACTAGATCCGCGGTAGAACGGCACTCCCGAGTTCTAAATCACTCTCAAACCTTGTTCTAGTCGATTATCCCGATGCAGCGAAGTGTGGACGTGAAGCGTTTTATTGTTAAAATCCCAGAAGCCTGAGCTTTTACTTAAGACGAGTACCCTCTCGTACCCTACCCCCTTTGCAGCAGCTGCAAAAATGCGGGTGTTTGGGTTCGGCTTGGCTGCAGGACCTGCGCGCCAGACGCCTATCACCTTTCCCTCTCCTCTCTCCTTAAACCGCTGCCACCAGTGTTGTAAACCCCGAATCCGGTAGGTTTAGTACTAGCGTGTTTGGTTCTTAGGAGAATTGAGGATGCGAGGATGTGATAAACAATTGGGATTTATTGCAATCAATGCAAGGTAGCCCTCAAAGCCAAGCGGTCTCAGCCAAGCGCGGTAGCGTAGCGTCTCTCTTGCGTAGTCAGGCGACGTCCGTCTCGAAGCGCAGCCGAAGTCCTTCTCTCTCGTGCCGTGCGCCGCGCCGCGCCTGCCTGCCTCCCCGCCGCGCAGCCAGCCGCCCGCGCGCTCGAGCCGGGCCGCGCCGTGCCGCGCCGCTGCGGCAGCCACCGCCTGCTCGCCTAGCCGCCGCGTCGACCCGACAGCCCGGGTGAGGACGGCGGCCGGACACTCGATTGCCCGCGCAGATTCAAAGCGGTAGGGAAACGGTGCGGAGCGTAGTGACGCAAGGATCTCGCATCACAACACGTCGTAGGCGATCGTGAAGAAGTCCCCTGCCTTCAGGAACCTCCTCATGGCCTTCCGGGCTTCCTCGGCGACCGCTAGCTGCATCGGGAGGACCTGCGCCTGGTGCCAGAGCAGGGGGAGGGCGTACGTGTTCACGTAGCCCACACGCTGCGTCAGGTTGAAGGCCCTGAGTCTGGCGTCGGCAAGCGTGGCCCGGAACGCCCCCAGCCTGGACGGCCAGTTGGCGGCCCCCATCGTGGTGGTCCGGTCGGTCAGCACCATGCCCAGGATCTTGACGCTGTCAACAACTGGAAAAGGGAGCAGGAGGTCCTGGCGCCACTTGCCAAGGGGCAGCGCCTTACACTTATCGGCGTTGACCAGGAGTCCCGACTCCTCCCCGAATTGCCGTAGGGTGGTGACCAGGTTGGCGATGTCCTCCGCCCCTTCGAGGACGACGACGGTGTCGTCAACATACGCCGACACGGCCAGCCGCTGTCCGTCCGGCCCCCCGTCGGCCGCTGGCACGGTGATCCCCCGGATGCGCGCGGCCAGCGCGTGGATCAGTGGCGCCATCACCACGTTGAAAAGCCACATCGAGAGGGGGCAGCCCTGGCGCACGCCCCGGAGCAGGGCGATGGCCGCGGTCAGGACCCCGTTGACCGACAGCCGGGTCGTCGCCCCCAGGTACATGGACCTGAGCAGCGTTATAACGTCCTCGCTCAGGCCCGCGCGCCGCAGCACCGCCCACATGAATGAGTGCTTCACCGTGTTAAAGGCCCCGGCGATGTCGAGCGCCACGATGCACGCCCCCACCTTGCCGCGGCGGTCTCCGTTGGCCAGCTGCACCATGGCGACGGCGTCGCGCAGGTCCGCCAGGGCGCTAAGCATAGTCCGTGCCCCCCGCGGCCGAACCTGCAGCGGGTGCAGGATCTTGTCCTGGACGGCGAGGAGGCGGCGCGCCAGCAGCCGCGAGAGCACCTTGCCGTCGACGTTGAGCAACGTGATGGGCCGCAGGTCCTTTGCCCGGCGCACCCGCTCCACCTTCGGCACCAGCACCATGACGCCGTGCTTGTGCGACTCGGCGACAGAGCGGCGGCGCAGCATGGCGTTGACGGCGTCCACGAAGTCCTGGCCGATCACCTCCCACACGGCCAAGTAGAGCTCGGCTGTCAGCCCGTCTGGCCCCGGGGACCTTCCTCGCGGACAGGCCTTCAGGGCGGACAGCAGCTCCTCGGCGGTGATGGGGCGCAGTCGCCCGTGACGGCGCCCTCGGCGATGAACTCGTCCAGGAGCGTCCGCGGCCCCGGCGGTGTTGGCGCCTGGGGGGTAGGCACCACTTCGGGCTCCGGTGCAGGCTGGGTTGCCTGCACACCCGGCGCCACCCCTTCCTGCTCCGGCTCGCCCAGCAGCGCGGCGAAGTGGTCGTGGAGGTGCTCAGCGATGAGCTTGGGGTCCTCCAGGACCTCGGTGGTGATGCTGTCGACGCCCCTCCTCGCGCCGCGCCGCAGGGCCGCCGCGACGTGGTGCAGACTCGGGACCTCCCCGTCCACCTGCTGCTCACACTTTGCCCGCGCGGCCGTCCCGGTGAGTCTGCGGGCCAGGACCTCCAGGATGGCGGCCTTGACCTCCTCGAGCTCGTCGCTGTCCTGGCAGCCTGTGGCTACCAGCTCGTTGAGGCATGCTTGCAGGTGCTGCAGCATGTTCTCGTCGTTCTGGCGAGCCTCCCTGCAGAAGCGACGCAGGAAGGTCCTGCTGCAGGACTTGGCGTGCTCCCCCCAGCGCACGGGGTCGCTCGCTCTCCGCGGGTCCTTGCGCAGCCCTTCCCAGTGGCGGCGGAAGGCCGGCAGCAGGGCCGGGTTCCTGATGGCGGCGGCGTCCATCTTCCACAGGGGCGCCGGACGGCGCTGCGGAGGGGCGGGGCCAGGGCCCAGGTGCACGTCAGTGACCAGCGCGGCGTGGTCGCTGAAGGCTGCGCCGTGCAGCGTGACCTCCTGGAGCTGGATTGTCCTTGACGCATATGCGCGGTCCAGCCTGGACCGACACACCCTGGAGGAAAAGGTGAAGCCGTCCTCGGCCGGGCGGAGGGCAAGCCAGACGTCCACCAGGTCGAGGGCCTTGATGGCGTTGTCCAGGACTCGGCACGGCTCCGCCACGCCCGTCGTGTCGGCCCGGCGCAGCACACAATTCCAGTCCCCGACCAGAAACAGGGCGCCGTGCGCGTCGGCCAGGAGGAGAGCCAGGTCCTGAAGGAAGAAGGCTGCACGACCTGCGCGGCCCTGCGAGCCGGCTGGGGCGTAGATGTTGACGATCGTGGTCCCGTTGATGCTCGCACTGATGCCTCTGCCGCTCGGGAGGGTCTTGACGTTGTCGGCGCGCAGGCCCTCGCGAACAAGCAGCGCCGTGCCGCGCGCGTCGGGGCCGAGAGAGACGGTAGCCGAGTATCCTGGAAGGGCGATTGCCGGTGTCCTCACCTCCTGCAGGCACACGACGTCGGCCTCGGTGTCGCGGATGAGGTGGTGGATGGCGGCGACCTTGGCTGGCTCCGAGACCGCCCTGGTGTTGGCCGAGATGACCCTCATGGCCGGGCGCCTCCCCTCGACGACCTCGTTGCCACACCGAGCCCTGACACTTCAAACAGCCTCTTCCACTTGTCCTTCTTCGCCCTCTCCTTCATTTCCTCACTGACCTGGCACTGAATCCTGTTTCGTTTCCTGGCGTCCTCAGCAGATGACGTGCTGCCTTTCCTGGGGCGCGCATCCTTCGCACCGGCAGTGTCTGCGACGGTGGCCTCGTTGGCGTCCGCCAGCATCGAGAATTCCGAGGAGACGGTTGATGTCCTCGTCTTCTCCTCCTCAGGCTCCGTCGCCGTGGGGAAGGGGAAGGGGGAGAGGACTGTCTCCGGCTGCGGTGACGCTGCGGCGCCCCACCCGTCGTCCCCGAGGGCGGCGGCGTTGGCAAAGATGTTCCTCGGGGCCTTCGCGGCAGACGGTGGTGCGGCCGTGACCTCCGCTGCAGTGGTGGCAGCGGCGGCGGCGTTGTCCTGCACGGTGTTGCTGGAGGTTTGGCCGGGAGCTGTGGCAGGGGACAGACATCCAAAAACATTCCTCTCAAAGTTCTCAAGCTTTTTCCGGAAGTCCTCGTTCCTGATTCTTTCCAGTTCCTTCTCCTGCTCTTCCTGCTCCCTCTTCTCCTCCTCTTCTCCACCTACGTCATTCTCCCTCCCTCCCTCGCTATCTTCGCCGTCCCCGTCCTCTTCGGATGCAGCCCGGTTCCGCCGGAGCCTGGCTGCGTACGAGTTTTGGTTTGGGCACGCCTTTCGGACGTGGCCCTTGCCGCCACATAACCTACAAGTGGCCGGCTGGCCGCGGTAGGATATGAAAGCCTCGTGCCCCGCCATCGCCAAGTAGGATGGAACGTGCTTCTTCATTTCCAGACGCACCAGTCGCACGCCGTTCTTCGCCCCACAGAAAACAAATTCCTCTCCATACTTCTCTTCAATGACATCCCCGACGATCCGGCCGTACGGCGCCAGGGCCTCCCTCACACAGTCGCTACTAACCTCAAAAGGCAGCCTGAACACGCGGACGGGCTTGATTCCCATCCCGATCGAACCGATGTTCACACAGCTTTTCACTCCGTTCCTGTGTGTGAAGACGTAGCTCCCGTCTCCACCACACAACACTTCTTCTTCCTTCTCCGCGCTCGCCATCTTCACATACACATTCTTCAGCGGTGCGTCCACTTGGATTCCGACAACGTCGGCAATGCTCAGCCGGAGCTCCTCCTTCAAAAACCGGTGCACATCCAGGGCGGTAAAAGGCGGGGCGCCCGGCTCGAAGGCCATGAGGATGGTGTTCTGCCGCGGCGCCATGGCGGGCGGCGGGGCACGGTACTCAGAAAATCGCAGCAAAAGATCACAGGGCGGATCAAAACATGGGCCGTGGCCCGCGCGACACGTGCGACCTACTCAGGGGAGGCCGAGACCCGAGCGTCCGTTGCCCACGGCGGTTGGGTTCAGACTGAGCTACACCCCCACTGGCGTGCTAAGTTAGGTTCACGGGACATGCACGACACCGGATCTGCTTCTTTTCTGTTGTCGCCGTGGGTTGTGCTCTGCGATCTGACTTTAGGTGGCGTCCATGGCTCAGTGGTTAGAGCACCGGTCTTGTAAACCGGGGGTCGGGAGTTCGAATCTCCCTGGGGGCAATGACACTTGTTTTCCGTCCCTCCTTTTGCCCCTCGGTTTTCTTTTATTTCAAAGCACACGCGCTGCGCGACATCTAGCTGGCTGATCGGGTCCCGTACCGTTTCTGACAGTCACACATCACTTAAATTCTGCACGAGATCAATCGGTTTTCTTTTCTGTTGTATCTTCTTGGTTTTCTTTTTTTTACAAAAATAGAAGAAAATTAAACACGAATTGCCCATCATGAAACCCATACGCTGGCTTTTTCTTCTGACGCACAAGGGTACTGACCATCTTTCTAACAAGGTCCTACGACAACACACTTCTGACGAAACCTGATATACATAGCATGCACCGAAAACGCACCCGGAAAACCTTGGTCGAAAATAAGGAAATCAAAATGAAGCATGGAGGTGCAGGGCATCGATCCCCGTCCCTCACGCATGCGAAGCGAGCGCTCTACCATATGAGCTAAAACCCCCACTGGCGTGCTAAGGTAGGTTCACCGGACATGCACGACACCGGATCTGCTTTTTTTTTGTTGTCGCCGTGGGTTGTGCTTTGCGATCTTACTTTAGTTGGCCTCCATGGCTCAGTGGTTAGAGCGCCGGTCTTGTAAACCGGGGGTCGGGAGTTCGAATCTCCCTGGGCGCAATGACACTGTTTTTTCGTCCCTCCTTTTGCCTCTCGGTTTGCTTCTATTTCAGAGCACACGCGCTGCGCGACATCTAGCTGGCTGATCGGGTCCCGTAGCATCTGACAGTCACACATCACTTAAATTCTGCACGAGATCAATCGGTTTTCTTTTCTGTTGCCGCTTCTTGGTTTTCTTTTTTGAACAAAAGCATAGAAGAAAATAAAACACGAATTGCCCATCATGAAACCCATACGCTGGCTGGTTTTCTTCTGACGCACAAGGGTACTGACCATCTCTCTAACAAGGTCCTACGACAACACACTTCTGACTAAACCTGATATACATAGCATGCACCGAAAACGCACCCGGAAAACCTTGGTCGCAAATAAGGAAATCAAAATGAAGCATGGAGGTGCGGGGCATCGATCCCCGTCCCTCTCGCATGCGAAGCGAGCGCTCTACCATATGAGCTACACCCCCACTGGCGTGCTAAGGTAGGTTCACCGGATATGCACGACACCGGATCTGCTTCTTTTCTGTTGTCGCCGTGGGTTGTGCTCTGCGATCTTACTTTAGGTGGCCTCCATGGCTCAGTGGTTAGAGCACTGGTCTTGTAAACCGGGGGTCGGGAGTTCGAATCTCCCTGGGGGCAATGACACTTTTTTTCCGTCCCTCCTTTTGCCCCTCGGTTTGCTTGCATATCAGAGCACACGCGCTGCGCGACATCTAGCTGGCTGATGCCGGGTCCCGTACCACCTTCTGACAGTCACGCATCACTTAAATTCTGCACGAGATCAATCGGTTTTCTTTTCTGTTTTATCTTCTTGGTTTTCTTTTTTTAAAAAAATAGAAGAAAATAAAACTCGAATTGCCCATCTGAAACCCGGTACGCTGGCAATTTCTTCTGACGCACAACGGTACTGATCATCTCTCTAACAAGGTCCTACGACAACACACTTCTGAAGAAACCTGATATACATAGCATGCACCGAAAACGTTGGACCCGGAAAACCTTGGTTTCGTGCAAATTTGGAAATCAAAATGAAGCTCCCGCTGCGGGGCATCGATCCCCGTCCCTTTCGCATGCGAAGCGAGTTGCTCTACCATATGAGCTTCTCCTTGGCGTGCTGAGGTAGGTTCACCCGGACGGGCACGACACCGGATCTGCTCTTTTCTGTTGTCGCCGTGGGTTGTGCTCTTGACATCTCCTGCAAGGTGGCCTCGTTATGGCTCAGTGGCGCTTCACCGGTCTTGTACGGGCCGTTGGTCTCGGGGTTCGAATCTCCCTGGGGGCAATGGCACTTTTTTTTCCGTCCCTCAAATTGGACCTCGGCCCTGCTTTTATTTCAGAGCACACGCGCTGCGCGACATCTAGCCGCTGATCGGGTCCCGTACCATTTCTACAGTCACGTCTCACTCCAATTCTGCACGAGATCTCAGTTTCCACTGTTTTATCTTCTTGCGTTTCACTTGGTTTTAAAAAAACTCTGGACTTTGAATCCGGCGATCCCAGTTCGGGTCTCGGTGGGACAAATTAAATTAAAATTAGCGAGATTCGTTCTCAAGTTTACTCTTAGGTTTGCCCTGTAAAATTCCGCTGTATGGTTTTCATATCTTCCTTATTCTTCAAATTTAGGGTGCGTGTAGTTTACATTTCATCTGAAATACTACCGGCTGAGCCTTCCCTTCGACCACAAGGATAACGAAGGACAAAAGGCGAATGAAGTTGGAAAGAAAATGAATTTCCACACAGGCTGGAAAACAGTCATTTAAAAAAAATGGAATGAAAGCAAGCAAAGGGACGAAAGCAATGGCAGTGGTGGGATTCGAACCCACGCCTCGAGCCGCGAGACTGGTACCTGAAACCAGCGCCTGGACCGGTTCGGCCACACTACCCACTGTCTCTCCGCACAGCGCCGGGATCGAACCGAGCGACACAAATAGGACATCACCAACGACCGAGACCACTAAAACCGGGGTCAGAGGACGGGTGGTAGGCTCACAGCTGGGAGTTTCGCACTCTTTTAATCCGGCGACCCGGAGGCTTCAGAGCACACGAGTGATGAGGACGGCCACGAGTCGGGATACACTGGAACCGTTGTCGTTGCGTTGATCGGTCGTTTCACTTTTTGCCATCAACATGCTTGCTTGCCGGAGGAGTCCGAAAAAAAAGGTTGGCTGAGGAGGGGCGTAAGGGTCAACTCCGGGAAACCCAGCAGCCAAAAGTCCCCGTGGTCGGTAAAACAGGAATTGCCCATCATGAAACCCATACGCTGGCACTTTTTTCGGCTGACGCACAAGGGTACTGACCATCTTTCTAACAAGGTCCTACGACAACACACTTCTGACGAAACCTGATATACATAGCATGCACCGAAAACGCACCCGGAAAACCTTGGTCGAAAATAAGGAAATCAAAATGAAGCATGGAGGTGCGGGGCATCGATCCCCGTCCCTCTCGCATGCGAAGCGAGCGCTCTACCATATGAGCTACACCCGCACTGGCGTGCTAAGCTAGGTTCACGGGACATGCACGACACCGGATCTGCTTCTTTTCATACATTCGCCGTGGGTTGTGCTTGCGATCTTACTTTAGGTGGCCTCCATGGCTCAGTGGTTAGAGCACCGGTCTTGTAAACCGGGGGTCGGGAGTTCGAATCTCCCTGGGGGCAATGGCACTTTTTTTCCGTCCCTCCTTTTGCCCCTCGGTTTTCTTTTATTTCAGAGCACACGCGCTGCGCGACATCTAGCTGGCTGATCGGGTCCCGTACCATATCTGACAGTCACGCATCACTTAAATTCTGCACGAGATCAATCAGTTTTCTTTTCTGTTTTATCTTCTTGATTTCCTTTTTTTAAAAAAATAAAAAAAATAAAACAGGAATTGCCCATCATGAAACCCATACGCTGGCTTTTTCATCTGACGCACAAGGGTACTGACCATCTTTCTAACAAGGTCCTACGACAACACACTTTTGACGAAACCTGATATACATAGGATGCACCGAAAACGCACCCGGAAAACCATGGTCGAAAATAAGGAAATCAAAATGAAGCATGGAGGTGCGGGGCATCGATCCCCGTCCCTCTCGCATGCGAAGCGAGCACTCTACCATATGAGCTACACCCCCACTGGCGTGCTAAGCTAGGTTCACGGGACATGCACGACACCGGATCTGCTTCTTTTCTGGTGTCGCCGTGGGTTGTGCTCTGCGATCTGACTTTCGGTGGCGTCCATGGCTCAGTGGTTAGAGCACCGGTCTTGTAAACCGGGGGTCGGGAGTTCGAATCTCCCTGGGGGGAATGACAATCTTTTTCCGTCCCTCCTTTTGCCCCTCGGTTTGCTTTTATTTCAGAGCACACGCGCTGCGCGACATCTAGCTGGCTGATCGGGTCCCGTACCATATCTGACAGTCACACATCACTTAAATTCTGCACGAGATCAATCGGTTTTCTTTTCTGTTTTATCTTCTTGGTTTTCTTTTTTTAACAAAAATAGAAGAAAATAAAACACGAATTGCCCATCATGAAACCCATACGCTGGCTTTTTGTTCTGACGCACAAGGGTACTGACCATCTCTCTAACAAGGTCCTACGACAACACACTTCTGACGAAACCTGATATACATAGCATGCACCGAAAACGCACCCGGAAAACCTTGGTCGAAAATAAGGAAATCAAAATGAAGCATGGAGGTGCGGGGCATCGATCCCCGTCCCTCTCGCATGCGCAGCGAGCGCTCTACCATATGAGCTACACCCCCACTGGCGTGCTAACGTAGGTTCACCGGATATGCACGACACCGGATCTGCTTCTTTTCTGTTGTCGCCGTGGGTTGTGCCTTGCGATCTTACTTTAGGTGGCCTCCATGGCTCAGTGGTTAGAGCACCGGTCTTGTAAACCGGGGGTCGGGAGTTCGAATCTCCCTGGGGGCAATGACACTTTTTTTCCGTCCCTCCTTTTGCCCCTCGGTTTGCTTCTATATCAGAGCACACGCGCTGCGCGACATCTAGCTGGCTGATCGGGTCCCGTACCGTTTCTGACAGTCACACATCGCTTAAATTCTGCACGAGATCAATCGGTTTTCTTTTCTGTTGTATCTTCTTGGTTTTCTTTTTTTTATACAAATATAGAAGAAAATAAAACACGAATTGCCCATCATGAAACCCATACGCTGGCTTTTTCTTCTGACGCACAAGGGTACTGACCATCTTTCTAACAAGGTCCTACGACAACACACTTCTGACGAAGCCTGATATACATATCATGCACCGAAAACGCACCCGGAAAACCTTGGTCGAAAATGAGGAAATCAAAATGAAGCATGGAGGTGCGGGGCATCGATCCCCGTCCCTCTCGCATGCGTAGCGAGCGCTCTACCATATGAGCTACACCTCCACTGGCGTGCTAAGCTAGGTTCACGGGACATGCACGACACCGGATCTGCTTCTTTTCTGTTGTCGCCGTGGGTTGTGCTCTGCGATTTGACTTTAGGTGGCCTCCATGGCTCAGTGGTTAGAGCCCTGGTCTTGTAATCCGAGGGTCGGGAGTTCGAATCTCTCTGGGGGCAATGACACTTTATTTCCGTCCCTCCTCTTGCCCCTCGGTTTGCTCATATATCAGAGCACACGCGCTGCGCGACATCTAGCTGGCTGATCGGGTCCCGTACCATTTCTGACAGTCACGCATCACTTAAATTCTGCACGAGATCAATCGGTTTTCTTTTCTGTTTTATCTTCTTGGTTTTCTTTTTTTAACAAAAATAGAAGAAAATAAAACACGAATTGCCCATCATGAAACCCATACGCTGGCTTTTTCTTCTGACGCACAAGGGTACTGACCATCTCTCTAACAAGGTCCTACGACAACACACTTCTGATGAAACCTGATATACATAGCATGCACCGAAAACGCACCCGGAAAACCTTGGTCGAAAATAAGGAAATCAAAATGAAGCATGGAGGTGCGGGGCATCGATCCCCGTCCCTCTCGCATGCGAAGCGAGCGCTCTACCATATGAGCTACACCCCCACTGGCGTGCTAAGGTAGGTTCACCGGATATGCACGACACCGGATCTGCTTCTTTTCTGTTGTCGCCGTGGGTTGTGCCTTGAGATCTTACTTTAGGTGGCCTCCATGGCTCAGTGGTTAGAGCACCGGTCTTGTAAACCGGGGGTCGGGAGTTCGAATCTCCCTGGGGGCAATGGCACTTTTTTTTCCGTCCCTCCTTTTGCCCCTCGGTTTGCTTTTATATCAGAGCACACGCGCTGCGCGACATCTAGCTGGCTGATCGGGTCCCGTACCATTTCTGACAGTCACGCATCACTTAAATTCTGCACGAGATCGATCAGTTTCCTTTTCTGTTTTATCTTCTTGGTTTCCTTTTTTTAAAAAAATACTATCCCACTTCGTGAGATACTGGTAGTCCCGGAGTGTACGGAAGCAAATTAAATTAATAATTAACAATTTGATTCAAGTTTAATTTAGGTTTGATTCGAGTAAAATTAAATTTTTAATGAAATTCAGAATAAAATTTGATATAAAGTAGGTTTAAATTTTATCTGAATTTAGTTTAAATTTCATTTAAATTTAACTTGAGCCTTGTTAAAATTTGGATAAGGATTTTTTTCGGGCGTCGTCTAAGTTGTGGCGCGGTTTGAATTTCCTTTGAGTGGAAGACGGTAGGTTTAGAGTAGAGCTTGAAGGTAGCGGACCGCTCACATTCTCATGCGCGGGGCGGGCCTAACTCTCCTGCGAGGCGGTCGCACTGTTGCCGCCGGCACCGGGGGACTCCTCTGTGGCTCGGGGCCCCGGCCTGGCCCGGCTCGGCTCGGCACATCAACAATGTGGGCTGCTTCACAAAAAAGGAGGAAGGCATGCTTTCTTTCGTGGAATGGAAAAGGATAGATGACGGAGACAGCCAGCTGACGAGCCGAACCAGGCTAGCTCCATCCCTTTCTCTCCAATGTGGGTGGAGTGAGAAAGCTGAATTTCAAAACGTTTTTTTTGCGAGTTTGCGATGTTTTTCGAATGTGAAAACTTGACAGACGTCTTTGTGGCAATGATACGCACAATTTTGTAAGACAGATTTTTGAAATTTTATGTCGTTTCAATTTTACCATAAGAGTATTTGCTTCATAGAAAAAAAAAAGTCTAGTTCGGGGTGAGACGATAAGGCAACTCCGTTTCACTCCGTGCCTAAAAATAAAAAAAAATAAAACAGGAATTGCCCATCATGAAACCCATACGCTGGCTTTTTCTTCTGACGCACAAGGGTACTGACCATCTTTCTAACAAGGTCCTACGACAACACACTTCTGACGAAACCTGATATACATAGCATGCACCGAAAACGCACCCGGAAAACCTTGGTCGAAAATAAGGAAATCAAAATGAAGCATGGAGGTGCGGGGCATCGATCCCCGTCCCTCTCGCATGCGAAGCGAGCGCTCTACCATATGAGCTACACCCGCACTGGCGTGCTAGGTTCACGGGACATGCACGACACCGGATCTGCTTCTTTTCTGTTGTCGCCGTGGGTTGTGCTTTGCGATCTTACTTTAGGTGGCCTCCATGGCTCAGTGGTTAGAGCCCCTGACGGGCTACGTGGACACTCCATAGACATGGCAGGATTTGAGACACCGTAAGACACGATGATGACGCCGTGTCTAGAATGTGAAACACCGTGGACGTCCGGACCGTGTCTACTTCGTCCACCCTGATGTCCGCCCTACGGCGACAGATGTCTCGCAACCATACCCAGCGTGTCCGCGGGGTGTCCCGAACGTCATGTCCAACCCGTGTCCTTATGCCTCCGGTGTCCACCCGGTGTCTAGGCGCGGTTGGGAGGCGTCCCCCGGGTGTCCGGATGCGTGCCGTGTCCGCCCCGTGTCTAGGCGCGTCCAGGAGGAGTCCCCCGGATGTCCGCATACGTCCCGTGCCTGCCCCGTCCTGGGCGCGTCCGGGGGGCGTCCCCCGGGTGTCCGGATGCGTGCCGTGTCCGCCCCGTGTCTAGGCGCGTCCAGGAGGAGTCCCCCGGATGTCCGCATACGTCCCGTGCCTGCCCCGTCCTGGGCGCGTCCGGGGGGCGTCCCCCGGGTGTCCGGATGCGTGCCGTGTCCGCCCCGTGTCTAGGCGCGTCCAGGAGGAGTCCCCCGGATGTCCGCATACGTCCCGTGCCTGCCCCGTCCTGGGCGCGTCCGGGGGGCGTCCCCCGGGTGTCCGGATGCGTGCCGTGTCCGCCCCGTGTCTAGGCGCGTCCAGGAGGAGTCCCCCGGATGTCCGCATACGTCCCGTGCCTGCCCCGTCCTGGGCGCGTCCGGGGGGCGTCCCCCGGGTGTCCGGATGCGTGCCGTGTCCGCCCCGTGTCTAGGCGCGTCCAGGAGGAGTCCCCCGGATGTCCGCATACGTCCCGTGCCTGCCCCGTCCTGGGCGCGTCCGGGGGGCGTCCCCCGGGTGTCCGGATGCGTGCCGTGTCCGCCCCGTGTCTAGGCGCGTCCAGGAGGAGTCCCCCGGATGTCCGGATACGTCCCGTGTCCGCCCCGTCCTGGGCGCGACCGGGAGGCGTTCACCGGGTGTCTGGATAGGCCCATCATGAGCTGTGACTGTCATTGCTTTCACGAAGATGAATGGGCTTTGCCTCAATGTCCTGGTTTTCCACACTGTCACTATCAACGACCTGGAAATAGAGAAAGGATATACAAAAGTAACATTTTAAAAAAAACGAGCGTCACGTAAGGCTACTTATTATGTTGCGTTTACCTTTTCCATGTCATTTTCCACGTCATCATCGGTTCTTGGTCGAGTCTTGGATTCATCAGTTAGAACGGTATCCAACTTGATAGGCACGGTGGGTAAAGAAACCTCCCATTCATCATGCACGCTTTTCCTGTCTCTCGACTTGACACTGCCATGATCGTTCCCTGACTTTACCTGTTGCTTCTTCTTCTAGAAATGACATAGACACTACTTCATTTGGAAACAAACAATCCTGTGCAACCCAAAATTGAATATACACACCACATTCTCAATCTTTTTCTTCTTTCCCACATTTCCTTGTTGTCCCAGTGAGGCCAGCACTTTTCTAGCTTCCTCGGCCTTGAACTTCTTAACAGCATTTGCTGCACTTTGAGCCTAAGAAAAAGAAAATGTGAGAAATTATCTTTACTCAAGATCTATCAATACGAAACCAGACTACTGGAACCGATGGGGTGCATCGGAGGGGCTTTGCTTTGAGAAACAACACAACATGTTTCCAGCTGTACTGGCTTACCTGAGACTTAACCTTATGAACCTCTTCGGCAGCAGCGAAGCCCGCCACTGGAATAACTTCTCCACCTGTTGATGATCTTTTCATGGCTTTGATGGCCCTCCCTCTGCTTTGGGGTTCAAGCAACTTGACAAGATGTTCCGGGGACTCTGCAACATTTCACAACACGTCAACTTAGCCCGACGGTGCGACCCCATTCGCATAACACATTGTGGATTTGAAGGAAATGTAAATGTACACAACATACAGATTTAGTGATCGAAACTGACCACTAAGCCAATGCACGTTGCACGCGCTGCAACATAACCTACACCTCAGATCATAGAACTTGAATTTACTTACCGTGCACAGCGAGCACACTGTGCCTAACGTACATGTTGCCAATTTGTACTACATACTTCTTCGAAGTGCCATCTGGCGCTTTGCCGTTGAGCTTTTGGAAGTCCTCAAAATTGAACGCCCTTCTCTTCAAGTCAGGCAATAATTCCTGCAGCTCAACGGCCTTACAAACATATGGCGTTCTGTTTACCTCACTCGGACGAAGGTCCTTGACCAACGCGTGCAACTTAGTCTTTCCCATGGCGTCTCAAATTTCCAAGTACCAAATTTGCAGCACTGAATCCGCCGCGAGAACACAGTACGCCTGAGACAGAGGGAGTGAAGAACTCTGCCCAGACTCCAGATCAGTTTCAAACGGCCGGAACAGTTTTACACAGAGCGACCGTTATTCAGCTGTTGATTCGTATCCGTATCATGGCCAACAACTTCGCTCAAAAAGAACTTTTCACTCGCTTGCAAAAAAAAAACTCAATTATTAATTTTTTATTTTACCTGTTTTTCTTACTAGTTACTATTTTTAAAATGTAACTGCTAACTGCAGAGCGGCAAACGTTGTCAACTTCCAGTTGAAGCCGTCTCTTCGTAGGATTGTTATCTCCGCCCGGGATCACGGACAATAAGAATAACAAAAAAACAACAGCACCACGCCATGAGAACAGACGACACAGGCGAAGCGAGTGGCACGGGGAACTATATTTTACGTAAACAACTCGGTTGTGTAGCCGCTGATCGGATTTGAAGCAGGCGACCTTGGCTATGCACATGTTTCTCGCGTGGCCGGAAAGGAGATGCCAGTGTTGAATCGCTCAGGACAGCTCTCAGTCAACTCTGCGCCTTAACCTCTTTAGTTTGTACGAAAAATGTATAGGTTTTTGTCTTGACCACAGAATTTGAAATGTTTATTGACATTAATGAATGCGTTTTTATTCTCAGCCCTCACACGACTGTCTGTTTAAGTCCGTTTTGTAACTTTGGCTGTTCTCTTTGAGAGATTGTGTGTCTACCTGCTGTCTACCTGCTGTGCGTACCTGCATCTATGGTAAGATCAATATGCTGATTGACTTGTTGTATCTTTCGCCCTGTTAATGTTAACTTCTGTTATTTGCACAGGAATGTTAGCATCATGTCAAGTCGAATTACGCAATGGAGGAAGAAGCGTTATAGGGCATTGGGCTTGAAGCGTTGCTGTAAATATCATAATGAGCCTGAAGGAAGCTCGTCGTGTGACTGCACATATCACACTGCTGCAAATATTCCCTGCTGTAAATTTCATTCTCCATGCTGCATGTATCATACGGAAGCTAATCAATCATGGCTGGTAAGAACTTTATGTTGAACCTAAACTGTTGACAAGTCCTTGTCTTGTGGGAAACATGACATCGACATAGACTTTGAATAAGTCTTCCGCGAATATCTTTTGACTCCAAATTTATGTCCTACGTAGAACTGACGTTGTTCTAAGTGCACTAAACCACTAACACTTTACTCAACAATGTTTATATGGGGTTTATTATTGAGGCCATGTAATGCATGTCCAAGAGCTGGTCCTTTTATTCTTCTCAATTTCTCTTGTATTAAATTTGTGCTTTGGCTTTGTTCCTAGCTTTGGTCTGTGTTAATCAGAGAGTATTGTACTTATTTTCACTTATGAAATACTCGCACACAATGTTATATCTTTTGGTTTATCAGGTCTGCCATTTTTCCACCTGAGAAATCAACTAAATCAAAAAGTTAAACTACAAATATTAAACATGTTCTTTCTTATTTTCAGGCAGATCATTCTACATATGAAGAAAGTGACACCAGTCTCCCTTCAGACCCGAATAATGTAACAACAGAAGAATTGGGCCACCCACTTTTTCAATCTTCATCAATACAGGTTCAAAATGGAAAGGAAAAGAAATGTCTGGGATTGAACACTGTAATTTCTATTTTCTCTTCTAAGGTCCATCACACCACATCCCATGCTGGCATTTCGTTGAGGGAAGGTGACGGTGATACACCCCTCATATTACAGAAGCCGCACACTACCAGTGTGTCTCCAGCCACATCTGAATATCCTGAATGTCCTGTGAAATCATTGGATGAGGAAGTAAGTTGTTTCCTAGCTTTAGTGAAACATAATGTTAAAAAATTTCTATTTAGAGTCCAATAAAAGTCATTATTTCTTGAGGTGCATATCATCATGGTGGCCTTGCCTCTTTTAAGATCAACCAATTACAAAGCGATGTAGGTCTATCCCTATGTCATCTTTTAAAAAATCAACTTAAAATGTGCACCTCAGACTGCGTTATTTGATGTTGTTACTTAGTACCACTGAAAGCCTTCCCTTCTTTTCAGTTGAATGACCATGATTTGCACTCTATGGAAGAGGCAGAGTGTTTGGCTCAATCTGTATCTTCATTCTCTCCATCAGAGTGTGGGAATGACAGGGTATCAGGAACTGATGGTGTGGATCTCACTGACATTTATTCAAATACGCCTGTATTAGCAGCTCCTGACCAACCAAAATATCTGCCTTCGCTATCTCTTTCAGCAGATTCAGAGAGCAATGATTTGCTCCCGACAGGTGGTGGTAGTGTGAGTAAAGGGAAGTCACAGACACCAATTGGATTAAAATCTCCCCTGAAAGCATCTAATGCAGTAGTAAGTTGCATTTCTTCATAAAAAATGCAGTATAATTAATTTAAATTTCAACAATTTGTTTTATATTACGCTGATAAGTGAGTATATCACTTAGAGCATATTTTTAAGACGGACTTTTGTCGCTTTAGGTGAACCAGCTACAAGACAACGCAGCGCCAGTTTGTGAAGAGGAACTCGGAGAGCAACTTCCACCATTCCTCTCCACGGGGACACCTGAAAGCTCTGTAGGTTTATCTATGGGTCCTCGCTTTCCCTTATTTCTCTGATAGTTTTGTCACCAAATTGATATGATTGTGATATGTCTATTTTAAGACCTGAATTGAAACAAGTTAAAGAAATTTTGTCGAAGACACGTTTTTGATTTATTGTGATGCATTGTTCCAGGTTTGTGATTATGAGTTCTACTGTATGGATGTTGATGAACAGACACCATCATCAGCAAGTTCTGTCCGATCTGAATTTTCACCCTCGCAGTCAGAGTCAGGAAATAACAGGACAGAATCAGGAAGTGATGATGAGGATCTTCCTGACAACGATGATTCAAATTCTTCAGATGGTTCTCCACCAGACTCCAGCGGTCCATCCAGTGAGAGCGAATCTTCATCAGATTCTGAAGATGACGGTTTAAATTTGAATTCTCCCGGATTGCATGATATCCTCCAGTTTACTGAGAATTGTACTAAGAGGGAAGCAATGGCTATGGTCCTTTCCCTTGCTATGAGACACAATATGGATTACATTGCCGTTATTAACCTTTTTACCGTGTTAAATACTATGTTGGGAAGGAGGTACTTTCCTTGTACGAAAAGAAAACTGTGGAGAGATTTAAATAAGAAGTCAGCTGGGTTGGTGAGGGGGGCACTTTGTGGGCATTGTAAATTGTACTTAGGCAAAGTGAAAGTCATAAGACGACAGGGAGGGCGCTTCAAAGTTTGTCACCATTGTCAACATAGAAACCCTGTTCGTAATCTGAAATATTTTATTACCTTAAGTCTAAAAAAGCAGCTGCAGGCTTTCTTAGACACACCAGGGACTGCACAGCTACTGCAATACAGACAGACAAGACATAAAATTTCTGAACATGCACTGGAGGATATCCTAGATGGGAGTGAGTACAAACGATTACGAGGGGAGGGTCAATGTCTAGAATCAAATCATAACTTTTCTTATTCCTTTAACACGGATGGAGCAAAGATGTCAATAGGTGGTATAAACAGTTTGCATTTTGTATTTGTTAGAATTAATGAAGTTAGTCCTAGAATAAGGCAAAAATTGACATTTTTAGCTGCTGTGTATATTGGTGATAAAGATCCTGATTTCTCTGTTCTGTTCAAGTGGTTTGTACAAGAAGCCAATGACTTGTCTACAACAGGTTTGCTGTGGATGCCAGATGGTGTGAATGCAATCAGAAGCACATTTCATCCCACTGTTTGCATTGCTGATGCCAAGGCAAGGTGCTGTGTGTTGAATCAGTCCCAGCATAATGGACATTCCTCATGCACTTTCTGCAATCATGTTGGTGTTTCTCTGGGTGGCCCTTGCAAGTTCCCACTTCCCGGGACAGAGGTATTACTAGGCAGAGAAGAAAGACTTTTTGTGGTACCTGAATATGAATCTCGCACAGAAAACACAATGCGTCAACAACTTCTTGAAGCGCATGCTACAGATTTGTTAGTGGAAGGCATGAAACCAGGCCTGGGGCCTGTCTTTAATCTTCGTGGGTTTAAGCTTTGTGATTATTGCTCACCAGATGACTTGCACCCCATCTATGAAGGGGTTGCAAAGTTCCATACCACGCTCCTTGTAACTCAATGCAATTTAAATGAAGAAAGGCAGGCACTTGTGACCAATAGGATGAGGTTGGTAAAATTTCCCTCAAACATTTCTCGACAGATAATGGATTTTTCCAAAAGAGCAAAATGGAAGGGGAGCCAGTGGCGCACGTGGTTGCTGTATTTGGCAATTCCCTGCCTTCAAAATATCCCTGGCTTTGACGAAAGACACGTCAGGCATTTATCACTGCTTTCTCATGCTATCTATCTGCTATCAAGAGATATCATTCATGAAGATGACCTACATGTGGCTGACCAGTACCTGCAGAGATATGTAGCACTGTTCCAAGAATACTTCGGTGTAGAGTGTATGCGCTTCAATGTTCACATGTTACTGCATATGGTGGAGGCCACAAGGAGGTGGGGACCACTTTGGGCCCAGAGCACTGAAGGATTTGAATCTTGGAATGGTAAAGTAAAGAAGAAAGTTAGGTCTCCTAGTTGTGCCATCGACCAGATTGTGGATCGCCATCTTCTCACTGCCCTGGTAGAAAGATTACCTCACGATCTTCACCTATCGGAAAGGGTAAGGAACCAGCTGGAGGCACTGTGGAGGAATTCTAAATTGCACCAAAATGCTCGCTTAGTGGACAATGTATACGTGCTTGGCAGGGGACAGGTGAGGAATGTAACTGAGGAAGAGAGGAATATACTTTCGGATCATGGATATGACTTGCAAGAAGTTACTGAATATAAAAGATTAACAATGCGCAACCGAATGGTGTGCTACACCTGTGAAGTGAATGACAATCATTGTGATAACTCTACCATGTACACATATAATGATATGTTTTGTAGCATCAAAAACATTGTGCTGTTGAATGTGCGAGAACGTGAGGAAGTCGGTATGTTTGTTGACATTTTGGATACGGGAGAGAGCTTGGGCACAGCACATCATATAGTTAGGGTAGATGATGGGGGAAGTGTTGCGGGGTATGTTCCTGTGTCACTTGTACGATGTCTGGCTATAAAAGTTGGAAATGACACTTTTATTAGTCCTACAGCTAACCATGTACAGATAGATTAGTCATTATAAACTCTGTATTGGTCTTTTAAAATGTATAGTGAACCTATTTTTCTAGATGCTCATACGCAAGATTGAATAAAATAGAATGTGTGCCTTGTAAACTGTATCGTTTGCCATTGTCACTATAATTGTCATAATTGTTCCATGCCTTCAGGGCAGTGCCTTTTGCCTTTTGAACTCACTATGGTAAAGAAGAAAATGAAATAAAAACATCAAACAGCCTACAAAACGTTTTTTTATCATGCCACACCAGCATTTGAAATTATATAAATTAGCAAAAAAAGGCTGCGGTGGGGAGGGGAGCCAGATAAAGATTATACTTTTTACTTGAGAAATTTTTCCACCTACTTTCGGATACATTTTGAATGATTACTGAAACAAAACGAAAATGTTTTTGTTGGAGGTACTATGTACCCGTATGCACCATGACTGCGAGCGCCCCCCTCCCCTCCCCCATAACTAAAATTTATTTTTAAAAAACCTGAGGTGGCTGAAAGCACAGGAGGCTTCTAAACTAACAGTTTCCAACACCATTTTAAGTTGTGCAACAAAGGAGTCGGGTGCCTACCCCCTACCAAGGAGTGGTAACATTTCACTCAGTTGGTCGGGTAGCTGTCATGTTTCATTTTATTTCTCGAAGACTATACCTACTTTTGTCAAACTATTGTGCTGGGGGCAAGGGCGCGTGCCTTGTCAACCAGATTAATTTAGTGGCGGCCCCCTCCGTGTGTTCAATCGGTCTCCAACCCCTTACCAGTCTTAGCTCTCTTAATATTCTGTGAAAAAGACACCAGCCCGGGGCCCCGGCGGCGATTTACGAATTGCCGTCCTTGGCCGGTCCGAGCCCGGTGGTGGTAACTTTTTTCAAGTCAGTGGTAACCACCCAGATACAATATTTCTTGTGGCCTGTCCGGCCACCCGGGGGACGCCTTCCGGACACCCCTAGACACGAGGCGGACACGGGACGTATCCGGACGCCCGGGGGACGTTGCCTGGACACGGGACGTATCCGGACACTAGAGGGACAGTGCCTGGACACGGGACGCACCCAGACACCACAGGGACAGTGCCTGGACACTGGACGCATTCAGACACCAGAGGGACAGTGCCTGGACACTGGACGCGCCCAGACACCAGAGGGATAGTGCCTGGACACTGGACGTATCCGGACACCAGAGGGACAGTGCCTGCACACGGGACGCACCCAGACACCAGAGGGACAGTGCCTGGACACTGCACGGAGACACCACAGGGACAGTGCCTGGACACGGGACGCACCCAGACACCACAGGGACAGTGCCTGGACACTGGACGCACTCAGACACCAGAGGGACAGAGCCTGGACACTGGACGCGCCCAGACACCAGAGGGATAGTGCCTGGACACTGGACGTATCCGGACACCAGAGGGACAGTGCCTGCACACGGGACGCACCCAGACACCAGAGGGACAGTAACTGGACACTGCACGGACTTAGACACCACAGGGACAGTGCCTGGACACGGGACGCACCTGACACCACAGGGACAGTGCCTGGACACTGGACGGACTCAGACATCAGAGGGACAGTGCCTGGACACGGGACGCACGGTACTACTGCACACTGGAGACACGCAGAAGACATTGAAGTGACTGGACATCCTGGACACGTTTGGCATTCGACATGTTGGACACAAAGTGAACACCACCGAGACATGGACATCATTGGACGGTGGGAGGACTGGACACTCTGGACGCGCAGAGAACGGTCCTCGACATTTAAGACGCTAGTCGTACAGGTTGTGGACAGCAGACACCGGTGGCACAATCTTCGACATCCTGGCAGTGTCCGGCGACCCGTCAGGGCACCGGTCTTAAAAACCGGGGTTCGGGAGTTCGAATCTCCCTGGGGGCAATGACACTCTTTTTCCGTCCCTCCTTTTGCCCCTCGGTTTGCTTTTATTTCAGAGCACACGCGCTGCACGACATCTAGCTGGCTGATCGGGTCCCGTACCATATCTGACAGTCACACATCACTTAAATCCTGCAGGAGATCAATCGGTTTTCTTTTCTGTTTTATCTTCTTAATTTTCTTTTTTTAACAAAAGTAAAACGAAATAAAACAGGAATTGCCCATCATGAAACCCATACGCTGGCTTTTTCTTCTGACGCACAAGGGAACTGACCATCTTTCTAACAAGGTCCTACGACAATACACTTCTGACGAAACCTGATATACATAGCATGCACCGAAAACGCACCCGGAAAACCTTGGTCGAGAATAAGGAAATCAAAATGAAGCATGGAGGTGCGGGGCATCGATCCCCGTCCCTCTCGCATGCGAAGCGAGCGCTCTACCATATGAGCCACACCCCCCACTGGCTTGCTAAGCTAGGTTCACCGGACATGCACGACACCGGATCTGCTTCTTTTCTGTTGTCGCCGTGGGTTGTGCTTTGCGAACTTACTTTAGGTGGCCTCCGTGGCTCAGTGGTTAGACCACCGGTCTTATAAACCGGGGTTCGGGAGTTCGCATCTCCCTGGGGGCAACGATACTTTTTTCCCGTCCCTCCTTTTGCCTCTCGGTTTGCTTCTATTTCAGAGCACACGCGCTGCGCGACATCCAGCTGGCTGATCGGGTCCCGTACCATTTCTGACAGTCACGCATCACTTAAATTCTGCACGAGATCAATCGGTTTTCTTTTCTGTTTTATCTTCTTGGTTTTCTTTTTTTTTAAAAAAAAAAAAAAATAAAACACGAATTGCCCATCATGAAACCCATACGCTGGCTTTTTCTTCTGACGCACAAGGGTACTGACCATCTTTCTAACAAGGTCCTACGACAACACACTTCTGACGAAACCTCATATACATAGCATGCACCGAAAACGCACCCGGAAAACCTTGGTCGAAAATAAGGAAATCAAAATGAAGCATGGAGGTGCGGGGCATCGATCCCCGTCCCTCTCGCATGCGAAGCGAGCGCTCTACCATATGAGCTACACCCCCGCTAGCGTGCTAGGCTAGGTTCACGGGACATGCACGACACCGGATCTGCTTCTTTTCTGTTGTCGCCGTGGGTTGTGCTCTGCGATCTTACTTTAGGTGGCGTCCATGGCTCAGTGGTTAGAGCACCGGTCTTGTAAACCGGGGGTCGGGAGTTCGAAACTCCCTAGGGGCAATGACACTTTTTTTCCGTCCCTCCTTTTGCCCCTCGGTTTGCTTTTATTTCAGAGCAGACGCGCTGCGCGACATCTAGCTGGCTGATCGGGTCCCGTACCATTTCTGACAGTCACACATCACTTAAATTCTGCACGAGATCAATCGGTTTTCTTTTCTGTTTTATCTTCTAGGTTTTCTTTTTTTAACTAAAATAAAACAAAATAAAACGGGAATTGCCCATCATGAAACCCATACGCTGCCTTTTTCTTCTGACGCACAAGGGTACTGACCATCTTTCTAACAAGGTCCTACGACAACACACTTCTGACGAAACCTGATATACATAGCATGCACCGAAAACGCACCCGGAAAAGCTTGGTCGAAAATAAGGAAATCAAAATGAAGCATGGAGGTGCGGGGCATCGATCCCCGTCCCTCTCGCATGCGAAGCGAGCGCTCTACCATATGAGCTACACCCCACTGGCGTGCTAAGCTAGGTTCACCAGACATGCACGACACCGGATCTGCTTCTTTTCTGTTGTCGCCGTGGGTTGTGCTTTGCGATTATACTTCAGGTGGCCTCCATGGCTGAGTAACGGCACGCGAGTGCAGAGGATGGATCTGACCAAGCAGATACCGTCGTTCCTGACCGTCGGCGGCTGCACCGCGGTCATCATGTACGCCGGGCAGCTGAGTACCTGCGCCCGCTGCGGCTCCGGCGACCACCTGGTCCGCGGCTGCGACCGGCCGCCCAAGGCAAACACCTACGCCGGCCGGCTCTGCGGCAAAAGCATAGCAGACGACGAAGCCGACAACGATGACTTGTTTACGCATGGTGAGGGGACGGGGGAGGGCAGCAGCGGTGATGGCATCGCCGGTGTCAGCGGCACCGGCTTCAACTCCCCTCCGCGGCCAAGCCCGAAAAGGCAAAGCTCGAGCGCGCCAGTGAGCAAGGGCGGAAGCCTCACGGACGAAGCTGCCCCCGGAGAGCCGTGTAGCTCGGTGGTAACGAGCCCGACGGGAGAGTCGGAATCTGGGGTTCGACGCCTGCCCGGGGAATTGCGTTTTTTGAGCTCTGCGGAGTCATCTGTGGATAAATTTTTGAATGCCATAAGAGATGCAAAGGATCGACACACACTGGGGAAAAAAAGCTCCTCCCAAGAAGAGCTGCTGGATTTAGGAGGATCCGTGCCCGTGCCTCCCCAACCGCAGGACCTTGGCTTAGCGGTACCGAGCTCGCCTGGCGACCAAAGAGCCCGGGCCCGAAACTCGGATGGGTTGAAACTTTTTTTGATCGAACAGAGGGAAAATAGGGCCTTTAGCGACGGGCTGGGGACAGATGTGGGGACCTGGGCGATGTCACCGTCCCCGCAGTCGTGGGCCTCTGCCTGCTCCACTCCCGTCCCGGAGGACACCCTGGCGTCCCCGCTCCCGGCGCAGGACGGGTCGGAGTCCGACGCTAGCGCAGCCAGCAGCGCCAGTGCCCGCAGGAGAAAAGTCGGAAGCAAAATCGACCCGAAGTGGACGAGCAAGCAGAAGGTTGCTAGGGCCCTCCGCAGCAACAGTAACGCGCACGCCAAGGCCATCCTGAAGACCGCGCCCGTCAAGCGAGGCAGTGACACCGAGCTGCGGCGAGAGACAAAGCAATCAAAACCCAAAAATGGTCACTAACCTGAAAATCATCTCCATCAATACTGCAGCCATCAGATCCGCCGTCAAGCTTCAGGTCCTCGCAAACACGGTCAACACCATCAAACCCGACATCGTGTTGCTCCAGGAGGTGGCCGTCGCCAGCTTCGGGATGCGCGGTTACCGGGAGGAGACCAACGTCGGCCCTGCGCATAGGGGAACCGCGCTGCTGTGGAGAGAAGGGCTGCCACTGTGCGTGTCGGGCAGGCTGCCGTGCGGCAGGGGCATCGCGGCCAAGGTTGGGGACTGCTCTATTATTAACCTGTACGCCCCGGCCGGGACGCAGGGACGGGCCGCTCGGGAGGACTTCTTCCGGGAGACCATCGCGCCGCTGCTCATAAACACCAACGAGCACCTCATCATAGGCGGGGACCTGAACTGCGTGCTCCGAGCCACGGAGTGCACCGGCAAGCAGGCCCCTAGCACAGCCCTGGCCACCCTGGTCAGCGCGCTCGGGCTCAAGGACGTGTGGAGGGAGGCCCACCCAGGGGAAGACGGCTTCACCTTCACGTGCGCTCGCTCCTCCTCCCGCCTCGACAGGCTCCTGGTGACCCCTGGCATCATGGCGGGCGTCAGCAGCGTCACACTGCACGGCGTGGCCTGCAGCGACCACCTCGCCCTTGCTATCACGGTCTCCATGTCGCTGCAGCGCACGCACCGCAGGCCGCCTCTCTGGAAGATGGACAGCGCCATCCTGGAGGACGAGCTCTTCCTTCCCGCCCTCAGTGACTGGTGGCCCCGGGTGCGCCGCATAAAAGTGCACTTTAAGGGCGTTGTCACCTGGTGGGAGGAATCCGCGAAGCCCGACCTGCAACAATTTACAAAGAAATACAGCAAAGAATTGAACCGGCGTGACAACCAGTCACTAAAGTTCTCCCAGGACCTCCTGGACGAGCTCTGCACGGGGGTGGCCTGTCAGGGAAGCGCGCAGCTTTGAATCTGGCGCGCTGCGCCTTCCCGAAGCCGCGATGCAAAATCACGCGCGTCAGCGGATTCCCCTCAGCCGGCCTCACCGGCCGAGCGGGAGCGACACGCCGGCAGACGTGTCCCGGCTCCCGACCCGGCAGCTTCGGCTAAAAGTAAGTGCTTGGTGGTCGACCTATCTTTGATCTAAAGAGTTCTTGGTCCTTCCTTCTTTTCCCTTAATATCTTTGCACACAAGAGAAAGGTGAATGGTGGCCACAGAGCACCATTACAGAATTTACACCCCTTGTAAAAACACAAAATATTATTTGGTGGAGGTTGCGTGGCCTTAGCGCTATGAATTTACGCTAAGGGATCACTAGTACTACGACCGTCTCCCTACTTCGTTTCTATTTTATAGGCTTAAGTAGGTAAAAACTCGCTAGGAGTTAATTGCTCTACAATAGCGTGTTTTCGTGCGCGGATATTCTGTTCGTGCAAGGTTGGGAGTCGAAATTGCAAAAGTTTCTAAGTTCTAATTGTCTTGCCGACCAGACGAAAGTCACGGGCAACACGTTAGTATTCTTTTTGACATTATTTTTGCAATTTGTGTGAATGTGTTTTTGTATAACCGCGGTTAGGCTAGGTTAGGCTAAGTTAGGCTATGTTGGATAAGTTAGTTTTAAGACCATGATTTTTTCTTGTTCAGTTTTTACCGTGTTTTTTTTAATTCCTCTTTCCACATGGAAAAAAAAATAGTTTTAAGCTAGGCTAGGAGAGACACAAAGTCGCGCTCGCCGCCGCGGCGAGGCGGACGTTTGGTGTCGAGTCAGCGATAGCGTCGGGTTCGCCTCGAGCTCGCTGGACAGCGCCGAGTGGGAGTGTTGCCGCACTCTACTCTGTTAAGATCAGTTTCAAATTTGTAAGTTCTAAATTCTGTCAAAAAAAATATATACATATATTTTTCAAAATGGACAGTGCCAATCCCACTAAACCTCAGATTTTATTGCCTGTTTACAAAAATGGAGAAAATGTTGAAAATTTTCTGGACTCATTACGTTACAGATTGGAAATGTTACGGTGTACTGAATGGGAAAAAGCTGTATATTTGGAGGATGCGGTCAGAGGATCTGACTTGGAAAAATTAGTTCAGCCTTTATGTCGTACGTATCCCTATAACTCCTCGTGGTATAGACTCAAAGAAGGCCTTTTAGATCTAATTAAACAGCAGAGAGCCGCACAGAGAGCAGAGCAAGAATTACAGCGGCACCGAGAGTTAGTAGAGAAAACACAATATCAAATTGAGAACTCCTTTCGGGCCAATAGGTATTCAATCTCTAGTGATGGTGAGTCTACATGTAGTGATTCCTCTAGTAGTACTGACAGTACTTGTAGTAATTTCTCAGAGAGTACTGACAGTGCAAGTACTCGGAAAAAGTCTGATTATGAATATGAACGACCTAAACAGCCTGCTAAGCATTCCCGTCTAATAGCCATGGTACATGACGGTAATTGTCTGTTTCGATGTATCAGTTACGCTCTTTTTGGCAGACAGGGGGACTTCCCTGAGGTAAAATCTAAAGTTAATGCTCATGTTTTGAAGAATTGGGATCATTTTCAAAATTTTGCACTTGACGAGCAAGGCAATCCATTTCAGTTTAAGAGTGCTTATAGAAAATTTGCATGTACAAAAAACAGAATGGGTGATTTTTGTGATTTAGTAGCAGTATCAGAGTTATATGAGTGTCCAATAACAGTGTACAAAGGGAATGATCAGACCCTCATTGGTAAAGAAAAGACAGGACAGCCTATCAATTTGTTGTTTTCGGGAAGTGTCGATTGTGGTTACTATGATTTTATAGAAGTGGCATTTGACAGCATTAGTGACTGTCTCGACCGTCGTCTCTATGCTGACGCTGCACAGCGACCAGCTGCTGCAGTGAGCGTGGCGTGCTCATCGCCGAGCGCGTTCGGGTTCCTTCGGGCACACCGGACACAGCCCGGAATCGGCCCGCGGATCGCGGAGCCGTCGCGACACACACACTCGCGCGTCGCGCGCCAACACGCAGAAGAGAACAGTAAGGGCGGTGCATCCAGTGGTGCCAACCACGCGCAGTCAAATGTCCCGCGCGCGACGGGACCACCGCAGAGCTCAGTCAAAAACAGGAAACTGCCTTTGGATTTCAGAATTTCCACTCAGAATAGATTTCAGATCATTGCACCAACACCACAACACGACGAAATACTTACAATAGAGTGCCATAAAAATAACTCGCACTTCACAGCCGAGGTGAAATGCAATAAAACCAAGAAGAGGCGTGCTGCCCATATCAATCCGGTTACCAAACAGGTACAAATAGCCAGTAAATGCCCAGAAATATTTTCAGATTATTTGACAGCAAGTCATCCGGTGCTGAAGTCAGGATATAAGAATGACAGTATAGCTATGGTATCGTTAATTACTATTCGACTTAACAACGCGTCTCAGGAAGCGTTAGTTGACACAGGAGCTGTAGCAAATGTCATCGATATCAAGGTGCTGAATGAAATATTTCCTTGCGCTAAAATTCAGAAATGGAGTTTAAACCTTCGCACAGCTAACAATCAGAGAATGAAGACGTATGGCAGCTGGATAGGAGATTTGCAAATAGGGAACTTATTTTTTCGAACTAAGTTCTTCGTGGTAAAGGAACTTTCTCAAAGAATTATTTTGGGAAATGCATTTTTGAGAAAAGCTCAAGCATTGATTGACTATAAAAATATGACAATAACATTGAGAAATAGTACCCAAAAAGTGTCTGTTCGATTTGGTGTGTTTTTCAAGTCAACAGAAAATATGGAAAATATCGATAATATTTTTGAGGGTATGAAAGTTGAAGAACTATACTCAGGTCCTAGATTTGTTCGCTCCAAAAACGATATTGTAATACCACCAAAAACAGTAAAATATGTACAAGTTTCCATTACGCCTCATCTTCACAAGGAAGATACAGTTTTTGTTGGAAATCCAAATTTGTTTAAACATTATAAATTAATGGTTTCAGATTTCATTCTTACTACAAAGGGTAAGAAATTTATTCAGATAACAAACTCGGATACAGTGCCAAAAATTGTCAATACGACATTAAATCTTGCAGTTGATGACTCGCATGAAGACTTGTTTTACAACACAATTAATTCTATTTCACATTCAACAAAAGAGGAAAAATTTAACATTAATCCTGATTTGTCACCGCATCAGGCAACAGTAGCTAAAGCTTTGCTAGAAAAGTACAAAGATTTGTTTGCATCTGATGTCAGTGAACTTACGAAATGTTCTTATCCACCGATTTTATTTGGTTACGATAAAAGTAAAATTGTGCGCCAGCGAAACTATCGCATGAGCCCTGATGAAAAAGCGTTTGCTGAGGAGTACATACAAAAATTACTCGATGCTGACTTGGTCGAGCGCTGTACTTCAGTGTATTGTACGCCAATTCTTGTCGTTCCTAAAGCAAGCACAGACCCGAACCAGCGAGCATATCGCTTGGTCCAAGATTTCAGGAAAATCAACAAAATTTTGACGGATATCAGGTATCCAATTCCTGATCAACAAGAGCTTTTAGATTCATTTTTTGGAAAATTTTGGCATTCAGTAACTGATAACTGTTCCGGTTATACACAGTTAGAGATTCATCCAAGTTGTAGAGACATTTCCGCTTTCGATTCACCGTCTGGCACAAGGTTGCGATGGAAAACTTTGCCACAAGGATTATCGATAGCTCCTGCGTTATACGCACTCGCTATGGATCATTTACTAACAAAGTTCAAAAAAGACAAAAAGATCGTAAATTATTTTGACGACACGGCGTTGGGGACGAAAACATTTGAGGAACACGTCCAATTGTTAACAGAGTATTTTGATCTACTAAGAGAAAATCAAGTTCAGCTTAATCTTAAAAAGAGTACGTTTTTTCAGCGTGAAGTCAAATTCTTAGGAGTAATAGTAAATGGTAAAGAAGAAAAGGTTTCAGAGAAACGGATTCGATCAATCACTGGTATGGACCCTCCTAAAGACAAAGATGAAGTAAGAAAGAAACTTGGGGTGTTTGGATACAATAGAAAATTTATTGAAAATTATGCCAAAAGGTCCGAGCCCCTTCAAAAATTGTTAAGACAGAATGTTGAGTTCGAATGGGGTGAAGAACAGACAAAGGCTTTTAATAACTTAAAATCTGCATTGACCAATCCACCAGCTTTACGTTTGTTCAATCCTCATGCCAATAATCGGATTACTGTGGATGCCAGTTACCAAGGCCTTGGTGTAGCTTACTATCAGTTCGATTCTACGACAAATAAGTACCATCCGGTTGCATTTGCCAGTAGGAAATTAAAGGGCACTGAATCGAAATTACCAGTGTACTATTTGGAATGTGCAGCTCTAGTATTCGCTTTTGTGACTTTTCGTTGCTATCTACAGAACAGATCAGTTAAGACAGAGGTCCTAACTGACCACCAAAGTTTGCAATCATTGTTAAAGACCCCGAAACCTGAGGGTGTTATTGCCAAATACATTATGTATTTGTCGCAGTTTAATTTTTCTATCCGTTACCGGACTGGCAAATCCAATGTGGATGCCGATAGTTTGAGTAGAAGTCCAGTAGATATTCCGGAGAAAACCGTGGAAGAATTAGTAGACGAAGATTGGCCTGATATGGTCAAAATTAATGCAATAACACGAGCTCAAGCAGCACAAGAAAAATTACAGCAACAAGAAGCTAAAGAGCTAGACAAGGAAAACGCACTTCACGTTTATAAGTCCATGGATATCCTTACCAAAGATCCAAACTATTTAGAATATTTACAGAGCAAAGATGAATTCATTTCAAAGATCAAGAAAAATCTGTCAGATATGGACCACGCAGATCATAGAATGTACATTGTGAAGGACAAAATTGTTTATAAAATTAACAAAGACAAGCCGTTAGTTGTTGTTCCACAGGAATGCCACAAATATATTTTGCTCGAGTTCCATGACAGAAGAGGTCACAGGGCATTGAAACATCTTGTTAAAAACATTTCCGAATTTATGTGGTGGCCATCTTTGACAAGTGATTGTTCAATTTATGTGCGAAGCTGTAAGTATTGTATGTTACACAAAGAAAATAAACTTCAAAAACCAGGAATTTTAAAACCGGTCATAGCAAAACGACCTTTTTCTCAAATAGCATGTGATTTTGTGGGAAAATTGCCGTTAACTAAAAAGAAAAATCAGCATTTCTGTATTTTAGTTGACTACTACACAAAGTACATGTGGACACGCGCCGTTAAAGAGGCAGATACAGAAAATGCCATCGACTGTTTATCATCATTCTCAAGCAACAGTATGGTCTATGTGAAGCATACACCAGTGATAGTGCTTCTTATTTTACTTCTTTTGCATTCCAGCAGCTCTTAGACAAGTGGAATATTTTCCACAATGCATTCAGACAGATTCCTCATTGCAACGGCCAAGTGGAAAGATCAGTTCAAAGTCTCAAAAATATTTTAGCTCAACTTTTGATAGAATGTGGCGAAGAATGGGATAAGTATTTGGAAATTGCAACACTTATTTATAATATCAATTATCACGAAACAATCAAGTGTTCGCCATTCTTTGCTCTTCATGGTTTCAACCCTAACATACCAGGAATTTCACAGTTGCTTCCTCAAAACAGTGAAGCATTAGAGGAAAAGTTGCAAAAACATTTAGCTTTGTCGAAAAATCTCCGATTAAGAATCCAAAAGTGACAGGAAAAAGTCAAGCAGTATTATGATAGGAAGCGTCATGCAGTTACTTATCGTATTGGACAATATGTGAGAGTCAAAAATGAAAACAGTGAATTGGGTTGGCCACAAAAGAAAATTTTGTGGCGAGGTCCGTTTAAGATCGTTGGGAGAAAATCAGACAGGTTCTATTTTGTTTTACGATCACAGAGAACCCCATCAGGAAAAAGGAAGCAAATTGTCAAGGAGTATCACGTTCAAAATATAAGACCTTACGTGAAAAGGCCGAAATATCTACGTCTCAATAATTTAGAAAGTGTATCAGCAGTTTGTTCGCACGAACGCCACTGTAATCTTGAACAGTATACACCTAGGTGTGTCTCACACATGACTGGAAATGTTCTCAATGCGCCACTTCAGTACAAGATAGCTTTTGGCATTTCTGCTGACTGTAAAATGAAGCAAAACACAGCAGAAAGGATTCACAAGTATTTCAAAATTAAACACAAATTACTTCACCGTAATTGTGATTTAGGGACAGCTGAGCACGTTAGTTCTCATGGAAGGGATTTTTACTGTCTAATTGTAACGGAGAAACACTATGACAAGCCTTCATACGCGGATTTAAAAGATTCGTTGCGTGACATGAAAAGACAAATGGTACGCTACAAGGAAAAATGTTTAGCGATTTCAGAATTAACCTCAGATTTAAAAGGGTCGCATCTGCATAAAATTATCGACATAATTTTAACAGTGTTTGCTGATACGGACATTGATATTGTTATGTACCATGGTGACACGTCGGATGAAATGATAACTTCTTTCCAGGATGAATTAGCTTTCCTCTCTAACGACTACACCTGTTCAGTAAAAATCGATGGAGAAATTTTTAACAGTGTAGACCATGCATATAACTCAAATAAATTTTTGGATCCTTCTGATAAAGAATTCAAAAGAGAAGCATCATCACCAGAGCTTGCTAGAGAACGGGCACTTCTCAAACAGAATCACATTCGACCAGATTGGATGAAAATTAGAGACGATTGGATGGCTCGCTGTGTTCATGAGAAATTTCAACAAAATAAAATTTTCTCTCTTTTGTTGCAGTTGACAGGCAATAGATTCATTTTGGATTGTTACGATGGCAATATTTTAGGCGTCATACTTATGAAAGAGAGACAAAAGGCGCTTCAGGGCAGGAAAGATTTTGCCAATCGTCAGTAGTGTACAAATTCTAGATGTAAGACCATTTTAAATTACGATTAGTCTAAGACGTTTTAGTGTTTTAGTGAAGTTGTAGTCTAAGAAATTTAAGGTTTAGTCACAATGCGTGCTTAGGAATTAAGTGTAGAACCTTAAGAGTATGTTTAGAAGTAGGGTAAAATTCAAACTCATGACGTGTCTCTTCCATTTTTCCTCCTTTCTCTTATTTTTCATTTTTCCGTCTTCACTTGACCACCAAATGCTTCGTTGGGACCGGACCGTCCGGAGCATCGCTGAGTGACAGGCTCTGCTCGAGTCCGACATTTTGGCACTGACTGTACTTAGTGCCCTTCGTGCCGATCGGTGTGTACTTAGCTGCCGAGCCGCCCACGCCAAGGGTTGACAAGTCCTTTTGGAGGCGTCACAGCTGCTACGTCCCAGCGACAGGCAAGACCGCAGCTGCCCCGTATCCGAGTCTTGCGAGAGGAGGTGCGGCGGAGCATGGCTCGTCCAACTCCCCCGCGGGGACCCCAGAAGAAGACCGAGTTGGCGGCAACCCGTACTACAGCTATCTACGTACGGCCAGCGCTCGTCAACACAGCGCGACCTACAGACGGCACGCCCACCTGCGCCATCTGCAGCCATGTGTAGCCACAGTCATTGGCTTTCAAGTGCAAGTTTGTGCATCTGCTCATTCTATTCGGTCATCGTCGCCGTGGCGACAAAGGATTGCTGAGTCCTTCGGGAGGAAGCACGGTTGTAGCAACCTGGAGCACAACCGCCCCAAGCCGAGCCCGCCATGGGGGAGGCCAGCTGGCTCAGGCCACCTGAGGGGACCTTCACCCACCAGACACCTCAGCCTCAGTCGCTTTGCGAGGAAGGGCTGAGCGTGGGGACGCGTCGGAAGGTGTTAGGCGCGCCGACCCGTCCTGCCTCAATGTGGCCAGTGGTCGCTTGCAGGCACTGGCTGTAATTTCACAGAAGATCACTCGGGATGAAGAATCAGCCCCGAGGCGGCGGCGCAGCCGACACTTGGAGACCTTGTTCGAGGACCGCCAAGGACACACCGTCGGACCATCGACAGTCAACGGCGTCGTCACACGCAAGATTCACCACTGACCGGATATATGAACTTTTTTCTCGTCTATGCAGTTCAAATTGCATTTTTAAATTTAAAACGTGGACGTTTTCTTTTCAAAGGGGGAAAAAGCGGTAGTCATAAGTAATTAGCATTAAGTTTTTAAGTTAAGCATTCATGTAGGTTTAGAAAGTAGAAAGTAGTAGGTGGACCTCACCAACATGTTCGACGGCCGCACGAAGACGATGGCCTGCCTGGTGTCCATGGACCTGCAGGGCGCCTTCGACAATGTGCGGCACTGCTTCATGTGGAAGGTGTGGAAGGTGAGCCAAGATGCGGTAAAGGCAGTCACTGTACGACGGCGCCACCACCCGCATCCAGGTGAACGGCGTCTTCACTGCGACGATCCACCTGCTCCGTGGCATCCACCAGGGCTGCCCGCTGAGCATGGTCCTCTTCAACCTCTGCATCAGCCTTCTGCTCCGTGCCCTGACCCGCAGACTGCACGGGCTGAGGCTGCCGGGGCCCCAGGACGGAGAGGAGGTCGTCCTCGCTGCCAGCAGCTACGTGGACGACGCCGTGGCGGTCCTCTCCACGCCCGAGGAGGGCGCTGTCTTCATGGAGTGCCTCGAGTCCTTCTCCGCAGCGTCAGGCCTCCATGCAAACCTGGAGAAGACAAAGGCTTTGGCTCTCGGCAGCTGGGATAAGAGAACAGCCCTGCCCTTCGCCTACGTGGAGAGCGTCAAGATTTTGGGGGTGGTCTTTGCGCCGTCGGTGGCCGAGATGGCCAGTCTCAACTGGCCGGGAAGACTTGCCACCTTCAGGGGCACTTTGGCAGACGCCCGGCTGCGCCGCCTCGACCTCCGCCAGCGCGTGGTGTACGTGAACACGTACTCCACGCCACTCCTGCTCTATGTTGCGCAGGTGCTGCCAATGCCGGCCGGCATCGCGGACCAGGTGAGGGCCGCCACGAAAAGGTTCCTCAGGGTAACTGGCTGTTCACCGTGCCGCTGGAGCGGCTCGCCCGGCCGCCGCTGCAGGGGGGCCTCGACCTGCAGCACTATCGTTGGAAGCCCCTGGCTGGCTTCCTGTCGCGCTGGCAGAGCGCAGCATCCAGGGAGAGGCCGCTCTTTGGCGGGGCCTGGCTGCAGACGCTGCAGCAGCTCTACAGAGCAGGTGAGCGAGTGCCAGGCAAAATCGGCTACTTCAGGGCTTTTCTGAAGTAGGAGGAGCATCTCACCAAGAACGATGTGGGAAAGGCCCTCACCAGAGAGACCCTGCAGTCACTCCTCCAGCGGCACCCGGCACCGCCCATCCGTGCAGAACAGCACCACCCCGACGCGGAATGGAGCACCATCTGGAGGAACGTGGCGTGCAAGGCGGTGCCAGCCCCCATCCGCTCCATGTGGTACCAGATGGTGCACGACGTGGTGGCCACAGGAGTCCGGCTGCACGCCATCAAGCTGGCCGACCACCCGCGCTGCCCGGGGTGCAGCCGGGACGACACCCTCCTCCACCGCCTGGTCGAGTGCACGCCCGAGAGCCGGCGCAGGTGGGCTCTCTGTGCGAGGCAGGTGGCTGCGCTCGCGGGAGTCCCTGTCAACACCGTCAAGCCCGAGCTGCTGCTCCGCCCAGACCTGCAAGTGCCAAACGAAGACAACAACATCACATTCACCATGACTCTCGCAACAAGAGCAGTGCAGGCTCTGGGGGAGTGGAGCGAGTAGCAGCTCAGCAGGACACCCGGGAGCAGCTGGGGTAAGAGGCCGGCTCAATACCCGCCAACAGACGCCCTGCGATCCCCAAGACCCGCCAAGACACGCCCACAGATCCCCAAAACCCGCCCAAGGGCCGTGAGGGGGGAGGGCGGTGAGGCCGTGAGGGGGGAGGATGGTGAGGCCGTGAGGGCCGGCGCACACTGCCCCAGCCGGTTTCCCAATACCCGCCAATACCTGCCTTACAATCCCCAATACCCGCCTACGGGCCGTGAGGGGGGAGGGCAGTGAGGCCGTGAGGGGAACCCCCAGCCAAGAAAAGAAGAAAGAAAACAGAAAAAAATGAAGTGAGGTTGACCGCCGTCATATAAGAAACGTAATGCGCACATTGCATGAACATTCTACCAAAAATGCCATATGGCCACATGGACAATTTTTAAATGCTCAAAGTCAAAATATCATTTCTGCCACAGAGTTGTGTTTAATTGTTTTTCAAACCTGAATAAATATTTTTAAAAAAAGGTGGTTAAAGCACCGGTCTTGTAAACCGGGGGTCGGGAGTTCGAACCTCCCTGGGGGCAATGACACTTTTTTTCCGTCCCTCCTTTTGCCTCTCGGTTTGCTTCTATTTCAGAGCACACGCGCTGCGCGACATCTAGCTGGCTGATCGGGTCCCGTACCATTTCTGACAGTCACACATCACTTAAATTCTGCACGATATCAATCGATTTTCTTTTCTGTTTTATCGTCTTGGTTTTCTTTTTTTAACAAAAATAAAACAAAATAAAACAGGAATTGCCCATCATGAAACCCATACGCTGGCTTTTTCTTCTGACGCACAAGGGTACTGACCATCTTTCTAACAAGGTCCTACGACAACACACTTCTGACGAAACCTGATATACATAGCATGCACCGAAAGCGCACCCGGAAAACCTTGGTCGAAAATAAGGAAATCAAAATGAAGCATGGAGGTGCGGGGCATCGATCCCCGTCCCTCTCGCATGCGAAGCGAGCGCTCTACCCTACGAGCTACACCCCCACTGGCGTGCTACGCTAGGTTCACCGGACATGCACGACACCGGATCTGCTTCTTTTCTGTTGTCGCCGTGGGTTGTGCTTTTCGAAGTCACTATAGGTGGCCTCCATGGCTCAGTGGTTAGGGCACCGGTCTTGTAAACCGGGGGTCGGGAGTTCGAATTTCCCTGGGGACAATGACACTTTTTTTCCGTCCCTCCTTTTGCCTCTCGGTTTGCTTCTATTTGAGAGCACACGCGCTGCGCGACATCTAGCTGGCTGATCGGGTCCCGTACCATTTCTGACAGTCACACATCACTTAAATCCTGCTCGGGATCAATCGATTTTCTTTTCTGTTTTATCTTCTTGGTTTTCTTTTTTTAACAAAAATAAAACAAAATAAAACAGGAATTGCCCATCATGAAACCCATACGCTGGCTTTTTCTTCTGACGCACAAGGGTACTGACCATCTTTCTAACATGGTCTTACGACAACATACTTCAGACGAAACCTGATATACATAGCATGCACCGAAAACGCACCCGAAAAACCATGGTCGAAAATAAGGAAATCAAAATGATGCATGGAGAATAGGGTGTCAAGTGCCGCACAGGGCAGAGGGGTCTCGTAATTTGAATACTTCTGCAACTTCACGGGTAGGTGACAATAATGTTACCGGAGGTTAACACTGTCGGTACTCGCACACTCGGAAGTCGGACCACGGAACCGACGGAAAACGGTAAGAACACTCGAAAATTCACTCAGCGAGATTTTTGTCACCTCGCCTGAATGTGGCGCACTGAGCGGAACGGTCTCGTAATTCGCGTACTTCTGTAACTTCAGGGGTAGGTGACATAAATGTTACCGGAGGTTGACAGTGCCGGTACTGGCACGCCAGGAAGTCGGACCACAGAACCGACGGAAAACGGTGAGAAAAGTCGAAATTTCTCTCGGCAAGATTTTTGTCACCTCGCCTGAAAGTGCCGCACATGGCAGAGCGGTCTCGTATTTCGCGTATTTCTGCAACTTCACGGGTAAGTGACATAAATGTTCTTGGAGGTTGACAGTGTCAGTTCTTGCACACCAGGTTGTCGGAACACTGCACCGACGGAAAACTGTGCCGTAATGGCCCTGGTTTTTACTGCTTCTCTTAATCCTGGAGGGAATACAAATCTAAATAGCCTAGCTGTGTTTGACTCATGCTGGCCTGCGATACACGTGATAAATCTGAAACTGCGTCGTAAGGTAGGCAGACCCACAGACCCGAGGGAGCTCGTATGTGTAATATTCATGAGACTTCCTCTGGAACGTAGAGAAACCAGCCAGACATCGGTCGGCATCGACGGTGACCCGTTTTCCGTCGGTTCCGTGGTCTGACTTCCTGGCGTGCGAGAACTGACACTGTCAACCTCCAGGAACATTTATGTCACTTACCCGTGAAGTTGCAGAAGTACGCGAATTACGAAACCGCTCTGCCCTGTGAAAAAATTGGGGATGGGGGGGACTAGCGGCTGGGCGGGGTCACCCTTGGCCCTCCCTGTTTCTGAAACGTTATGGCGCCCCTGCATTTTATTTGCAGTGTGCAGTAATGAATAAAAAACTTTGCAAGCTTAAGAAAAAAACTTTCGTAAGATTATAAACTGATTACTTCGCGATTTGCAAAGCAACTGTTCAACTTAACGTAACCAAGTTTATAATACCATGATGCACCATTCGCAACCATTTGACTGCGCGCGTATCTCTTTGAGGTTTCGAGATAGCCATTTCACTTCAGAATACAAGAAACATATAACTTACCTTGTTCGGAATCAGGATGAGGTAATGTTGAAATAGACCAATCCATCTTGGTTGTCGTCGCGACGGGTGTTGACACGCTAGGTGCAGAGATTGTGGATAAAGCAGACCTGGACGAAACGGCAGAGTACGTCAGAAGATATGTAGAGTCCCAAGTGCACTCTCCAACTCGACACCATTAACCTGTTAACACGGTTAACACACATGGAATTCCAGAATACTGAAAACTTGCTGTGAACTGTTCGTGTGCATAATGCGAATCCATTTAAAACTGCTTGATGAATATTATACTACTGTGGCCCAAGTATTGCATTCACGCAACAAGGTCGCATATATTTGATGCCAAAAAGATTGCAAAAAATATAACTTTACGGCATTAGAACGCTAAACTGTGGATACGCACCTTCTTTACCGTCTGCAGATAGTGCGGAACTGACACATGAACAGTGGGGTACGAAAGCGGACTTCATTTCCTTCGTAGGATTTTTACTGTGTTGTGTGTTTTACCGTGTTTTGCTGTTTTACTGTGTTTACTGTGTTTACGATGTTGCTATAAAATCGTATGACGTACTTCTAATCCCACATGGTCACTACAGGGGATAAATTGCACACATGGATCCATCGCGATGAGACCCGCCTATCTCTACTGCGCGTCCGGGGTCCCGCTAACACAATAATCTTCTACGCCCGCGCAGGAAATCCCGACATTCAAAATAATTCATTTCACTGAAAGTTCCATTACATCACGCCTGAAACCCCCTTTTTGCACGCTGAATGCTGCTGTATAATTTTGTGCTGAAGTGGGTACGAAATTATGCATACTTAGCTTACGTATACTTTCGTACGTTTTTGCATACAATATTGTACGCAATTGTGTACAAATCCTTATTACTGTACATAATTTACATACGGTCGTACCTAAGCTGCATAAATTCGCACGCACTTCTGTGCTATATTGTACCGAAGTATTTGGTTGTCGTGGTCGTTTTTCGTCGGAAAACCTGACCGCTATCTAATATTGGCCTCGTCTTGTCTCCGCCTCATGTCTGCCATATGTGACGTTGATCTTCATTTTTCAAGGCTTCCGTAAGCGGTAAGTTGCTTAGGAAGTTAACTGGTGGTAGTAAATAAGGACATTGGTATGAATCTCTGAGAATTTGGAGCACATCTCACACAGCCCGGGATAACGTTATCGCTGATGTTATTAAATTACCCACCAGAACTGTCAAAAACCTCACTTCTTTTCTTTGCACTTTTCTTGGACAGATCAGCCTCTCTCTTTTGAGCGGGTGTAGCGACTGAACGTTTCTCTGATTCCGGTAGACTGTTCCAGTAATCTTTATCATTTTCGAAGGTGAGGTGAGCGTCTAAGTTTAGTTGGCTGGCGGGACAGTCATTATCATTTGCGACATGTACTTTAGCCGGAGGCTCATCAGAACCCGAATCCAGTGCGCCAAACACACTTCTCGTTTTTCTGCCTTCGAAGTAAGTATGTTTTCGTTTAGCGCCTGGTCTCCACAGGTCTACTTGCAGTTCACCCTTTCTTCCTTCGTTTAATGGTAATACACCGTCCCGTACTGGCGAACACTGGAAAATTTCTGAGGCATCGGAGTTGAGGAGCTGAGCGTGGTCCGGGTACGGCTAAGGGTCTGCGGGCATACTTATATCGTCTGCGGCATATATTATAAATGAATTTGGATTCGTAATAAGATTTCTTGTTACTTTTCTAAGTTTGAGCACATTGTCCTCTTTTTCAATTTCAATAGATCTGCCTTACTTGTTGTGAAGTATGCCATGTCTACCGTTTTTCGCCTTTGAAAAATAATCTTCGCCATTTGCATATGACGGGCGAGCTCACGGCACTCGGGCATTATTTGTGTCCTCAGCGGGACGATTGGCGTACACCTAGGGGGGAAGACCTCCTTTAGAAACCGTTTACAGTAGCCGGGATTATCCTCTGTTCGTCGGTTACTGGGGCTTCAACCTTTTTAAGCTTTGTGCGCACTGAGGTTGTTTCTTCGAAACAAAGCTGAAAGAATGGCAAAAGTGCCGCACTGGGCGGAACGGTCTCGTACTTCGCGTACTTCTGCAACTTCACGGGTAAGTGACATAAATGTTCCCGGAGGTTGACAGTGTCAGTTCTCGCACAGCACGTAGTCGGACTACTGAACCAACGAAAAACGATGAGAAATGTCAGAATTACACTCGGCAAGATCATACAAGACTTGGGTTGTACTATCCGTATATGGGTCTGCTATTAGGGCAACATGCTCCTCCTGGAGGCCGCAGTAGGCGAGGGCTTCCAGGAGGGTCTTATGAGGAATACTCCCGAAGGCGTTAGCCAGGTCGAGCCAAGCAATGCAAGCCTGCTTCCCCGTCCTGCGGCTATCATCAATAACTTCCTGCAGAACGAAATTATGTTCTGTGCAGCCCTCAAAATTTGAGAAGCCTTTTTGGGCCCATGATAGGGTACCCGAGCTTCTTGCCCACGAGCCGAGCCGTGAGGCTAAGATTGAACAGAGGATTTTACCGGCCGTATCGGATAGTGCAATCGGTCTCCAGTTACTGATGGAGTTCAAATCTCCCTTTTTATGGATAAGTATAGTGATTGATGTTTTCCAGGCCTTGGGGAATTTTTTGTACTGTAGACAAGTGTTGTAGAGTGCGGCCAGAACCAGGCTATTAGGGTCTTTAGTTTTCCATGTGGAGTATGGGATTTTGTCTGGTCCTGGGGTGGTTTTCTTTGTTTTTTTGAGGGCCTTGGACACTATTTTGGGAGTGATCTCAGGTAACAGATCCGGGGGGTTCGATTTCGGGAGTGGAGACCACTCCTGGGGTGGCGGGCCCTCCGGGGGGTTTTTGGGGGAGTAGCACTCCTGGAAGTATTCTTCAATTAGTTTGGGAGCGATTTTGCACCTGTTGCTTTCTGTCTGGAGTACTTCATTCATGGCTGCCTTTGGCCTTGTTTTGATTAGCTTCTGTAGTCTGGTGGCCGCTTCCTTGTCCGTCCTAGTAGCTTTTTGGGGGCGGCCGGGGGCTCTTGGCTCCCTCTTAGGGGGCGCAATTGATGCACATAGGGCGGACAGTAGATCTTCGATTTCTTCCCAGGAGTTAGAGTTAGAAATTTTGTCCAGCCATTCCTTCTGCCATTTATTTGGCTTAGGGGCTGGGGATTGGTTAGGGGACGCGGGTCCCGCAGGATCCCTCCCCCCTGGGGTGTCCCGGCCAGGGGTAGTCTGTCCGTCACCCCCCTCCGGAGAGGGTGGTGCCGGATTTTCCCCACTGGCCACTGGCTGAGGAGTCCCAGGGGGGTTGATGAAAGTTCTCTCTCGTGTCATCTCAGGATGGAATCTTTGGCGGGCTCGTCTTCTTGCGGCTATATGCCGAGCCTGTTGAATGATGACGGGTGAAACTTCCGGAGAGTGCTCTGGTGGAGTCCCTGGAGCTGGTGGGGCTGCCGCGGCTTGATTGGCTAGCGCGATGATTTTGTCTTGCAGCTGGTCGTAGGACCTAGCAATAAGGCCCTCAGTTTCCAGTTCCATCGGGAGTCCAGCGTGAGCATCTTTGAAGTGGGCCTTTGCTTTCCTAATTATGACCGAACTATCCCTCTGCTTATATTCCGTATCGCAGCACACAAAGGTAAAGTGGCATGCGGCGCCGTGTTCTCTCTGATAATGTCTTTTTATGTTCTGAAGTCTAGAGGAGAGTTCGCTGCCGGCAAAGGTGTATCTTAAACTTTTGGCTTCAAGACAGTCGGGGCAGCTATACGCTGTCCCGAACGGGAGGGAAATAAATAGCTCGGCCATCGCAAGCGGAGGAAAAGAGAACAGAGGGAAAGAGGGATTTTTTTTCTTCTTTCCTTCTTCTTTTTTCTTAAGAGCCTTCTATCCCGTTTGCCTTGATTCTACATTCTTAGTTAGGTTGGGTTGATCTTGTGCTCTCCATCTTGGGCGTGGACTTCTCTGTCTACCCGGGGGACTTCTATCTTCATGTTTAGGTTAGGTTCTTCTACACCATTTCCAGAGAAGGCATCCAGGCATCTTCTTCGGGCGGAATCTTGGGGGGGCCAGGGATGGACGTGGAACTGAGACGGGTGTCAGCTGGCACCCACTATGCAGTTCCACGGGGGCTCCTAAGCTCAGCGCTTTATGCGGGAGACGGCATCACCCCAGAGATGCCGCCCACCGGCCCTCCTGCTGCCCCGTCGAGGGGGGCTGTGGCCGGGTCCCACCGGCCACACAGGTGAGGCGTTGCAGCTTCCACCGGGCAGGCCTCCCTCGGAGGGACCCGGCTTGGCTGATGGTAGCGCCCACTACCTAGGACGCCGACTCCTGGAGTCGGCGCTCGCTTTCTCGGCTTTTGGCCTCGATCTCCGTGCAGCAAAACTCCGTGCCAGGATGAATTACTACACTTTGATCTTTTTTTTTTTAATGACGCATGACCCTGCCTCTCACCTCTGTTAGGAGGATCCTTGAGGCTTATGGGTTCTTGGTTAGAGTTGGCGTCGCCAGGAAAAAAAACCCTCGCCGGTATGTTAGTCCATACGAGCTTGCGCTGACAGTGGTCTTGCGTGCTCACATCACACCCTGCACCCGAAGGTCTAAGGGGGACGCCGGATAGGCACCCGCCCACTACCAGGTAGCACTGTATTACAGCATAGCGCAAGCCACCCCCTATAAGGGGGGCGCTGCTACCTGGCATGTGTGGGGTAGGGTAGTGTGGTAGTTGGGCTAGCTGTACCTAGCCCTCACCCACTAAAAAAAACCTGGTCATCCAGTGGATATTTTTTTGGCCCATGGGGCCGTGGAATTGAAATGGAAATTACTTCCATGTTTTCATGTTCTTGAATGGAATCCCGGAATTTGGTTTTGGAGCTGTCTATATCTTCTGCGATGTTCAGGGGTATGATCGCCTGGATTTCTTCATTATTCAGAAAGTTTCCATTCTCGACCATGGCTCTTGCTATCTTCCTTTCTTCAACCATTAGCTTGTCGACCAGGTGTTTGGCGACTATGCTCCAGGCTGGTTGGGCGTAGAGGATCGTAGGCTTGATTATTGTTTTGTACAGTATTAATTTGGTTGCAGTGGTGATATTGGGGCTCTTGAAGTATGGTTTTAGTGTTTTATATTTTGTCCGGATTTTTTGAATGGTATTGTGGGTGTGGTTTGAAAAGGATAGTTTACTGTCGATAGTTAGGCCTAAGGTTTTAATCTTGTTTGTTTTTGTGATGAATTCACCAGATAGTTGTGGGAGCGGTGCTCTGCCTCTTCTTCCGATGAACATGGCTTGTGATTTATCCGCCGATATTTCTGTTTTCCAGATCTTCAGCCATGCTTCAATGAAGTATAGGTGATTCTGGATTTTTTCAACCGCTGTCCTCATGTTATAGTCAGTGGCCACAATGGTGGTGTCGTCCGCGAATGTATAGATCTGCGTGCACTGCTCCGCAGGGAAGTCATCCGTATACAGGTTCCAGAAGATTGGAGACCAGACGGCCCCTTGTGGGGCGCCTGCTTCGACCTTCTGGGGGTCCGAGTTGGCATCGTCTACCGATACGAAGAAAGTCCTCTCTGCCAGGTAGGATTTGATTACTTTGATCATCCATACAGGTTGATCCTGCTGGTTGAGCTTGTAGATGAGCTCCCGGTGGGGGATCCTATCGAAAGCCCCTGCGATGTCGAGTGCAACCGTTACAATCTTCTGTCCGGTGTTGATTGCCGTGGATATGTCAGTAACTAGCCTCACCAGTTGCTGAGTTGCTGAGTGTTGCCACCTGAAGCCGAATTGATGGTCTGGGATTGAATTTTGCTTGATGTATTTTGCTGTGCAGGATTCGAAAAGTTTAGCGAGAACGCTGGTGAGTGAGACTGGACGGTAGGATGAGGGAAGCTCTGGAGGTTTACCGGGTTTTAGGATGGCGCGGACTTTACTTGACTTCCAGCTTTTGGGGAAGATACCAGTTTTTATGATGGAGTTGAATATATAAGTGAGTTGTTCTATTGCTGCGTCGTTGAGTAATTTAAGATGTTGGTAGGTTATGCCATCTGGCCCGGGTGCACTTTTGTTTTTACCTTTGTTTATTGCTTCTTTCACTTCTATAGTAGTTAATTCCGGGGGAGTCTCATTCGGAGCTTGGTCAATTCCGTCGTAGTAGTCATTTATGAGCCTGCTGATTTCCGGTGGTTGTTCTGTTGGAACCTCCGTGAATTTCCTGGCAAATGCTTCGGCTAGTGCCTTGGCTTTTCCTAGTGGTTCGAGGACTAGTTGGCCGTTGCTGTTCCGGATTGGGGCTACTTCAGAGTTCCTCTTCTGCTTAAGAATTTGCCATCTTTTTTCGTGGTCATTTATATCGAGCATCTTTTCGGTTTTTATTTTATTATCTTGTTTTTTGAATTCCCGTCGAAATTCCTTTCATTTCCTGTTGTACTCTTGCTGGTGGTATCTTGTGCGGAATTTGTTTCTGTTTTTGAGTGCTCTGATTTTTTCTTTCTTCAGTTTCAGCAGGTGCGGCGCGAGGAGATGATGTGTGCTGCTGGCGAGTTTAATGGTTGTTGAAGAATTGAGGATGGCGGCCTGGATAACTCTTTGGAAGTGAGTAGCATCCTTTTCCGTGTTACCTTTTTGTTTCCATTTTTTTGATGCAATTTCATTGGTAAATTTAACAAAGTTGGTTTTGGTGCGGTATTGAGCTGGAAGTCCTGGTATGCTGTTTGGGATGGTGATTACTAATGGGATGTGGTCGGATGAGTACAAGGCTGCGTCTGCTATTGCTGTGACTGTAGGGCTGGGGAGGTGTATGTTTGTAAGACACACATCAAGTTTGGATGACTTATCTTTCCTCCTGGTAGGTATTCTTGTGGGTTCTTCTGGGCGGCAGATTGAAAATTTAGTTTCGGTGATGATTCGCTGTATTGGTCTGCCATTATGGGAAGTTCGTGCGTCTCCCCAGTTCTGGTTGGTTGCGTTAAGGTCTCCAATCAGGTAGACGCCTCGATCGATCTTTTTTAGTTCATCGAAGTCCGGTTTTCTGAGATTTTTGGGGGGGAAGTAGATGGAAACAAAGAGCGTGCCGTCAAGCTCAACTGCAATTGTTTCGGTGTTGCCCAGTTGAAATGGGGCACGGGGTCTTGAGTAGTTCTTGTGTATTACAATGGCTACCCCCCCTCCGTGTCCAGTGGCTTCGTCACGGTCTTGCCTTAGAAAATCGTAGTTATCAAATATTGGCGACGGGATTTTTGCGTGGAGTTTTGTCTCTTGGAGCATCAGGATTTGGGGTTTATGTGTGGTTAGTATATTATTAATTTCAGTCTTCCTTGACTGGATACCATTTACATTCCAGCTTATAATAGTGAAGATGATAGAGATGACTTAATGGATTCGATGGCTTCCTTAATGAGGTCCTGGACCAGTGTCTTGATTGTGCTTATGGCTTCTTTTATTATGTCGGTGAAGAGTCCTTTTATGAGCCCCCCGATTGAGGAGCCGATTGATTCGGGTTGGTTGGTTGTGTTGCGGCTAGAGTCTTGATTTTGAGGGGGTTCCGGGTTTTTGCTGGCTTGTTTTGTTTTCGACCATGGGTTGGTTGAAGGGGTGGTTGCCTGCTTGTATTTTGCTGAGTTCTCTTTTATTTTCTCTTCTTCGGTTCTGATTCTATTATTTTTTCTTTTGAACACCTCGTCCTGGTATGCAGGGCATCGAGTGTTTTGCACCGTATGTGGTCCTTTGCATCTAGGGCAACACAGTTCCCTTTCGCATGTTTTATAGTCATGGCTGCGGCCGCATTTTCCACATTTGGGGTTGGTGTAGCATTGATTAGCTGTGTGGCCGTAGTCTGTGCATTTCATGCATACGGGGATCTCTCTTCGGGGTGTGTCGGAGATCTCGACTCTGTGGTGGCCGAGGAATTTAATTTTTTTAAGGTCCTGGGCTTCGTTTGTGGATTTAACTGAGATGGTTACTTTTAGGCTTGGTTGCTTGGTGGTTGGGTGGATATGTCTGTAGAAGGAGCAGATTTCGTGTCCCAGTTCGCGGAGTTCATCGGCGATGTCTGCGGAGTCGAAGTCTTGATGTAGTCTGTTTATGTCGTAGCTTTTAGTTTCAGGGGCGTCCGGTCTGTAGGTGTAGTGGGTTACTTTCTCCCTTGTGAGCCTTTCTTGAATTACGAGTGGGTTTCAACGTCTGCCGGCTGGATTTTAATTTTTGTTCCCACAGCTTTAGTGTGAAATTTTTTTTCACCTTCTTGGGAGAGAGCAGTGCTGAGCTGTTTTAGGTCCTTAACCTCCTTCAGATAGATAGGAGGCACTTGTTTTGTTTTCGGCTTCTTGGCTTCTGCTGGTTGTGGCTCCTTTCTTTTATCTGATTTTTTCTTATGTTTCTTTACTACTCTTATTACAGTGGCTTCTTCCCCGGATGATTCCCTTTCGCTGCGGAGACTCACTGCGGAGCGAGCTGAGCGTGCGGAGTGATCCGACTGGTCCGAGTCTGAAGATGAAGAGTCAGATCCGGAATCCAGTTCGGGGCTTTCATCGGAGTCGTTGCTTGAGTGTGATAGGTGAGTAGCCTGCTTTTTGTTTTGTTCTTCGTCCGTGTCACCCCGACTGGCAGGCCATTTGCCTCGTGAGGGGACATCAACTTCCATTTCATCGTCAGTTAGCTGGTTGATTAGTTCCTCGGCTGAACGAGGAATTTTTTGTGCCCATTTGCCCGGTTTTTTATTCCTTTTGCTATGGGTTGCTTGTTGCATGGGCTGGAGGCTGACTCTGCATGCATTGGCAGTGGAAACGGTAGTTGTAGTAGAGGTGCCTGCTTGAGAGCAGGTGGGGGTTGCATAGGACATTGTCGGAACTGAAGTAAGGCTAAGGAAGTAGCTCCGCTGCCATGTCGGATCTGGCTGCTTCTGATTTCTTTTCCTGCTGTTTTTTCTTCATGTCCGAGTACAGCCCTATTGCTTGCGGGAGTCCTCGGCCAGGATCAGGTCTTTGGGAGGGTAGGATAATTTCCGAATCCTGGGTATCGGAGAACTCAATGAGCTGGGAGGGGTGCTCATCTTGATTAATCATTTTTGTTACTCCGGAGGGACCGGGCCTAGCTGACGGGCCATTCCCGGCTTTTAGCCGGGCTATGCACCGCCAGCCGGTTCCCGGTTCTGATCTGGTTGGTTTTCTGGGTATTTTGCAGGGCCCCACTCTGGGGATGCGTTTGGGCGCCGGCCGGTCGCCTTTACTTTTTGATCGTGATTTAGGGGCGTCCCCCTATCACTTTTTAATGTTTTTTTTTTCTCTTTTTCAGAGGCTAAAGAGTACTCTTTCTTCTTGGTCTTCGTAGAGATGTTCTTGCCGTCGCGGTATCCGACTTTTGCCCTGGCTTCAGAAAGTTAAGCGCGAGGGGGTGCGGTTGGACTTCGGACCGGAGTCGGTAAGAATCTTGAGGGTTGATGAGGGTGATGTTTTCGGGGGTTGATTGGAGGGTTGAAGATGATTTTTGCGGAGGGGAGGGCGCCCCGTGTCCACAGTGAAATTTTCAGCCCTCTAGCTTCATGTTTATCTTCGGGGGTAGAATCTTGATTTTTCGGGTAGAGATTCCCCTTGGGGCCCCCTCGGGGGATGTAGAGTAGGCCCGTCCTCCGGAGAGTTGGGGTGTTGTTATGTTGTGGAAACAACTCCGGCTAGGACTGGGTATCAGTCTTCGCTGGGAGGGCTGTTTCGTCCCTCTTCGGTGACCGACCGGGGGTTGTGGGGCCCCGGCCCTTGTCTCCCGGGGCGAGCGGTGTGGGGAATCAGTACCCAACACACCCCTGCGCCCGATTCGCTTAGCGGAGGCCTTGCCCTCCTGGTACTCGCTAGGGGGACCCTACTCCCCTAACTTTCCCGGTGCGAACCCCCGGCCGCAAGGGACCGGGCGGTAGAACGGTCGTTTTTTAAGTGGGTGGATCCACTGGAGTATTTTATGTCGCTACCAGGGACAGGAGTTTTGGCAGCTCTACCAGCGCTGATTTAACGTCATTTGACGGATGATGAGACGGTCTTGAAGTTGAAGTTCTAGTCGTCCATTCTGGAAGGTCTGGACGACTGGAGACTTGAAGATCTAGATGATGATGATGTTCTTCAAGTTCGACGTTCCATGATGATCTGGAAGTTCTCGATGTTCTTGTAGAAATCTCGGAGAGGGGTTTATAGTCGTCTAGACTTGGCGTACAGCTTGCGCACCAGGTGGCAATAAAATATTTACTTAGAAAGTTAGGATATTCTCCTATAGTGATATTGTCACGTTCTTTCTGTTCGATATTATATATTTTTTTTTTTTTTTTTTTTGGGTACCCCTTAAGAGGGGGCGAGGAGGTTTTATCCTCCCCGCTGCGGCCACTGTCCCTCACCGATGGTGGTTAGCCATCGGATCATCGGGACTTGTGGGCCGCCGGTGCTTGGTGTAGTGTTTGTGTTGTTACTCAGACAGCATCGTCGAGTGTGTAGTTGTGGCCGAAGCCGTTGGCCGAAGCCGGGTTTTGCCCGAAGGCTATGGCGCTAGGCCGGTTCCGTTGAACGCTTCTCGGCCTACCCGTTCCCCCGTGTGGGTACTAGGGAGGTAAGAGAAAGTATCTTAGCCAAAAGGCCGAGAAGCGATAAGGAGCAAACGTGCCGCTGCCTAGAGACAACGCCAGCGTACAACCTAACAGACCCCCAGGACCTCGCGGCTGCCGTGCGTACCGGGCAATGGCTCGGCCGCGGAGGAAGCCGATGACGTCACTGCGGCGCGGAGCCTTGCAGGACTCGACCGAGCGGGACCCGTCGCGCGTACGCTGCGCAATGCACTCACAATTACGGCGTTTGGAGGGTCTTGCGAGCGCGGGTTCAAGTTCCGCGGGCACCGTTCGAGTTCACTGAGACCTGGAGAAGGGGTTGTTGTCCGGGAATGCCTGAAGTGGATTAATCCGCGGCAGGGGAGCTGAAAAAGGGTTAACTCTCGCGGCTGATATCCGGTGGTCCAACATACAGGTGACCGTGTGGGTTGACGAAAGGATAGTACAGGTGGGTTCGAATATCTTATACTGGGTTAGGTTAGGTTGGGTGGGGTTAGGTTAGGTTTAGATTAGTTTAGTATAGTATATACTATAGGTAAGGTAAGAGAAGAGAAGGTAAGGTGAGGACGAGCGGTGTCAAAGTGGGGAAGGAGCAAGGTAAGCATTCTAAGTATTCTAGTGTGGTAAGTGTGCTGTGATGCGTCTGTTGCATGTATGTGTGCCGTGTTTTATGTTTTCCACGTGGTTGGTGTTTGTTGTTTGTTAGTGGCGTGCGTGTGTTGTAAAGTGTGTGTGTGTGTGGTGAGGGTGGTATTGCTGTTTCGTTGGTGGGTGTGCTTTTGGGAGGCCGTCCGCCAATGGGGCGGCCCTAAGGCGAACCTCTGCCCGATTTTCTAAAATTTTTGGGTTTTTGGACTCTTTTTTTTTTTTTTTTTTTGCCCCCCTCCCCCCCGGCCGGCGTCCGGTAGAGGACAGAATGTGTGACTCGCTCGGGGCAGGGGGCTATGTGCTTCGGAGGGATGGTGTGATGTCTGTGGGGGCGGGTGGCAAAGATTAAGGGGTGTCGGTTGTGGTCTGTGGGGGCGGATGGCAAAATTTGGGTGTAGGGGCGGAGGGTAGGCAACCGTCTCGTGGTGTCGGCTCATGTCTGTGGGGGCGGGTAGCAAAAATTTGGGGTCAGGGGCAGGGTAGGCAACCACTTTGGCGTGGGTGTACGATGGGTGGCCTACGTGGCACGGGGTGCAAAGGGCTATAGGTCAGGGCTGTCTGTCTCTCTGTGTCTGACTCTCTCACGGTGAAGGTGAAACAATGGTTTAGTGGCCAGTCTTTGTCTCTAGTGCGAAGTCTGTTCGGGTGCGATCCCTGTTCATCGTCTTCAATGTGTGTTGTGTCATATCATCTGTCTCTCTCTCTCTCTGGGAAATGGGAGGGGTTATCATGGGGGTGTTTTCTGAAAGGAAATTTCATGGCGGGTCGAATGGATGCACTCTCATCAACGTACATCCAATGCAAAAGGGTTAAAAGTGCTGAAAGGGTTGAAATAAATGAAATGACGTAACTCGAGATACGAGCACTCGCGCCCAAGGTCATATATATTTTGACTGTCGACCGTGGCAAAAGAGTTGGATGCCAACGACATGTGGTGTTCCCAAGCGGTCACCCATCTAAGTACTAACCACACCCAATGCTGCTTGACTTCGGTGTGCGGAAGGGAACCGGTAGACCCAGCATAGTATGGTCGTTGGCGAGAGACGAGGGGATCGTGTATGCCTCTAGTAGCGCGCTCGCCCGGTCTCCGCACACGCCGGACTTGACTTTCGTGCAAGTGCGGTGTGGAGCCCATATCCGCTCCAATGCATCTAAGCACGAACCAAATGGCGAGAGATCGTCCGTGGATGCTTCGTCGAGTCGCTGAAAACGAGAGCCCCGACTTAAGTGAAGTCGTGTATTATATTTTCCTTTGTTTTGGCTAAGCCGCATGTCGTAGGATAATGTTATGACGATAACGTGACTTGTAATGACGTGGGGATTCCGAAAATGGGGTCATTTGTCCACTTTTGAAGAGTAATAAGCAAGTTGTGATAAGACGCACACGTGTGTGCCGCTCAACGCAACAATCACATCTCTTGTTCGAAATGGCCAGATGACCCCATTATTTGACTCGCGGCGGGAAGAGCACTCCGAAAAACGCATTGTCAGTCGAAAAGTCTATAGCCGAGCCCCTATCACAGCCCGACCTTAAATAACCTAACCTAACTCAGTCGAACGGATTGCCGGGTATGAAAAGAATGCTGTCGTACACTGCGACTGTCGGACGTTCAAAGGGTTCAAAAAACGACCCGGTTCGAAACTTATCCTTACCCCAGGTTAACCCCGAATGTTAACCCCGAGTTAACCACAAGCTAAGACCAACCTAACCTAAGCCAACCCAACACTAACCTAACCTAGACGACGGGTGTTCAGAATGGCTGTCGGTCAGTCCCACCCGAGCCCTCATAACGAGATGTTCCACTTAGAGGCCATGGAGACCATGTTTTGCCCGCTGACACCTGCAGCAGCACCGTACGTCGTTTCTGACCACTTTTCCCGGTTCCGCGGTCGATTTTGGGTGGGGTCGACTCTCATCGAAATATTCGTATCTCGCACCGTTCTCGCGGAATGGGCGCGTGAGGAATTTTTAACGCGTTTTCCACGAGTACCAGAACGTAATACCCATTTGTTTCGAAGAAAATGATGGCTAATTCAAGTTTTGACCTCACTTGCCTTCCCAATTGTCGACGAGACGAATCGAATGCGACAAACCGCAACTCGATCCGACATCGGGAAGTGGGTGTACGGTGAAAACGATGTCGTGCGTGCGTGCGGAAGCGGGCGGAGGCGGACTAGCACCCGTGCACTAGTGGTGCAGCGTTAACATGGATACCCGCCCACACCCACCCTGGTACCGATATCGAAAATCCGCGACCTAGGCGTTCTTGCCATGACCCTAAGCGACGGAATGACACAGTTGTCACGTCCGTCACAACATTGGTCACGGTGAAATCTGTAAAACGTACCGGAACCGTTTACAGTAGCCTGGATTATCCTCTGTTCGTCGGTTACTGGGGCTTCAACCTTTTTAAGCTTTGTTCGCACTGAGGTTGTTTCTTCGAAACAAAGCTGAAAGAATGGCAAAAGTGCCGCACTGGGCGGAACGGTCTCGTACTTCGCGTACTTCTGCAACTTCACGGGTAAGTGACATAAATGTTCCTGGAGGTTGACAGTGTCAGTTCTCGCACGCTAGGAAGTCGGACCACGGAACCGACAGAAAACGGGTCCCCGTCGATGCCGACCGATGTCTAGCTGGTTTGTCTACGTTCCAGAGAAAGTCTCATGAATATTACACATACGAGCCCCCTTGGGTCTGTGGGTCTGCCTACCTTACGACGCAGTTTCAGATTTATCACGTGTATCGCAGGCCAGCATGAGTCAAACGCAACTAAGCTATTAAGATTTGTATTCCCTCCAGGATTAAGAGAAGCAGTAAAAACCAGGGCCATTACGGCATAGTTTTCCGTCGGTTCAGTGTTCCGACTACCTGGTGTGCAAGAACTGACACTGTCAACCTCCAGGAACATTTATGTCACTTACCCGTGAAGTTGCAGAAATACGCGAAATACGAGACCGTTCCGCTCAGTGCGCCACATTCAGGCGAGGTGACAAAAATCTTGCCGAGAGAAATTTCGACTTTTCTCACCGTTTTCCGTCGGTTCCGTGGTCCGACTTCCTGGCGAGCGAGTACCGGCACTGTCAACCTCCGGTAACATTTATGTCACCTACCCCTGAAGTTGCAGAAGTTTGCGAATAACGAGACCGTTCCGCTAGGTGCGCCACATTCAGGCGAGGTGACAAAAATCTTGCTGAGAGAAATTTCGAGTTTTCTTACCGTTTTCCGTCGGTTCCGTGGTCCGACGTCCGAGTGTGCGAGTACCGACAGTGTCAACCCCGGTAACATTTTTGTCACCTACCCGTGAAGTTGCAGAATTATTCAAATTACGAGACCGCTCTGCCCTGTGCGGCACTTTCAGGCGAGGTGACAAAAATCTTGCCGAGTGAAATTTCGACTTTTCTCACCGATTTCCATCGGTTCAGTGATGCGACTACGTGCTGTGCAAGACTCTTAACCTCTGGGAACATTTAAGTCAACTACCCCTGAAGTCGCAAAAGTACGCGAATTACGAGATCGTTCCGCCCAGTGCGGCACTTTTGGGCGAGGTGACAAAAATCTTGCCGAGTGAAATTTTGACTTTTCTTATCTTTTTCCGTTGGTTCAGTAGTCCGACCACGCGCTGTGCGAGAACTGACACTGTGAACCTCCGAGAACATATATGTCATCGGTCGGCATCGACGGGGACCCGTTTTCCGTCGGTTCCGTGGTCCGACTTCCTGTCATCCTCCAGGAACATTTATGTCCCTACCCGTGAAGTTGCAGAAGTACGCGAATTACGAGACCGGTCTGCCCTGTAAAAATAGGGGATGGGGGGGACTAGCGGCAGGGCGGGGTCACCCTTGGCCCTCCCTGTTTTCGAAACGTTATGGCGCCCTTGCATTTTGTTTGCAGTGTGCAGTAATGAATAAAAAACTTTGCAAGCTTAAGAAAAAACCTTTCGTAAGATTATAAACTGATTACTTCGCGATTTGCAAAGCAACTGTTCAACTTAACGTAACCAAGTTTATTATACCATGATGCACCATTCGCAACCATTTGACTGCGCGCGTAACGCTTTGAGGTTCCGAGATAGCCATTTCACTCCAGAATACAAGAAACATATAACTTACCTTGTTCGGAATCAGGATGAGGTAATGTTCAAACAGACCAATCCATCTTGGTTGTCGTCGCGACGGGTGTTGACGCGCTAGGTGCAGAGATTGTGGATAAAGCAGACCTGGACGAAACGGCAGAGTACGTCAGAAGATATGTAGAGTCCCAAGTGCACTCTTCAACTCGACACCATTAACCTGTTAACACGGTTAACACACATGGAATTCCAGAATACTGAAAAAACTTGCTGTGAACTGTTCGTGTGCATAATGCAAATCCATTTAAAATTGCTTGATGAATATTATACTACTGTGGCCCTAGTCTTGCATTCACGCAACAAGGTCGCATATATTTGATGCCAAAAAGATTGCAAAAAATATAACTTTACGGCATTTGAACGCTAAACTGTGGAAAAATGTACGCACCTTCTTTACCGTCTGCAGATAGTGCGGAACTGACACATGAACAGTGGGGTACGAAAGCAGACTTCATTTTCTTCGTAGGATTTTTACTGTGTTGTGTGTTTTACCGTGTTCTGCTGTTTTACTGTGTTTACTGTGTTTACGATGTTCCTATAAAATCGTATGACGTACTTCTAATCCCACATGGTCAACACAAGGGATAAATTGCACACATCATGAATCATGTGAAGAAAATGATTCTCGTGCCGCACGACAGTGTGGCACGCATGCATGATGCGCCTACAGATAGTCCTCAAATTCAGATGAGTGCCCTAGACTCAGAAATGAGTCATATCCTAAACAAAAAATATGCAGACGTCTCAGAAAAATGAAAAAGGTACAATGAAGCACTTCAAAGGTATCTTCACTTCTCTAATGAGTCTCGGAAACCGATTTCGATTCAGCTCGAGTCTGTGGACAGAAAGGATGAAGACTCTGTCTCACAAATGCGAGAGCAGCTCGGCTCTGTGGTGCCAAAGACATATACAGAGCAAGCACTGAGGATTTACGATTATTTGTCTCAGACCGGTTCACTGATCACATGGGGCACAACAGGAGCTGTCACTATAGGTGATGCTAAGCAAACTCACTCAAATATCATCGACCTGATCAGTGATCTCACACGATTTAGAAAAAATATAGAACCTATAGGCGTAGGGAAATTCATACAGGCTCTGGCCCACATGAACATTCCCCTGGAATTAATAGGCAACGAAAAAAGGAGACACGCCATTCATCAGGCGAAACAGTCAGGTGGTGGTCATGGTGTCGACACGACAGTCACAGCGCTCAAGCGAACTAGTCGAAAAGTCCGACAAAAAACTGCCAAAGGTGTCAAAACCCAACCAGAAGGATGGAAATCTTGGTAAAGTGTTCCACACACCTCGCCATCCTGCGTCCTACAGTACACCATGGAAGCTTTGGCGAGCTACAGGAGAAACGAAGGAAAAAATAGGCACCTTTCTGCAAGGGGAAGATGCTTATACCTTGCACAAACCCGCAAGGCGTCATTTTCCTCGTAATGTCACCTATGCTGATAATATCGATGACTGTTGGCAGACTGATCTGACAGACTTCCAGTCTTTAAGAGAAGATAATCACAACTACGCCTACATTTTGTGTGTAATCGATGTCTTCTCTAAATTTGCCTGGGGCGTGCCTATCAAGGACATGTCAGCAAAGTCGATTGTCAGTGGCTTCGAAAAAATATTTAAGGACACAAAACGTCGTCCCACACGTCTTTTCTCTGACAACGGCAAAGAGTACAGGAACAAAGTGTTCCAAAAGTATCTGAAAGATCAGGACATAAAGTATTTTCACACTTTTGGTCCTGAGACAAAATGTTCTATAGTCGAACGTTGGCAGAGAACTCTGGAAACAAAATTATTTGAAAGATTTACTGCCACTGGCAACTACTGTTACGTAGACGGTTTGTTGGATGATACAGTCAACGCCTATAATCACACTGTTCACAGGTCCATTAAAATGAGACCCGTGGATGTGACAGCTGATCGTGTATTAGAAGTGTGCAACAACCTCTATGGCGGGGAAAAAGAAACGAAGAAGCCGAAGTTCAGGGTCGGGGACTTCGTCAGAATCAGCAGAGAAAAGCAAAGATTCGAAAAAGGATACAACTGGTACTGGAGCGAGGAGATTTATAAGATCTCTCAGGTCATTCCTCATGACTCGCCGGTGTACCGGTTGGAGGATCTCGATCAGGATAAGATTGAGGGCACGTTTTATGAGCAGGAGCTTCAGAAGGTCACGAAGCCCGAGGCCTTCCAAATAGAATATATAGTGCGGTCTAAGACAGAGAAAGGCATTCGCAAACACCTTGTTTACTGGAGAGGTTATCCTGAGAAATCTCGCTCTTGGATTCTCGACAGCGACCTCATCACGAGCTAAGATGGATTTCTATGCTTATCTTCCTAGCAATGCTAGCCCTGATGTTTATCCTGACAACAAAACATCGCATTTTAAAATCGAACTCTCTAAAAGAATGGAATTGCACGGGAGATGGCAGGCAGCTCTCATCGAGCTCCATTATCCTAACACCGTAGCACAAGTCCTTGAAGGTGAAAATGAGATCACTATCCAGTCTGATCATCTCATCGACACCGTGTATGTACAGCCGGGGACGTATCCAAACAAGGAGGAATTTCTTGTAGCTATTCATCAAGCTGTAAGAACGTTCGATAACGACATTCATGGGAAAAATCCTTTCGAGGAGACACCCGACAGACGCCTTGTGTTTGACGCTTTCACTCAGGATGCCAAGGCGAAGGTCACTTTCTCGCCACGGCTGGCACTTCAGCTTGGACTGGAGCATCCCGGCCCCTATCCTGCGAACGAGCGTACACACGCAGCTAAGCCCGTCGATATCTCTCTGGGTATCCCCTCCCAGATGTTCGTGTACTTGGACATCTTGTCAGATCAGATCGTGGGGCACACAAGGGCACCGCTCCTCCGGACGGTCCCACTTAGTATAAATACGACGTACGGTAGCATGTCGATATTTCACTGTGAGCACCCAATCTACTTCGAATTGAAGACAAAGTCTTTTGACACTGTGGAAATCGATATAAGGGACCACGCAGGCCGATACATGCCATTCGATCACGGAACGTTAACGCTGCTAGTGCACTTTAAACAGCTGTGATGGCTCCTCAGACGCATTACAACGACTATTACGTGAATCAGGCGGGTGGCGGTGGTGCTGGGAATTATTACGCCGGCGCCCCGTATCAGAAAGGCTACGGCATAGGCTCCTGGCTAGGCAGTCTATTTCGATCGGTTTTTCCTTTGTTCCGGAGCGGCGCGGCTGCTGTCGGTCGGGAGGCTGCCCGAGCCGGTAGTTCTGTTTTGGCTGACGTCGCGGCCGGTCATAATTTAAAGGAAAGCATGAATAAGCAAGTTCAAGAACTTGTTACTCAGTTGAAACGAAAGGCCGAGGACGGAATGAAGGGGTCTGGGGCTATAAAAAGGCTTAAGGCTAGACGTGGAGCTCATTCTGCAACGAGAGGTCGTAAGAGAAAGACGTCAAGTATTCAAGATCTTCTATCCTAATGGCTTTCATGCATCCTCAGTCGAACGAGTGCCTCCGCTCAGAACTGGATTTGTGGTTGGTTCCACCCACCCAAACCGTTCTCGAGGGAACACACTGGGTGCCTTACAAACCACTCATGACACTCGATGCTGCAAACACCGTAGAATTTTCGATTCCTAGTGTGGGTCATGAATACATTGACCCCGCGCACACGATGTTGTATGTGAAAGCATAAATTGTCAAGGCTGATGGCTCAGACATAGCAGCTGCTGATAACAGTAATGCAGCACCAGTTAATTATGCTCTCCACGCACTCTGGAGTCAAGTTAACATCAGTCTTAATCAGAAAGTGATATCTCACTCCAGCATGACCTATCCTTACAGAGCTTACATCGAGTCTCTTCTAAACTACGATACAGCTGCAAAAAATTCTCACATGTCACAGAGACTGTGGTACGATGACACGGCTGGGCATTTCGATTCGCTGGATGGCGAAGTAAACACAGGCCTTGCTAAGAGGCGTCCCTCACGGAAAGAAGCCGTACGTTTGAGATGATAGGTCCTCTCCATATCGATTTTTTTAACCAAGACCATTTTCTGCTGAATAACGTAGAGCTCCGTATAAAACTGATCAGAAATCGCGATGCGTTCACACTCATGTCCACAGCTGGGACGGAGAAGAGACGTCTCCTTGACGCTACACTGTACGTCCGGAAAGTCACTGTTTCCCCCTCTGTTCTGCTCGCACACGTGCAAGCCTTAGAGAAAGCGGCTGCCCGATCCGGTAGTTCTGTAATGGCTGACGTCGCGGCCGGTCATAATTTAAAGGAAAGCATAAATAAACAAGTTCAAGAACTTGTTACTCAGTTGAAACGAAAGGCCGAGGACGGAATGAAGGGGTCTGGGGCTATAAAAAGGCTTAAGGCTAGACGTGGAGCTGTGGTAATACACCGTCCCGTACTGGCGAACACTGGAAAATTTCTGAGGCATCGGAGTTGAGGAGCTGAGCGTGGTCCGGGTACGGCTAAGGGTCTGCGGGCATACGTATATCGTCTGCGGCATATATTTTAAATGAATTTGGATTCGTAATAAGATTTCTTGTTACTTTTCTAAGTTTGAGAACATTGTCCTCGTTTTCTACCGTTTCTACCGTTTTTCGCCTTTGAAAAATAATCTTCCCCATTTGCATATGACGGGCGATCATACGGCTTCTCACGGCACTCGGGCATTATTTGTGTCCGCAGCGGGACGATCGCGTACACCTAGGGGGGAAGACCTCCTTTAGAAACCGTTTACAGTAGCCGGGATTATCCTCGGTTCGTCGGTTACTGGGGCTTCAACCTTTATTAAGCTTTGTTCGCACTGAGGTTGTTTCTTCGAAACAAAGCTGAAAGAATGGCAAAAGTGCCGCACTGGGCGGAACGGTCTCGTAATTCGCGTACTTCTGCAACTTCACGGGTAAGTGACATAAATGTTCCCGGAGGTTGACAGTGTCAGTTCTCGCACAGCACGTAGTCGGACTACTGAACCAACAAAAAACAATGAGAAATGTCAGAATTTCACTCGGCAAGATTTTTGTCAGCTCGCCCAAAAGTGCCGCACTGGGCGGAACGATCTCGTAATTCGCGAACTTTTGCGACTTCAGGGGTAGTTGACATAAATGTTCCCAGAGGTTGAGAGTCTTGCACAGCACGTAATCGCATCATTGAACCGATGGAAAACGGTGAGAAATGTCGAAATTTCACTCGGCAAGTTTTTTGTCACCTCGCCTGAAAGTGCCGCACAGGGCAGAGCGGTCTCGTAATTTGAATACTTATGCAACTTCAGGGGTAGGTGACAAAAATGTTACCGCAGGTTGACACTGTCGGTACTCGCACACCAGGTAGTCGGAACACTAAACCGACGGAAAACTATGCCGTAATGGCCCTGGTTATTACTGCTTCTCTTAATCCTGGAGGGAATACAAATCTAAATACCTTAGCTGCGTTTGACCTATGCTGGTCTGCGATACACGTGATAAGTCTGAAACTGCGTCGTAAGGTAGGCAGACCCACAGACCCAAGGGGGCTCGTATGTGTAATATTCATGAGACTTCCTCTGGAACTAGTGTCGCTCAGGGTCTCGACTGCATTCCCTATCCGTAAGCCAACAACGCGGCGCGGCCCGCGCTGTTGCTACAACAGTTCGGTTGTTGTAGCTCAGTCTGTACATGGCGCTTGTCCAATAAACGCTCAGCTCCTCAACTCCGATGCCTCAGAAATTTTCCAGTGTTCGCCAGTACGGGACGGTGTATTACCATTAAACGAAGGAAGAAAGGGTGAACTGCAAGTAGACCTGTGGAGACCAGGCGCTAAACGAAAACATACTTACTTCGAAGGCAGAAAAACGAGAAGTGTGTTTGGCGCACTGGATTCCGGTTCTGATGAGCCTTCGGCTAAAGTACATGTCGCAAATGATAATGAATGTCCCGCCAGCCAACTAAACTTAGACGCTCACCTCACCTCCGAAAATGATAAAGATTACTGGAACAGTCTACCGGAATCAGAGAAACGTTCAGTCGCTAGACCCGCTCAAAAGAGAGAGGCTGATCTGTCCAAGAAAAGCGCAGAGAAAAGAAGTGAGGTTTTTGACAGTTCTGGTGGGTAATTTAACAATATCAGCGATAACGTTATCCCCGGCTGTGTGAGATGTGCTCCATATTCTCAGAGATTCATACCATGGTCCTTATTTACTACCACCAGTTAACTTCCTAAGCAACTTACCGCTTACGGAAGCCTTGAAAAATGAAGATCAACGTCACATATGGCAGACATGAGGAGGAGACAAGACGAGGCCAATATTAGATAGCGGTCAGGATTACCGACGAAAAACGACCACGACCACTAGATACTTCGGTACAATATAGTACATGAGTGCGTGCGAATTTACGTACCTAAGTACGATCGTACGTAAATTATGTACAGTAATAAGGATTTGTACACAATTGCGTACAATATTGTGTGCAAAAACGTACGAAAGTATACGTAAGCTAAGTATGCATAATTTCGTACCCACTTCAGCACAAAATTATACAGCAGCATTCAGCGTGCAAAAAGGGGGTTTCAGGCGTGATGTATAGGAACTTTCAGTGAAATGAATTAATTTGAATGTCGGGATTTCCTGCGCGGGCGTAGAAGATTATTGTGTTAGCGGGACCCCGGACGCGCAGTAGAGATAGGCGGGTCTCATCGCGATGGATCCATGTGTGCAATTTATCCCCTGTAGTGACCATGTGGGATTAGAAGTACGTCATACGATTTTATAGCAACATCGTAAACACAGTAAACACAGTAAAACAGCAGAACACGGTAAAACACACAACACAGTAAAAATCCTACGAAGAAAATGAAGTCTGCTTTCGTACCCCACTGTTCATGTGTCAGTTCCGCACTATCTGCAGACGGTAAAGAAGGTGCGTATATTTTTCCACAGTTTAGCGTTCTAATGCCGTAAAGTTATATTTTTTGCAATCTTTTTGTCATCAAATATATGCGACCTTGTTAGGGATGATTCCGACAGCTCTAAACATTTTTGCTCTAAAGGTCGATTTCGTTCATATCTCTTGCTCTAAACTTTTTGCTCTAAGGTGTCATTTTTGCTCTAAGGGCCTGCCCTTTGCTCTAGCTCCAAAGTGCATTCTGCGACCGTTGTTTTAACTCTAAACTACTTCCTCCGCCAAGTTCCGTAAGATGTGTTTGCGCGGCGTTATAGCCAAGACTCCAGAAGGTCGCGCTAACTCTCCACGAGAGACCGAACAGCAGCAAAACGTGTCCTGCATTCATCGGCGTTTTAGAAGCACTAAAGGGCAAGGTCATCAAGGTGAATAAGAACACAAGGTTTGGATGCATGTTTATTAACAGACGACAGGAACCCAAAACAGTGCACTTAACATAACCTTTACAATGCATTTCCTTAAACGTCACGATTACAGTCGTTGCGTCCCGACCCGAACATACAAAGCGCACTGATGTAATTACTATTCGTTAGCAGTGAATTGGTACATATACACATCACGAACCACGCGTGTACCAAAGAATGGCGGGCACACCAGGCCCGCTCCGCCCCACACCAAAGAGAGCTAAGGGACAATGTCCCGCTGAAGCCGCCGAACGCGGCCACGGCGTCGACGGCCTTGGTCGCAGGCAAGTCGGGAAGGAGTGGGGGGAGGGGGAGGGGGGTAACGCAACGCTGTACACCACCAATCGGTGCTACACGACAGGGAGGGTCCTGGCCTCGGGGCGGGCGGGGGACAGCTCGCAGCACCCGCTCCGCCCGACACCAACGAGTCCCTGAACCTCTACTACCCCGTGCCGCACGACGAGGAGAGTCCTGGCCTCGGGGCGGGCGGGGGGCAGCTCGCAGCACCCGCTCCGCTCGACACCAACGAGTCCCTGAACCTCTACTACCCACTGCCGCACGACGGAGAGGGTCCTGGCCTCGGGGCGGGCGGGGGGCAGCTCGCAGCACCCGCTCCGCCCGACACCAACGAGTCACGCCAGTAATCGTAACCGTGGAGGAACGTAGACGGCGCCGCTTGTCATCAGTCTCATGCGAAGTTGCGGATGCTGCGTTCCTTTAGACTGGTTGATGAGATGCCAGGCCTGAATGGCACGAAATCCTAAAACACAACACAAATCGAACAGTACCAAAATTCACAGGAGCAAGGGCAGGGAACTTCGAGGCCCGAGCAAGGGCCCGAGACAAACCTGACAGCTCTCTGCTGACGAGGAGAAGCTAAGAAGTGACAAGCCTGCTCTATAGATTACATTCGGTTGTAACTGTATCATGAAAGTGAAGGTTTGATTCCGAACAGTGCAACAAATGGCCAATGAAGTGCTACATTAAATACATCAAAATTTTCTTCCAGAAGCACTACACAAGCATACAACATGTCTGTATGAAAAACCCACTAGAAAATCAAATCTTAAATAAAATCAATACTTCATGAAACAAATTGGGGAAAAACAAGAAGAAAACTGTGCTTTTTAGTGGTAAATTGCAATACTACCGGTGAACCATCAAATCTGCAGCAGAGCTGCTGGGCTGGGCATAAGAATACCCTCAACAAAAAAAAATTAAACTTCTCTAATAATACAGTAATTTGGTCCTGATGTTTAACTCGGAATCGTTTGGGAGAATACACAGAAATTCAGATCATATACCTGGCTGTCCTATGGTTAACAGCTCCAAAGACAAGTGTTTGGCTGACAAATCGAAAAACTACCCAACTTATACACGCATAATGTACATGTTGAGAATAAACATAGCCTGGCAGCTATCATTAAAATTAGGCTCACAAGTATGTCTGCCGTTCAATGAGCATCACACAGTTGGCACAGGGGTGGACCTGACAGCAGGGGTTTGTGCCCAATTCCCAGGTCCAAGATGGACCCGCCCACCATGGAAAGACAGAGGCAAGAGTGAGAAGAACAGAAAGGGGGAGGGAGATGAGGGAAGGGTGAAACACACACTTACTAGGCAGACAATTAAGCCTATTTTTAACTATACCCTATCTGTTGTGATTGTGAATAGAATGGCAACTTTGGCAGATCGGATCAACTAAAAGGCCCATACACTACACTATCATGACACAAGCAATAAAAATCCCCTTAGGCAGCGTCTAATCTGCCACTAAGTACCAACCGTGCTGACAAGTCAGTTCAGTAGGAAAAGTGTTCAACCATATTGTAAATAAGTCTAATAACCCCTCAACACACACAAACATGGTGGAATGTAGAAGTCAATAACGTCCATTGTTTTGGCCCAGAGCTGCTTAACATGAGGTCCGCTGGCTTAAAGCTTAGTTGGGGACATCCCATTACCCTCCTAGTTTTCGTAAGTGTCAATACAATGACCCTTATTTCATGGTGGTCGAAATGTAAAATTTTCTTAATACAGCGATGGCAATCCTTAGCGGAAATGTAAAAACGAGCTAATCTGCAACTTGCTTTTAAAAAGTATCCCATGAGCAGGCAAAATATGGAGCTACTCTCCAATAACTCAAAATATTAAAGTTGGAAAACTCACCCTCAATTTGTTGAAATCGGAACCACTGTATCGCAAACATGAAGGAGCATCCTTGTTCGAATGGCTGCAATGTCCTTCTGTGGCCATGGAAACATGGAACTGGAACGTGGCCAGACTTCTGTTGAGGTGAACATCACACGTTGTAGTCTTCTGGCGTAGAGCCATCTGTGGAATGAGATTCATAACATGAGACGTCACAAAAGCACAACCATTTCATTCACATCGCCCTGAATCTCTAGAAAAATAACGCGGACAGCAATGTGTGATGCGAAAGTAAAATGTGAATAACACAATTTAATATCAGCAACGATAAATATAACGCATCACAAAAGTGGAGTAGAATAGCCACCGTGAAGGTATAAATTATGAACAATGACCCAAACTGCAAGAGGACACTTACCTGATATGGAAGTGCAGATTATATCTCCGTGAAACAATGCATTGTCAATGCAGAGCGAAGTAGGCGATGCTCCTCACACAAGCAAAATTGCAAATGTAGAACCGGCCTAAAGTTGGCCAGAAAAATTTTCTGGCCAGAATTTTTTTTTTGAAAATTTTTCATGCTTTCAAATTTTTTTTAACTACGTTTTAGAGTGCCCTGAACAACATATCAAAAGATGGCAACACGATTTTTTCGCAAAATTGTTACATTATTGATGGACTTTGAAAAACTCGATATACCGCACACCATGTTTCGCTCTGCGGGCAGTCTGCCCTACGCCACTGCTCCGTTGTTTGAGTGGAAGTAATTCTGGAACTTGCTCTGCGCACAGTACGGCTACTCTCCTATGCAGCAACGTCAAATTCAGAATTACTTCCACCTCAGAAAGCGCCGAAATCAAGCAGCCAAACATACAAAAAACTCGATATACCGCACACCATGTTTCGCACTGCGGGCCGTCTTCCCTACGCCACTGCTCTGTTGTTT